>JBBBDQ010028612.1:347500-474427 GCA_037127315.1 Ascarosepion bandense | reverse complement strand
GTGTGTGTGTGTGTGTGTGTGTCTGTGTGTGTCTGTGTGTGTGTGTGTGTGTTACAGTAATTAATGAAGTTTAACGAAACTGGTTATAATCAACTTAAATACGAGTATCGATCAAAAACAATGTTCAAGTAAATCATTTCATACATATATATATATATATATATATATATATGTTTGGGCAGCAATCTTCCATTTAAACATGTTTCGTTAAAAATGACCAACTAGGAAGATTTTGATTAATTTTTTATTTAATTTTTCCAGTATTCTTATATGTATTCTTTTTGCTGACGATAAGGCGTGTGAAAATAGTCCATAATTTTCGATTTTCCAAGCGCTTTGAGCCACTTCACTGACCGTTTTTAAGGACGTTATTTTTCCGATGTGTTTGTTATGTGTTCATGTTTGACTGTAATGCAATTTATTTTGTCTCTTTGAAAAGAACAGTTCTTTAAAACTATCATGACTTTCAAAACCTTATTTCCACTGTTAAATAATTTAAGGAGAGTAGAAGGAAACTGATATATAGTGCCTTTCATATTGTGATTTAAATAGTATTGTTGTATTTTCAGTCGAAATTATTCTTAAGATTTCTTGTAAATTATGGGTTAATATTTTTTATTGCACTATTATTATTAGATAGGTGGCATGGGAGACGTCTTCCCAGAGAAGTGGAAGTATGGCCAATATAAGTAACTGATTTATGACAGGAAACACAATCTTCTGCAGGGAATTGAAATTCATACACTATATTAATCATCGCTTTTATATATATATATATATAGTCATCTGCAGACAGATCTGTTTCGCTGTATCACAGCTTATCAGTACGGTTAGACTCCGATTGCTTTTAACCCAGGATTGAAACCCGACCGAAGTGGCGTCAGTCGGTGATTTCTATATTTACGCTCTGACACCCTGACTGAGCTCTCTGGAAGAATGGTAGACTTTGAAAAAAACACTAGCTACTCTAGCATCTACGCATCGTTCATTCAGTAATGAATTACAACACTCTCGCCACTGGCGTATGAATACATGATGTATCACGCGCTAAATGCCTGCCTCCTTCTTCCGAGCGCCCATAGCTAAGAGGTAGAATAGCCGACTGACGCCAATTCAATCGGGTTTCAAGCCTGGATTAAAAGCAATCGGATGTCTAATCGTACTGATGAACTGTGATACAGCGAAACAGATCTGTCTGCGGATGACTATATATATATATATATATATATATAAAGAGAGAGCGAGAGAAAATTAATAATTTATCATTTAGCTGAGCAGCTTTATTTTAATCAAACTGACTTAAGGTTTCGTGAAGGCAAGATATTAATATGATATCTTCACTTTTCAAAGTTTTTTTTTGTTTTTTTTGCTGAAAACCCTTAAAAATGAAGACCTCTCAAAAATGCCTTGACAAAGCTTTGAAGTCTGCAGAATCAGACTGGCATTATGGTCCCACCCTTTTACAGTTAGATCAACCAAATGGAGCAGACAATTCTAGTTCGTCAGCTTCTTTTCTCGCGCCTCCCGCCTTTGGAACTCATTTCCAGATACTTGATTTCCTGACGGCTATAACCTCCAAGAATTTAAATGCAAAGTCAATTCCCATCTCTTATTCACTTAACTCCAGCCCTTTCCACATTACCCCGTGTATCTTGTTCTTTTCTTTTCTCTCTACCTTTGTAACTGTCTTCACTCCTGTGTTCACATCCTTCTCTTGCCCTTTCTCTTTCACCCCTTGTAGCTGGTTCGTCTTTGTCTTCACTACTTTCCTGTCTAAAACTTTAACTTTTATGTAGCCCACTGCTCATCCGTGGCGGTACCGCCTTGCTTGGGGTGAAATGATTAAAAAAATCTTGTCTGATAGATGGGTAAATTAGTTTTTTTCCTCGGACGTCAGCGTTTGGCGTTCGGTGAAAGCAGAATTTCAAATTTTGAGTTTCAGACCCTTATTTTTTTTTAAAAAAAAATACTATACAGTCTTTCTAACATGACTTTTCCCACCTTGTTTACCCTACATGTTTACTTTCTCTCATTTTATCTTTTCTTTTTATACTTTCACCATGGCTAAAGGTCTATATTTTTAAATATAAGGACACATATGCCCCTACACATATCTCTCGTCTCATGCACAGGTTTACACAGAGGACAGGATATATATATATATATATATATATATAGGTGTACTTGTAAGTATGTGTATCCAAAGCAGTAAGTCGTTGTCGGATTGAATAAGCAAGCGCAGTTTACATTAGTAGGGCAATGAGATCATGCACATTGAGAAAGTACGTCCTGGTCAAGGACTGCTGAATCGGAAATGGTCAGCGTTTGGCTGTAGTGAGTCTCGCTGAATGGCCACTAATTAGTAGGTGCTTCCCCCCTGGCAAGAAGCCGGATTGAAAATGACTGCGCTCCTATGCCCACACCCACTTACCGGAATTTTGCCTAAACCTTGTGATATACAAGAGAAAGTTTGCCGTTTTGAAAGGGTGGAGGAGTAGATTTCCACCTCGGTAAAATGTGTGTACGCTGTCCAATGTATGTAGAATAATTATACTTTGTAATTTTATTTATTGGAGTTTATTTCGGATTCTCCATGTAGAAGTGAACAGGAATGTCGTTATATGAGACTATCTTTCGATTGCCCTATTATCAAATTGGTTCCGCTTTCTATCTAACTGTGAGCAAATTTATCTAATTCAATCTGTTCATGTACGTAGGTATCTCAGTCCGGTTACAACAAATCAGCACCCTTGGTATATTTATATATGAATAACAATCTTAGTCGGTTAACATCGGCCTACCCCAGTCTGTTTACATCTGTCCACTTCAGTCTGTTCATATCTATCTATCTATCTATCTATCTATCTATCTATCTATCTATCTATCTATCTATCTATCTATCTCAGTCTGTTCTTATCTATCTATCTCAGTCTGTTCTTATCTATCTATCTCAGTCTGTTCTTATCTATCTATCTCAGTCTGTTCTTATCTATCTATCTCAGTCTGTTCTTATCTATCTATCTCAGTCTGTTCTTATCTATCTATCTCAGTCTGTTCTTATCTATCTATCTCAGTCTGTTCTTATCTATCTATCTCAGTCTGTTCTTATCTATCTATCTATCTATCTATCTATCTATCTATCTATCTATCTATCTATCTCAGTCTGTTCTTATCAATCTATCTATCTATCTCAGTCTGTTCTTATCAATCTATCTATCTATCTCAGTTTGTTCTTATCTATCTATCTATCTCAGTCTGTTCTTATCAATCTATCTATCTCAGTCTGTTCTTATCTATATATCTATCTCAGTCTGTTCTTATCTATATATCTATCTCAGTCTGTTCTTATCTATATATCTATCTCAGTTTGTTCTTATCTATATATCTATCTCAGTTTGTTCTTATCTATATATCTATCTCAGTCTGTTCTTATCTATCTATCTCAGTCTGTTCTTATCTATCTATCTCAGTCTGTTCTTATCTATCTATCTATCTATCTATCTATCTATCTATCTATCTATCTATCTATCTATCTCAGCCTGTTCTTATCTATCTATCTATCTATCTATCTATCTATCTATCTATCTATCTATCTATCTATCTATCTATCTCAGCCTGTTATCTATCTATCTATCTATCTATCTATCTATCTATCTATTTTAAGGCTGTACACCTATACACATACATACGCATTTGATGTTGTAAGTCTACGTATATATATTATAGATTTGGGAATGTATATGCATACAGAGACAGGCGCCTAGATATGACTGCGTGTTGAAAGGGTATCGGCCAATGCCCACTTCCCGCAATGTGACCAAATAACCAAACATCAGTATTATTTTGAGAATCTATTTTTAGTCTGTCCGAGAACTTTTCAGCACCAGCTTGTATATTGAAGTAGGCAAATCTACATCATTTCAGCTTTCTTTCATTTTTTTTTTATTCTGTTGGGTATCTGTCTTTGTTTACGGCTGTTTACCTGGAAGCACTGACACCAAGAGAGGAGATGAGCGCCGCCGATAGACAGACTTAACGGAGGAGTTAGGCTTGTCTTATTGTACTTCAGTACCCCAGAGTTAGGAATGTCAAAGAGGTAATGTCTGCAGAGAAAATTACCAGTCAAGTCCATAAGATTAAATCAACGTGTCCGACATTCTTTTCTCATGACGGCTTTGAGCCAATCAAAATGTGAGAAGGTTAACCAGGTCCATTATTGGCCAAATGGTCGAGTGATTAGTGAAGCGAACTGCACGCTTCAAGGCCGACAGTTTAAGAACTTATATACATTTGGAGTTTTTTTTTTCAGCTAAATGTTAAATGTTTCTCTATACAATAATATAAACAAAAAAAAATCGCAAAATATTCACATACATATATGTGTGTGTGTGTGTGTGCCTACACGCGCCACGTTGATCTTGAAAATGACTAAGATAGCCAAAAGTACTTGAATAAGACAACGCAAATATGTAGTTCGGGCATTTTATCTACAATTCTAATTTCAATGCACAACATCTTATTCGAAAATTGAAACGCTATGGAAAAAAATCGACAAACTATGTCTGTTCTTTTTAATCAAACACACGCGCGCGTGTGTGTGTGATTTTTTTAACTCAAGTACTTTAGGTCTTTTCCAAGATTATCCTCAAGAGTAAATGACAAAGACAAACTTATTGTAAATGCGATAAAGATCTTGCTAAATATCGAAAGTACTTCGGTTAACAAAAACTATGGCGCCTTCCTTGTTAAATTTCGTTTTAATGCCAAGAAACTGATTAGACAACTGGAAAGAAACAGTATAAAAATAAACAGACACAATATGTCTATCTTATTCAATGAAACACGTTTATATATATTCGTCATCCACATACAAGCCTGTTTCGCTACATCACAGCTCATCAGTGTAACTAGACTTCCACCTGCATCCGGCCGGGATCGAAACTCTACCGATTTAGTGTCAGTCGCTGTTGCTAACCCCTAAGCTATAGAAGGGAAATTTTAGCGTGTTATATATAAGTGGTGTATATACACGCCAGTCCCCGAAAGAACTTAATTCATTGCTAAAGAGTTATGCATATATTGCATATGCGTATATTTCAAATTTTCATCTCTAGAGTGCTTGATCGTAATGAGATCACAGGGTTATTGAAAAGTAAGTCTTCATTTTAAAATACTCGTTTTTTACGAGAAATGGAAGTGTGGAGGTTTTGGTTAAAATTCGATATGAACACCGGATTTCGGTATCAGCTAACCACACAAGAATTCGCTTCAACTGATTTCTTCGAAGACATAACTTCTTGTATTCGCACTTAAGTTCTTCCAAAATTTTCGTTTGGTATAGTAGACTTGATTTTTTAACTAACCCCCAAATATAAAAAGTCACAGGGTATTAAGACTCCTGGCTGGTACTCATACATAAAATAAAGAGTTACTTTTCAGTTACTATCTATCTATCTATCTATCTATCTATCTATCTATCTATCTATCTATCTATCTATCTATCTATCTATCTATCTATCTCAGTCTATTCATTATCTATCTGTCTCAGTCTATTCATTATCTATCTATCTCAGTCTATTCATTATCTATCTATCTCAGTCTATTCATTATCTATCTATCTATCTATCTATCTATCTATCTATCTATCTATCTATCTATCTCAGTCTATTCATTATCTATCTATCTCAGTCTATTCATTATCTATCTATCTCAGTCTATTCATTATCTATCTATCTATCTATCTATCTATCTATCTATCTCAGTCTATTCATTATCTATCTATCTATCTATCTATCTCAGTCTATTCATTATCTATCTATCTCAGTCTATTCATTATCTATCTATCTATCTATCTATCTATCTATCTCAGTCTATTCATTATCTATCTATCTATCTATCTATCTATCTATCTATCTCAGTCTATTCATTATCTATCTATCTATCTATCTGATGGACTCTACTCTCATTTGGAACATATGCGTATTTATAATAAAATATTATATATATAGGACAAGGAACAATACCCGTTGTGAAGGCTACTGGGGTACCTCGAGACAAAACCTAGCTAAGAACACTCGCACATGCTTATAGTACAACTGTCTAAATTTTCAAGAAAATCAGTTCAGCCGTTTCGGAATCTATAGGTAACGGACACACACACACACAGACAAAGTTCCATTTATAAATAAGTTTAGATTTAGATATAACTAACAAACTGTATTGCTGAAACAATTATATAAAAAAATAAAAATAAAAATAAAATGAAATTACGTATGAAATATTTAGGTTTCGATATTGAATAACTGATCGAAGTTGATATGTCGCTATACAAAATCGATCAACCATCAATGTACGGAGTGATTGATAAGTAACTCCTAATTTTAAAATACTTATTATTTATTAACTATAACTTTTACAAGAAATAGATATGAGAGTAAAGCATTGAACATGAGGTTTTATTTAAAATTCGATATGGGCACCGGATATCGATAACAGCTCTTCAAATCACCCAGGAATCGTATCAAATGATTTCACTAAGAACCATCGGGGTATGGAGGACATAACTTCTTTTATTATCCATTTATATTCTTACAAAGTCATGGTTTTGGTATTGTAGACTGGCTCATTTAACTAAGCCCAGTAAAAAAAAAGTTCCACGTTAGGACTCCTGGCTGGTTATTACATACATAAACAGGGAGTTACTTTTTAATTGGATGTGCGTTGTGGTGCAGTGGATATCTGCTAAGAACGATAAATCAGGGAGCCGTGTTCGAATTCAAGTTGAATACGTTGCATTCACTTACACACAAATACCTTTGAGAAAGGTATTAACCTGTATCTTCCCTCCAGTTATTGGTTAAATAATAAGACAGATTAGGTTCTATAGCCTTTGCTAGCAACAAGTCTACCTAGTAATGGTAACCTAATGCGGGATAATCTTCTGCCTAGCCAGTCATGTCTCTTTCGAGACATGATCGCCTAAAGCGTATATCACGTATGACACTTAACTGACTGACTGAATATAATAGTTGAAAACATGATTAAGGTTTCTATTAGACATAAAGTGGGGGATCATTTTTATATTGTTATGACGTAATAAACTGACCCCCTACTATTTACTGCTTAATAATATAATACATCTCTTCTTCCTCTAGCTATGAGTCAAATAACAGGATAGATTGGGTTCTTTTGCCTTGGCTGGCAACCAGTCTACCGCAGAAAGAAAAGGCAAACTACTGCGGGATAATCTTCTGCCTAGTCAGTCATGTCTCTTTCGAGACAAAATCGACCAAAGCGTGTATCACGTATGGCACTTAACTGACTGACTGAATATAATAGTTGAAAACAGGATTAAGGTTTCTATTAGACATAAAGTGGGGGATCATTTTTATATTGTTATGACGTAATAAACTGACCCCCTACTATTTACTGCTTAATAATATAATACATCTCTTCTTCCTCTAGCTATGAGTCAAATAACAGGATAGATTGGGTTCTTTTGCCTTGGCTGGCAACCAGTCTACCGCAGAAAGAAAAGGCAAACTACTGCGGGATAATCTTCTGCCTAGTCAGTCATGTCTCTTTCGAGACAAAATCGACCAAAGCGTGTATCACGTATGGCACTTAACTGACTGACTGAATATAATAGTTGAAAACAGGATTAAGGCTTCTACTGGACATAAAATGGGGTATCATTTTATATTGTTATGAAGTAATAAACTGATCCCCCACTATTTACTACTTAATAATATAATACATATCTTCCCCCTCTAGATATGAGTCAAATAATAAGACAAATTGCGTTCTATAACCTTGGCTAGCAACCAGTCTGCCGAAGAAAGAAAACGTAACCTATTTCGGGATAATCTGCCCAGTCAGTCATGTTTCTTTCGGGACATGATCACCTAAAGCCTGTGTCCCGTATGGCACTTAACTGACTGACTGACTTTTCAATTACCCTGTTCATATTGTGTGCATTGATGAATTTTGTCTATAGATGTTTTTTTTTGTGTGTGTACCTAATTAATAAATACGGAAGGAAAATTGTGACTGGCCAAGTTCAATGTTTCTTCATTTTGGTTGTACGCTGTTCTTGCTTAAATAGTGAAATATATCCATTCAAACGACATTGTTTGCTTGAAAATGTTTATTCACAAGCACTGCTCCGTATCATAAGTCACAACTGAGACTGCAAGGATATTTTACGATAGTCATACTCGACAACGAGGGGGCTGACATCATATATATGCGTAGCGATCAAATATATCATTAGAGTAAAATGTGCATTGAAATGCCTATCCATTTCCAAAATAAATGTGAAAACGGTGCATATTTAAATGTAAATCAGACGTTTCTCTATCATTTTTCCAACACACACCTTATAACTGTCCGTGTAAATTCTTTCGTTTCGTTCCCCACGCTCTTTCTTTCTTCTTCCTGAACCATCTTCAGTTTTTCTCCGTCCTTCACTAAAAAAAAAAAAAGAAATTTACAGCCGATTTTTTTTTTTTTTTTTTTTTTTTTTTTGCTAGTTTTGCGAGGTTAGTCTCTATTGAAATACAAAATACGGGAGCGCTGAAGAAGTTGGACAGAAACCAGAAATGTTTGAATATTGTTTCCAGAAAAGTTGACTTAATTAACCTCTTGTGGATAGATGGGCAGGAGTGGTCATTTCAGCTACAACTTAATATATTTGTGAACCTCTTTTCCTTTCATTGTGATTTTCTATCTTTTTCTCCCTTTTTATCTTCTTTCGTGTGGCGTTACCCACCTTTTTTCAGCTTTTATTTTCTCTCGAATCTTATATTTCTATTTCATAGATCTTGCTCTCTTTTTTTTCTGTCATTTCCGTCTCTCTTTGTTTTCTCATTTCACTTTGTTCTCAGTTTCGCTTTCTGTTTCTCATTGTGGTCTTGCTCTCCTTTCTGAATTTTCCTTGCTCTTCTTTTCCAGTTTTTCTCGCTATTTCCTCTAACTTTTCCTTGCTTTCCTTTAATTTTTTTCTTTTTTCCTTGCTCTCCCCTTTTTTGTTTGCCTTTTTTCTATTTTCGTGTTCTTTTCTTCGTTTCGGTTTTCTCTTGTTTTTGAATTTCATGTTTTTCTTGCACCTCTTTTCTGTTTTTCATTGCTCTTTTTTTGTTTGCCTTTTTCTATTTTTGTGTTCTTTTCTTCGTTTCGGTTTTCTCTTGTTTTTGAATTTCATGTTTTTCTTGCACCTCTTTTCTGTTTTTCATTGCTCTTTTTTTGTTTGCCTTTTTCTATTTTTGTGTTCTTTTCTTCGTTTCGGTTTTCTCTTGTTTTTGAATTTCATGTTTTTCTTGCACCTCTTTTCTGCTTTTCATTGCCCTTCCTCTTCTGTTTTCCTCGTTCTCCTTGGTTTTCCTTTTCTATTTTTTCTTATGTCCTTGTTCCTCTTTTTCCTTTCTTATGTATTTTCTTGTTCATTTTCTTTCACTTCTTTTTTTTTTATCTCTGTGCTCCCATGTTTCCTTCCTTTACATCACCATATCCTTTTTTTCGTTCCTTCTTTGTCCTCTGTACTCACCATTCACGTTCAGAGAAAGTTAATATCATTCAATATTTTGCTTCTCACTAGTTAACAGCCAGAATATTTGGCTTCTAATGGACTATTAGCAATATTTTTCCTTTTTTACTTCTATCTATTTTCCCCGCCATCTGCTTTACGATCGAGCCAAGAAAATAAAGTTTGTTGTATATATTTCATTCCATTTTCTACTTTTGCGTTTCTATTCCACTTCAGCAAACTACCGACTGACAATTTATTTTTCGTCTTTATTGGAAATTTGCCTCCAGTTTGGCTACGAGTTATGTATGCTTTATAAGACTACTCTCTTTCGTTCGGCTCTTAGTGCAAGTATAAATTTGCAAAGGCCAAAAGTCATTATCTTTTTCGCTACTTCATTTCTGAATAAAAAGATAGTCTGCCAAACTCGCACACGCATATATATATATATATATATATATATATATATGTGTGTGTGTGTGTGTGTGTGTGTGTGTGTGTGTGTGTGTGTAAATGTCGTGCAATAGAGCTTATATCTGAGATATGTTAAGTAAGTTTCCTTGATAATGTTGTTGTCGTGAAACCAACATATATATTTATTTACTTGTCAGAGATACAAGTTCCCAGAAAACATTTAGATTGATAAACAATCCTGGTGTTTTGTAAAACACTAGTTGAATGAAAAAAGGGTTATTGTGAATGATTAAGTTGGTTGTACTAAATTTAGTATTGTATATGATTGGTTTTATTTTTTACTTGGATCACTGGGGAATATATTAGTGCTTATGGCAACAACATTATCATTATATATATATATATATGTCAACGACAATAGGAAAAATGTAATAGTTGGCAACGCGTTTCATCCAATGTGGACTTTTTATTAAGGCAAAAGCAAAAAAACGAAGTTAATATTTTTTAAACAAATGACTAATAAGAAGAAAACAAAATGTCCTTAGCAACTGAAAGAATTTAAAGAAAGCTATTTTTATACTGATAACTAAAAATTAAGTCAAATTTATTTCGTTTTTTTTTGTTTTTTTTGTTTTTTGTTTTTGTTTTTTTGTCTTGAAGAAAGTCCATATTGGATAAAACGCATTGGCAACTACTACATTTTTCCTATTGTTTTTCACATTTATAAATATTGTCTTTTCTAGATGTTAATTCTTAGAGATTTTTCAAATATATATATATATATATATATATATATATCTCGAAATCTAAGAGTGAACCAATAACCTACCACGGTTTCGCTTAACAGCTCGCCAGGGAAAATTGGCTAAAGACTTAGAAATTATGCAGCATATATGTAGGACCCCCCCCCCCCCCATCTATTAATAAAGTTTATCCCCGCTTTTTCTTGAGTTTGGTGTCTTCCTTGTTTAAGCTGAAATTCTACATATATGCTGCATAATTTCTAAGCCAATTTTCCCTGACAAGTTGTTAAACGAAACCCTAGTAGGTTATTGGCTCACTCTTAGATTTCGATTTTGTTTGCTCTACTTTCGCTTTGAGTGCTTTGTGTACTCTGCTTTCGTATTGAGCTCTTTATTGTTAAGGTTTTCGTCTTGGGATTTTTTTTCTTTCTTACGAATGCTTGACTTTTTGTTCAGGTATTTCGTTTGTTTCTTTTTTTCTTCCCCTTCTTTTCCCTCCGGGTTAGTTCCCGGTGGGTTTCAAGACGATTTCATTTGTAGTTTAATTATTGCTAGTCTTGGCAGAATTAGTTCTGTTGCTATTGGTATTATTACTATAGTTAATATTACTATACATATATATATATATATACATATATATATATATATATATATATATATATATATATATATATATATATACTAGCAGTATAGCCCGGTGTTGCTCGGGTGTAATGAAAGCTTTAAAACTAATCCATGGTCCTGGAGCTCAGACTTTTTGGACGTTGTCACGAAAGACTGAAAAGCAATAGTTGATTCCAGTTAAAGCGAAACCGTAAACTGAAGGAAAAATGAATGGATGCAAGTCAAATTTTGATTTCCTGGTATCGATATCAAATTTTCTGCACTATTGTAAGAACTGCAACCTTGAAACTTCTGAATATCGTTTCTTATGTCTTTGTCTATGAGTGTATCAAATTTGATTAAAATCTGACCACTCCTTCTATAACCCGATTTTTTCGTTTATCGATTTTCGCTATTTATCGGCGGTAGCTAAGAACACTTGCAGACGTTTATAGTACAACTGTCTAAATTTTCAAGAACATCGGTTCAGCCGTTTCGGAGTCTATAGGTAACGGACACACACCCCGACAAAGTTCCATTTATAAATAAGTTTATACATACATATATATATATATATATATATATATATATATATATATATATATATATATATATAGTTTTATAAAGTGCAGGTGTTAAAATTTTATATTTTTTTATTTATTGTAAAATTATTCTCACTTTGGTAGGTTAAAGTCACTTTAGATTTTTCGTTCGATTGTCGAAGATAAGCTTCACTGCAGATGGTCAGTATTGTACATGTGAAGATGCTGAGAATAACAGAAATTGTAAGTGCACTTGACAGAGGAAAAAAAACGAAAAAAATACCTTCATTGGTTTTCCTCTTTTCCATTGACAATCTCTGCTTCCTGCTTTTAAGTAAGAGGCAGCGATTGCCAATGGAAAAGTGGCAAACCAATGAAGCTTTTAAGCATCATAATACTGAGGGAAATACAGTTCTATAGGACGTCTCCTTTTAGAGGATCGCTGATATGTGATATTCATAGACTACTAATTTCACGAGTTTAGGCCTTCACGGTTAGGACCCGCCATGCTACTTACGCATGCAAAACTCATTTTCATTTCGTTCGTATTCTAGTATTAAGGAGTAAGTTCCATTCCGACAGCTATTTTCGTGGGACTGTTACATTTTCAAAGAGACTCCCGAATGACTGTTTCGCTGATCATTACGAACTTATCCAACTTAAATCAACAATTATCTATCCTATATATCATCAATATATGTGAGTCTTCCGTAAGGTTAACCATTACGCTACTCACACACACAACTGCACTTACAACCACGCTCACACACAAACACATATTAGCATAAATGAGTACCGCGACCTCCCTTACAACTTGGTAATTCAGTCAGTCAGTTAAGTGTCACACGTGATACATGCTTTGGGCGATCATGTCTCGAAAGAGACCGGGTAGAAGTATATCCGAAGTAGGTTGCCATTAGCTTTCTGCGGTAGACTGGTTGCCAGTGAAGACTATAGAACCAATCTGTCTTATTATTTATTTAACCTGTAACTGGAGGGAAGAGACGGATTAATACCTTTCCCAAGGGTATTTGTGTGTAAGTGAATGGAAGGAATTCAACTGGAATTCGAACTCGTCTTCCCGATTTGTATTGATCCGTCTATTCTCTCCAGTTATGGGTTAAATAGCAGGACAGATTGGGTTCTATAGCCTTGGTCGGCAACCAGTCTACCGCAGAAAGCAATGGTAACCTACTGCGGGATAATCTTCTGCCCAGTCAGTCATGTCTCTTTCCAGACATGATCGCCCAAGCGCGTATCACGTATGGCACTTAACTGACTGATATATATGTTAATAAATGTATTATATATTTATATATATATATATATATATATATATATATTATACACACACACACACACACATATATATATATATATATATGCTAATAAATGTATTATATATATATATATATATATATAATCATTAAGGTGAATGACAGTTTTAATTTGCTTCATAAATCTTAGCCTGCCATCAGGAGCTGCATAAACAGTTCGTCAATGACAATCAATAAACTCAATGTTTAAAATTTAAATATTTTGATATTATTTCCTGTAATAAGTCAAAGTTTCTATCTGCCCAAACCTGCCGCCATTTGTCGACACTTTTAACTTCAAATAAACAAAACTCTCCAGTCTCATGTCATAAGTTAATTTATTTTGATATTCCTGCGAGATTTGTCTGTCCAGAATACATTAACACATTTTTAACTTGCTGCTGTTGTTTTAGAAAGACCAGGCCATTGTTATTTCGCCAACATGAATTAGATTTTCGAAAAGAATAAAGGAAAATGTTTTAAAGCTTCTCTATAATATATCGTCTCATTAAATAAAAGAAAGAAGAAAAGAAAGAGACTAACTATTGTGGCCAGGTTTTCTCGTATGTTTTGTCATAGAATTTTGGCCTCAGAATTTTCCCGCCTTTCCAAGACATCTTTCGTTTTTCCTTAACATTGCAGCAATGTCGACCGGAACTATTTATTTGCCCCATCGGAATACGTCGTTCTCGTTTCTTTCTTTGTTCATCTCCGCCTTTTTTTCTTAATGTATTTCAAAACAACCTAGCTGTTTTTCATATGATGTTATTATGCTTCACTCTGGTATTTGACCTTGTAACTTCCAGCAAATCAAATTCACTTTTGAAATTACGAAATATCTGAGCAGCAGATGTGCTTCAAGGTCAGATCTGGGATCATTAAACCGAGAACACTAACCTTGGGTATATGGTCAGTCAGTTAAGTGTCATACGTGATACACGTTTTCGGCGATCATGTCTCGAAAGAGACAGGACTGACTGGGCAGAAAATTATCCCGCAGTAGGTTGCCATTGCTTTTTGCGGTGGACTGGTTGCTAGCCAAGGCTATAGAACCCAATCTGTCCTGTTATTTAACCAATAACTGGAGAGAAGAGACGGATCAATACCTTTCTCAAAGGTATTTGTGTGTAAGTGAATGCAACGTATTCAACTGGAATTCGAACTCGGCTCCCCAATTTCTCGTTTCGAGCCGAGTAACTAATTAACTAACTAACTGAATGAATATAATAATTGAAAACATTATTAAGGCTTCTATTGGACATAAAGTGGGGGATCAGTTTTATATTGTTATGAAGTAATAAACTGATCCCCCATATTCGAGATATGATTGCCCGAAGCGTGTATCACGTATGGCACTTAACTGATATTTTAATCCATGTTTGTAAGACTCTGATGGTTACATTATCTGGTTCTCTCAATCAATTCGTAACATGTAAACATATTTCGGTTTTCTGCCTTAAAGAGAATATTAACAAGCGAGCGTTGCATATTAAATACTTGTGAGCACGATCAATCCTGTCTGATGATATTATTGAAGTTCCTTGGTGTCCTTCTTCATCAAACTTTATTAGCCAATTTTAACGATATGTTTTCTTTTCTTTTTACAGGATTGGTAAATCACCCTTCTTTTGGTCATGCTCATGGTTTTAAACACAAATGCAAATATTGCCAGAAATTGTTCAGTAATGAATTATCCCTGCAAGTTCACATCAGGTCACACACAGGTAAGAAACATATTTTTTCATTTTTCTTAATAAATAAAAACATTCAATTTTGCATTCTTTAAACGAAATCATATAAAGCAATCTTAATTGTACGTTTTAATTTTTTTCCCCCTTCAGTGTTCCTTTTTATTTGAACTGTGATAACTTGATATACTTTCTTTCTCGGATCATTTCTATAAATAAAAATACTCGTACTGTAATAGTTCTTAAGAAGTACTTTTGGCGGGTGATGAAGAAATCTTTAATCCTCTGCTGCTTCTTAAAACGACACATTTAGCTGTTTTCTTCCTGAAGCGACGTTGATCTTACTAATTCTTTAAAGAATATATTTTTGATGGGTTAATGGAAGTAACAAAACTTCCTCAAAGAAACGAGTCAGTTAATTGCAATACGTGATACACGCTTGGGCGATCATGCCTCGAAAGAGACATGACTGACTTGGCAGAAGATTATCCCGCAGTAGGTTGCCATTGCTTTCTGCGGTAGACTGGTTGCCGACCAAGGCTATAGAACCCAATCTGTCCTCTTATTTGACTCATAGCTAGAGGGAGGTGATATGTATGATATTATTAAGTAGTAATTATAGGGGGATCAGTTTATTACTTCATGACAATAGAAAACCGATCCCCCACTTTATACCCAGTGAAATTTTTAATTATGTTTCCAACTATTATATTCAGTCAGTCAGTTAAGTGCCATACGTGATACACGCTTGGGAGATCATGTCTCGAAAGAGACATGACTGACTTGGCAGAAGATTATCCCGCAGTAGGTTGCCATTGCTTTCTGCGGTAGACTGGTTGCCGACCAAGGCTATAGAACCCAATCTGTCCTGTTATTTAACCCATAACTGGAAGGAATAGACGGATTAATACCTTTCCCAAGGGTATTTGTGCGTAAGTGAATGCAATGAATTCAGCTGGAATTCGAACTCTGCTCCCCGATTTCTCGTTCCGAGACGATATCCACTGCACCACAACGCACGAGTAAGAATGAATAAAAAACAATTACATTTAACAATATTTTTATTATCTTAGAAAACTAAAGAAAAATAAATTAGGAAATAGTCTCAGTGAGTTTTAACTGCTCTTTCTCTTATAAACATGAAGAGGGAAATCTGGATGTTTGAACTGGGTGTAGGGGGAAATGAAAGAAAAAAGTTTGGGAACCACTGTCATAGACCTTCATTCAAAAATCCATATTCATTATTCATTCAGGTGGTGCTACTTCATTCATCAGAACTTTTTTTTCCTTATATATCCACGAAAGACCACCAGGAATAAAAATATCCCCACTTTAGATTAAAAAAAAATGAGGCCAAAGAATGTTTTTCGTACAAAATTTAGATATACTTATTAAGCGATTAGCGTCCTGATAGTTTCGTAAAGAAATCTAATAAGTGTAACTAAATAGCTGGTGGGAGGTTGCACTAGCTGAACTAACATCTTAGCCATATACATGCATGTGATCATGTAATATGCTAATCACTTCTATGACTCATTTACACAATAGAGATGTGGGCTGAGATGCAGAGCGCTGCTGGGGAAGAGAAAAGTTTTACACACGTACCAGCCTTCCCGTGTAATATATATATATATATATATATATATATATGTATATATATATATATATATATATCTACGGTGTATCGAGCACTCTTTATAAAAGTAAATGCTTGAACAGTAGGTAAAAAAAAACCTCCGTTTTCTATAGCTTTGTTACAATATATATCTAAATCTAAACTTATTTATAAATGGAACTTTGTCTGTATGTGTGTGCCCGTTACCTATAGATTCCGAAACGGCTGAACTGATTTTCTTGAAAATTTAGACAGTTGTACTATAAGCATGTGCGAGTGTTCTTAGCTAGGTTTTGTGTCGAGGTACCCCCGATAAATATTGAAAATCGATGATCGAAAAAATCGGGTTATAGAAGGAATGGTCCGATTTTAATCAAATTTGATACATTCATAGACAAAGACATAAACGATATTCAGAAGTTTTAAGGTTGCAGTTCTTACAATAGTGCAGAAAATCGATAATATATATATATAAAAGGCAGATGTTTGTGTGTGTGTTTATCTGCTTGTATGTCCTTTATACAAATCCACAATTTTTATCCGATTCTCACCAAACTTCACACAAATCCAGGACCATCGATTAGTTTTAAAGCTTTTATTACACCCGAGCAACGCCGGGCTATATTGCTAGTATATATATATATATTACGAAAATTAATGAATAATGTGGATAGGAGTCGCAGGTTCAAATCCTACCGAATGACAAATATTTTCGCAATAAAAAATTATCGTAAATAATCAGTCCGGTAGAAATAAATACAAAATACTGTTTGATTATAAACAGAATATCTACTTAAATGAGATTATCGATCAAAAATAATGTTCAAACAAATCATTTCATATATATATATATTAAATTAAAATGGGATTAATTCAAGGATGTTGGATGAACATTTCGATATGAAACTCCCCACGGGGGATAACACATCACCTCAGCAACCAAAAATCCTTTCAGAAACTTATATATTTATATATTTTTTTTGTTGCTGAGGTGATGTGTTATCCCCCGTGGTGAGTTTCATATCGAAATGGTCATCCAACATCTTTGAATTAATCCTATTTTAATTTATATTTGCTCTGTAATATTTTATTACATGGAGCTCTCTTCCTGGATCATTTTTTAATATTAAAATAAAATTTTTAATATTAATTAGGATCGGGCTTTTGGAATTTACCTTCTTGCTTATTTCGCTTGGATTGAAGTATCTGAATTATATATATATATATATAATCTTTTACATATCAAGTAGAAATTTTAAAAAAATCTATAACTGAGTAGTCAAACAAGCGATGTTTACGTTAATGATATTACTCATGCTTACGAAAGAGAGAGGGTGGGAGAGAGAAAAAGAAAAGAAAGGACGCTGAGAAATTTAAATGTTTTTTTAATATATTTTTATTTTAATAAAGAAAATAAATTTAAAAATTTATATTTAAAATTTAAGGGCCCAATCTCCTTCATGCGTTTATGTACTTACATCACTTTAGACCGGTGAAGTTAAAAATGACGAAGCGTATTACACAAAATTTTAACATCCGTTTTGTCATAAATTTTCCTAACACACACACAGGCACACAGGTGTGAATATATATATATATATATATATATCTTACAATGAGTACTGATGCTTATAATATAGTGCTCGATGTATAATAACAGAGCTATTATTAAAATAAATATACATGTTTCAAGCATTGGGCGGATTGAAACAAACTTAGTCATTTACAGTATTTACATTATTCGGACTATTGTCTTCATCTTTGTTGCCATTTGTACGACGTTTCGGTCGTTGTACGCTCCGGCCTTCTTCAGAAATATTGACAAATACTAAACTCAGATATGTTTCTCTCTGTAAAATGGATGTAGGGATTGCTTGGGTTAGGGTTAAGGATAGGGATTTTTTCTCTTTGTCACACACACACACACACACACACACACACACACACACACACACACACACACACACATATATTTCAGTTCCACATAGAAGCATATTTTTTTTATTCAAGCCAGTTTCGAATTTCACCCTGGTCGATTTGTTAGGGAACTGGTTTCTTGACCTTATCGATCTGGGGATGTGATTTTACACTGCAGTACCGTAGGAAAATGTCTGAAAGGGACACCACGGCTTACGAGTGATACTGAGTAAAATAATTTTTAGAAGCCGACTATGGCTTTTCTAGCGTAGAATCAAATGTCATCCTAACCGAATGTGTGAGCGTACTGAACAAACAAAAATCTGCCTAAGCAGGTGTCTGCAATAGGGATCAGCTAAGCTACCTAAAACATGGGTGGGACTAAAAGTGAATAGTCATCTATTATATATATATATATATATATATATATATATATATATATATAAAAGCAATCTGTGAGTGTGTGAGTGACGCCTACATTTTTTAAGCTACGCCATTCAAACTTTCTAGGGACACATATCTACAGGGAAGCCAGGTCGACGCATACTTTTTGAGTTTAAGTTCAGCAATTTTCCCTTTCGCACTTTTTAGCCAATGGAGCCGATTGTTTACATTTGCTCCGTAAAACATCTAAGATTTAAGATGGTTGCTAAATTACGTCACGTCACAGAAATCAAATCACAAGTGTCAAACTCGACTAAAATATTTGTTTATTAAAAAATACATGAGCCTTTATATTTAATTTTTATTCCGACATTATAAAAATTCATTTGGTCAACAAAAATATGTGAATATGTTTCCCCGTAATTTTGAAACAAATTAAATATCTTTAAAAAAAAAGTGTTTTTTCAAACAAAAACAAAATACAAAATATGTAAAAACAAAAAAAAAAAAAAAGAAAAAAATGGTTACTAACAGCCTCAGCTCTCCTTTCCAACTTTCAATAAATGATTTCCATCTACTTCTCTCATAGGCATCCTCTCCTACTACTAAAATGTTCTGAGTTGCACGGGCAACGCCGGGCTATGATGCTAGTTATTTAGATATCCATTTAATTATTGTTAAGGTATGTTGCATAAATTCTTGAGTTACTGGGACAAAGTGTCTTCTTTCAAAGTATGGCTTGGTTGAAATTTATTAAAACGCCGTCTGACTGATCGTCGCAAATCGAAGACGAAATAACCAAAAGATAGAATTATGCTTCTTTAGAGTTACTATGATGTTTTAATAGGAACTCAGAGACCATTGAATACTAACATTTATATTGTAAGCCTTTAGCTCTAAAATATTTTTTTAAAATTGATAAGCCTAATAATATCTAAAATACTATTTACATTAAATATTATGCATATTTTATATTTTCAGGAGAACGCCCGTACCGCTGTAATGTGTGCAACATCAAATTTTCTTGCAAGAGTGCCCTGCGCGTACATTTCGGCAAACACAAATCTCACCTCCAACTGCCTCAGCAACCACTCCCTGCTCACTCAGCTGCTCGGAACGCCGCACTCCTATCTTCCAGGTTTCAATTCCAGCCTATGAGTCTTACCATGTCGTCGGTGGCTGTCAATTTGCCCGCTGCTGGGGTGCCCATAACGGCTACTGCATCCCCAACTATTTCTTCAGCCGTTAGTCGTGCGCCCTTGTTAGACGCTGCCTCAGCCTCAATATCACAGTCTTTAAGTCGGGAAAGAGAGAGTCCTTCACTAAAGTTAGAGAAACCAGAACCAAAGGTTGGTGAAGGTATTATCGACGTGTCACACCATTCTGCCAGCAATAACGGTGTTACAAACAGTACTACGCCTGTAGTTACGGGGTCTGAAACCCCAACGTCCGTTTTTAAAGCAATTGGTCTCCCAACTGCCCTGCCCTCTTCCAGCCCACATACTGACCCCTCGTCCGCCTCCTCCGTTATCGCCGCCGCTGCCGCTATCACTGCTTCCAACTCGAGTCTCGCTGCTGCTGTCTGCTCGCCGGCCATTACCACGACCTCTTCCTCAAGTCATATCCCCCTGAGCGCCTCTCGGACCTTTCCCTTGCTTCCGCCGTTGACCGTCGTTCCGCACCCACCGTTGGCACCGATACCACCCCACTTCAATACAAGCAGTCACGGACCTCCACCGCCGCCGCCACCGCCCCCGCCGCCGCCGCCACCGCCACCACCACTCACCAAGCCAGACCTGAGGAGCATGCCTGGGGGCCTCTTTCCGCCAGCCAAGCACATCGAGCCGGGCGAGAATGTTGAGGATTATATGGAGGTGAACACTTCGGAAACGTCGAAATTGCAGAAATTTGTTGAGAATATCGAGCATAAGCTCAGTGATCCGAATGAATGTGCGATCTGCCACCGTGTCCTGAGTTGCAAAAGTGCGCTTCAGATGCACTATCGTATTCACACAGGCGAGAGACCCTTCCGCTGTAAACTGTGTGGACGCGCTTTCACCACTAAGGGCAATCTAAAAACGCATATGGGGGTACACCGGGCCAAGCCGCCCACCAGACTCACCCACCAGTGCCCTGTATGCCACAAACAATTTACAAATATCCTTGTTCTGCAGCAGCACATCCGAGGACACACTTCCGACACATATCCCAGTATGCCGCCAAGTCTCTATCGTGCAAGTGAATGGCATCCGAAGCCGTTCGACTTGCGTCCTCATCTGGAACCCCGAGAGCTAGATCTAAGCAAAACCGCACCCAGTTTTTCCCACCATCCGACTCTCCCTTCCACTACCTCTCCTTCCACGTCGCTTCATTCGACTTCCCCGGCTATCTCTCCAATGGACAAAATAAGTCCAGGCAGTTTGGACATGACGCAAAAAGTCCTTGATGCCACGGGTAGCACTGACGGAAGTAGCGATCGAAATGTCATTGACGACGAGAACATCATCGACGCTAGTGGCGTAATTGACAGCGGTAATGTGATGGACGAAGGGATGATGGACGATAGCGTTGTGGACAGCGACGCTGCCGACGATGGCGTCATGGACACCAGTGTTATAGATGACAGTAATATGATAGATGACTCTCTCGCTGACTCGAATCTCATGGACACCGACGATATTGACGGCGACAAAATCAGTGTCAATGATCGGAAAATCGACGGTGATGAAAACAAAGTGGATGACTGGATCGAATCAAAAACGCCCACAGCGTCAACGACGCCAACCTCGACGACAGCCACTCCTGCTGCCGTCACGACACCCGCCAAAAAGGAAGACGACTGGGCCGAACCGGAGGACTCGCAGACATCAAGTGATGCTGCCCATGAAGCCCTTGATGAGGATCGGCCCAACTCAATGGCGTCTGTTGGCTCCCACGAATCGTCGGAGCTGCATAAAATCCACAGCATGAATCCAGTTTCGAGCTATGAGTCGCATATCAATTCAGTGATAACAAGCGGTTTTGTTCCACCGTCGTCAACGTCCCTGGCTGCACTGGAAGCCCGGGTCCGCGCAATCAATTCAAACAACCCGCTCAGTATGACGATCGGCCCCAAATTTGATCTACGCCTCCACCCTAGAGATTTAAACCCAGCCCACAAGCAGTTTTCTCCACATCTCCCTCATAGCGCTTTTCTGAATGGGGATGGTTCTACCGGAACGTCACCCCAGTCCCTTGGCGCCGACGCTTTGTCTGATTCGAATGGCTTAAAAGATGCAGCCTCGATGCATCTACGTCCCGACGTTCCGGGGTTTCCTATGAGCTCAGTGTTTCCTTTGGCTCCAGCTCTTGATCTGCGCCCTCGTAATGTGGAAGGGAAGGCGAATACAACATGCTACATCTGTTTTAAGACGTTCGCCTGTAAAAGCGCCCTCGATATCCACATACGGAGTCACACGAAAGAGAGACCCTTCAAATGCGAAGTTTGTGATCGCAGTTTCTCCACTAAAGGGAACATGAAGCAGCATATGTTGACACACAAGATAAGGGACCTTCCCTCGCAATTTAAAAGCCGTAACGGAAGTAGTAGTAGCAGTAGTAGTAGCAATAGTAACAGTAACACTACCACCAACAATACAGGCAACACTACTACTAGCAACAATACTAATGCAACTAACAGTAGCAACAGCGAAGCTCCTGTTAAATCTGAACAAAACAGCGAGAGTGAAGCTAATCGAGTGGCTCCAAGTGTGGGAACAAATAATAATGGTAGCGGTAATGGCAGTAGTACGAGCAGCACCAGCAGCAATTGTATCAGCTCGAGCAGTAAACAACCAGGCAACGGCGAAAGTAGTGAAGCAAATACTAACCAGACCCCAAACTCCCAACCCCAAACTTCCCCTAACAGTGATGGCAACAGCACATCCCCATTTGTACGTCGGTCATCTCCAAAGCACACTTGCAGTGTCTGTCAGAAACAGTTCTCCAGTGCCAGTGCCCTTCAGATCCACATTCGAACCCACACTGGCGACAAACCTTTCAAGTGTAACATGTGCGCAAAAGCGTTTACCACAAAGGGTAATCTGAAAGTTCATATGGGTACGCACATGTGGGGTAATAATCCATCGCGGCGAGGTCGGCGAATGTCTATCGAACCTCCGTTCCTTATTGGCCCCAAAGAGCAACATTATCTTTCACCGTACCATAGATCACCGGACTTTCTCTTTCACCAGTATCCACATTTCTTGAACGGCCTGTCACCAAAGATGAACGAGATCTCGGTCATTCAGAGCCTGAACGGTAGCATGAACCACTTACAGAATCATTTGCCAGAGGTTAGCAAGGAGGAACCACCACGCAGCGACAGTGTTGGTGGTCGCAGCAGCATTGAAAGTGATCAGAAAAGCACAGAAAGCTTGCCTTCGTCTTGGCCAAACGACACATTGTCTGGCTTGAACCTGGCCCATCATCACCAGGCTTTGATACTCACTCAGCAGCAGCAACATCAACAGCAGCAACAATCGCCAAACGGAAGTAGTAGCAGCAACAGCAGTAACCATAATAACCCGATTGCTGCTCAGAATCTGGAAGGTGGTGGTTTAATCGCTGGCGGTTTAGGCCTTGGAGTAGCGCCGTCTTCACATGATCTCTTGCTAGCCTCGGGTCTAAGCGGTGAGCTTGACCTTAGTATGAAATCTGCGGCTTCATCGATCTCATCAGTGGTCAGCGGGCCTGGTACCGGAGTAAACACTGCAGTAGGAGGTGCAAATGGTGGCTCTGCTGGCGTAGGTGTTAGCGTTACTGTCAGTGGTGGTGGCAGCAGTGCGGTCTCAACTGCGGACAGTACGGCTTCTTCTCCACCTGCGGCTCCACCGTCGGTGTCTCCACCGCCGGCTTTGTCCACCACCCCTAATAGTGACCGCGATCTGGTTAGTGGGGGTACGCCCACCAACCCAAAAACCGGGGTGAGTCCACCAGAGACCCACCAAAGTGTTGGCGCTTGGTCCTGGCGGACGATATGCCATGTATGTAATCAAGTATTTCCGACGTCAAGTTCCTTGGATCATCATTTAAGGACACATCACCATGCAAATCCAACGGAAGAACCGTTGCGAACTTCAGTATCGAACTGAACAAAAAAAAAAGAACCAAAATAAAATGACAAAAAAAAAAAAATGGAAAAAAATGAAGATAATAAGAGTCGCAAATTATTTATCGACTTACAAAAGAAATGAGATGATAAAAAAAGTGAAATATAAATAATAAATTATGTAGCGCAGATGGAAATAAAGATATTGATTGGTTTTTCATCAGGATAGCAAAAATACTATTACTGAGAAAGCGATTTCAGAACGATTATCGATGCCAACTATGAAGACATCGGGTCTCAGTGTTGTAATGAAAATGAAGAAAGGTTTACTCAGTTTTGAATCGAAGCAGAATGCCCATCTCATATTGGACACAATTTGGCTGTAAAAAAATATTCGTGCAACTATACAACCAACACTAGAGATATAGAAAGTAAAAACCCTAACGTACAAGAAGTGGTGATTCGACAGAACAAAAATTAACCCAAAGTTTGTGTCTAATGTGGTATCGTGACATCATCATTATTATTATTAATTATTATTAATTATTATTATTATTATTATTATTACTACTTCTACTACAGTACGAATGGTGAACGCAGTTTTGGTTAAGGCTAAAAATCGAAACTCTTAAATCCACATTAACCAAGCCTCAACACAAAACAAAGACAAAATCAAGTTTTTGTTTTAAGAAAGTACATACACTTTACATTAAAAGATATTAATATCAATCTGAAATAATCGTCGGACAGGAATTGAAATGAATTTTTGAATAACCACCCCACCTGACTAGTCGACTTTAAAAAAAATAAAACAAATACAACAACTACACCAAACAAACAGAAAAAAAAGAAGCTAAAAAAAAAAAGAACTTTTGATTACTTATTAAGAGTAATGGTCATTGAAAGAGCCCTGGGAGTTGAGAAGAACTTATGGAAGAAATAAGATGTATTTGGGCAAGATGGTCAGGCAATTTGTTTGAATAAAATTTGGAGAAAGTTAAATCAAGATAGAATGGAAGAGAACAAGAGAGCAGCAACAACAACACTAACAAAAAAAAAACATAAATTAAAAATGACGGTATAATAAACAAAAAAAAAAAAAAAAAGAAGCAAAAAAAAAAAACGAAAAAAGTAGAAAGAAACAAGAGAGACCTCACCTAGACATTCCAGATGCGAAGTGACAATCATCAATTATTTTTTTTTATTTAATTAATTAAAAAATAACAAAAAATGCTAAAACGAAGAACAAATTCAGCAACTAAGACTGAGTCTTGAAGTTTAAAAATTTCTTAAAAAAAAAAAAATGAAAACATTTTGTCGGCAAAAGTGACACTTATATACGTGGGATGATGCTTTGTTTCTTAAAAAAAAATATTGCTACAATGTGAAATATTCATAACGACTTTGTGGTAAGCAGAATGGACCACACACACATACACCGACATACACATGACTTTCACCAACCCAGCTAAAGTCAATTTCGTAACCAACTACAATACAGTTAAAGCTTCAAAAAAGACTAAAGTAAAATTTAAAAAAAAAGAATTAAAAAAATGGATTTTAATTGTTCCAAATTACTTTCACACTGAAACTATGCTTTTTTATTATTTGCATAAACAAACAGAACAAAACATTTCTCCTTCTCAACTCTGCTAATTTTTACCCTAACTACATCAACAACCTTTTTTTTTTTTTGGTCAGTTTTCGTTTGTGAAACTTATATTTCACTCAAGCACACATCTATATTTACTTACAATTTTTTTTTGTGTGTAAATATTACTATCAATTCAAATCAAGAAAAAAAATAAAACAAGTGAAATAAAAAAGAAACTCACAAAAAACAAAACAAATATACATTCGTTTTATTGTTTACACCCACAACAATATCATTAAATAAGTAAAATTGTATACTTATTGATAGCAAAACATGGAAAAGATCATTATAAGTAACATTGTCATGAGAGGCACGTTTGAAAAATAAAATAAAATCGAAGAGTAACACGATAAACTTGATATTATTGATCGATTTTTCCCTACCTCTGTATATTTTTTGACAATCCTCTTATCCCCTACCCAATCCGACACCCCAACAACTACAAATATTCACCTTCCGTATTTAGAGTTATAAACATATAAGCAAATGCGCTCAAACAATACTCATCCGCACACACACACGCACACACACACGCACACACACATATATATATACGCACACACATATTCACACGTAAACAGATGTATATATGTATACAAGAAAAACGTATCCCACTATAACAAAAATTAAAAAGAAAATAGATTTTTAAAAAAAAATAATTTTTTTTATGTTTTAGGAGAAAAAAAAAAACAATTTATCAGTTTCTTTTTTGTTAATTTTTTTTTAAAGATAACTTTCTCTAAGGAAAGCGATTACAATATATATATATATATATATATATATATATATATATATATATATAAAATCACACACAAACATTTTTTTTGTTTTTGTCTCGTTTACAAATAATTCGGCCCACTTGTATTTTAGAAATTTGAAATAATGACTGTAATCTCATAATATGAAAAAAAAAATAATAAAAAAAAACAAAATAATTAAATCTTATTGTCATGGCCCAATAATAAAATCATTGCCTGGAATATTTCAAGGATGTATTTACGCAAATCCATTAATTTCAATTGTTTAAAATCCCCACCCCACCCCACCCAACAAAAAAGACAGACAAAAGAATGAACTGAGGAAGGAAAAAAAAAAAGTAAAGAAAAAGATAGAAATGAAAATTCTACAGATAAGGTTTACACAAATACAAATCCTCGTGAAGATCCATTGACGAAATCACAACAAGAGGTTGCAGTTTGCAAAGTGTAACCTTTTGATAAAGGACCTGTTGATATTAACATTTTTTTTTGTCTGTTCAACTGACGGAGGCTGTGTTTTTGGCAAATGGTCAAAAAGAAGTGTAAAAATAAGAAGTGGGCCATCATAAAAACGAAACAAAAAAAATCAATATAAAACGAAATAAATGTATGAATTAAAAACAATCTTTGCCTCATGTTGTTTGTTTTACGTAACAGTATTTCTTTTTTTTTTTGTTTATTTCAACATTGGCATAATAGAATAGTAGGTGCTTCCACTCATTTTTTGCAGACTATAATGTCCTTAATTATTATTATTTATTCCAGCAATTAAAAGCTTATCAAATTAAATTATATCAGAGTTTTATTGCAGTTTTTATTTTACTCTTTCAAGCAGTTTTTCGGATAGCGCCGAAAAATTAAAAAAAAAAAAAAAGATGTTTCTATTCCCCGATGAGTTCTGCGTTTAACTAATAAAAAAATAATTTGCAGCCAATTAAAATTCATTAAAATTTCATGAATTTACGTAGAGGTGGGTAACAGAGTTTAAAAAAAAACTTTTTCATCAATATTTCTAAAAAAATAATAATTTCAAAAATAATTTAATTCATTTGTAAATGAGTACTGAAAGTTTCATTAAAATCCAACAGTTATTTGATTTTTGGGAGAATTTCCAAATTAATGTGTTTGTCAGCGAAAAAGTGAGTTATGTAAAAATTGCGTGATCGATTGTAAATAGTCATAACATTTTCTGCAACGCTAAATCAAATCAAAACAAAATTTTTTGCCAAAATTTCAAACATGTTAAAAGCGATTAAATTTTTTTTAAATATATAAAAATTACTTCGATCTTTCCTTATAATAATATTATTATATAAATATTTTGATGGAAAAAGTTCGTTTTATTAAGTTTTGGACTTTTTTTTAATTCACACTATTCTGTTATTTTTTTTTTTTGCGATGTAATGGCGGTACATATAGAATAGTGAATAGTGAAACTAAACGAGTTTTTTGTCGGTCAGCGAAAATGTATAAACATTTCAAGCTGAAAAATATTAAAAAATATCTCCAACGATTTCGAACGTTAAAGATAATACCTTTTTTTTTTTGTTTGATTTTTTTTTTAATAACTTTAAAAAAATCCTTCATGTTATCATCTTTGCCTTTAATATCAATCGGTAGATTTTTTGAAAAATTCACGATTTTGCTATTTTCATTTTCTGATGAATCATAAATTAATAATTTTAATAAAATCCTTGCGAGTTCTCTCATTATAGTAATTTACAAAGTGTAGCTTAGTTGTAGCAGTCAGTTAAGTGCCATGCCTGAAACACACTTGTGCGATCATGTCTCAAAACAGACTTAACTCGGTAGAAGATTTTCCCTCAGTAAGTTGCCATTACTTTCTGCGGTAGACTGGTTGCCAATCAAGGCTATAGAACCCAATCTGTCCTGCTATTTAACCCATAGCTTGAAGGAGATGCGACATATTAACCTTTCGGAAAGGTATTTGCGTGTAAGTGAATGCAACGAATTCATCTGCGATTCGAGTCCGGCTCTTCCATTTCTCGTTCCGAACCGATATCCACTTGGAAAAGACAAGAATACAAGTTTTATGACTATAAACACCCATGGGAATTTCACTATTGCCTAATGAAAAAGGCCACAAACTTAACAGTTTTAACAAAAAAATAACAACAATAAATCTAGTTGCAAGTCATCATCTAGAGAAGTGTGGACATATGGAAATGTTTCAATTTGACAATATTTTCTATTTCACTGTTGCAGACGTGAAACATGTGAGAGCGTTAACGCCTTTTTGTCTTTTTCTCACTAAAAATGAGCGGCGTCTCTGATATGTCTTTTCTGTCTTTCCTCGCGATCAAAACAGAAACGGACATTATTTTAGGCGTAACGTCCGTTTTAACTAGGTACCTTCAATATTTCGGCATGAATTTTCGATACCTAAGTTTAAAATGAAAATAAATTTTTGAAGATTTCATTTTAGATTTAATTAAAAGCTTAATGCTTAAATTTATTATTTCCATTAAGTAAAAAATTCTAGTGTATTTCAGATAGAAATTATATACATTGGAATGTCGCATTTAATTTTGATTTCTTAAATTTTCTTAAAAAGGGCCATTTTCTTAATTTTAAGAAATTTGTAAACAAACAAAAAGTCATCGATTTTAAAATATTTCAAAAGATTTCTGACACTTCATTTTAGTAAAATTAGAAAATTGAAAGTTAAATTAATCTGATTTTAAAGAAATATTACTTATAGCATAAAAAAGTAGTATACAACCAATTATTAACGATTGACGAAGCGATGACAGCTTCTACGTATAATAATAGCAGTTTTCGTCAGCCATACATGAAAATAAGGAACGTATTAAGTAAATAAAAATTATTTAAAAATAGATGGCAGCACAATGATTAATAATCTTTGCAATTTTGGACTCGTAAATTTCGTTTCCACTTAATTATTATATAACCTTCAAAGAAAACTGCAATACAGAATTTTACAGGAATTTAAACTATTATAAATTGTTATAATTAAAATGTAAAAAAATTGAAAAAAATTCTTGTACAAATTCATTATTCATAAAAACAAAAATTATTTCTTCACACAATAATGTCCTTAATATTACTTATTTACCAAAGCAATTAGAAGCTTTTCTAATCAAGCAATGTCATAATCAATATTTGGATTAATTATTTTTCAATTCAAAGCAAATTTTAATTTAGATGGCAATAATTTTTTTTTTTAATCGTATCACCCCGAGCAAGGCGGTAACGCCACTGATATGCAGGGGGCTACGTAATAGTGAAAAGATTGGAAAAGAGAAAGCCTGAAACCACATCCTAAACAGAGAACAAAGGATGAGCCTCTTAACTTGTTCAATAGACGTGGGTGGAATGATAGATCTATCTACTACAATTTGAAAAAAAAAATAGATGATTTACAATCTCCAAAGATTCCCATTTTGTCAGGGAACACGAAGGGTATGTGCTAAATTTCATGAAAGTGGGGAATGGTAATCACATTTAAAAAAAATCTTAAAAAATATTTAAAAGAAAACATTTAAAAAACAATTTCATTCATTTATGAATAAGTCCTAAAAATTTCATTAAAATCGGACAATTATTTGATTTTTGCAAGATTTTCCAATTAAATGTGTTTTCTACGGAAAAAACGCCCCCCCAAAAATCAATGTTAAAAGTCAAAGAAGGCGATGACGTAAACAAAACAAGATTTTAACCAAAATTTTGATTTTAAAAATTTTTTTAAAAATTAAAAATACTTTGGTCTTTCATCTTAATAATATGAACATTTTGACGATAAAACTTTAATTTCGTTAAGTTTGTGGCCTTTTTCGTTAGGCTGTTTTTCCCGCGAAATAGTGAAGTCACCTAATTATAATTATGTCCGTAAATTTATTTGTGCGTCTTCGAGTATCAGCGATTCATAATTTATTCCAATTGCTATATTCTTTAAAAACATCAAACAATCATATAGACTAACTATCGCCCGGTTCACACTCCACCCACATCTATTGAACAGGTGTAGAGGCTCATACCTTGTTCCCTGTTTAGGATGTGGTTTCCGGTTTTCTCTTTTCCAATCTTTTCACTCTTTTTTTTTTCCTCAATTGGAGTAGATAGAATAAGCTATCGCCCGGTTCACACTCCACCCACGTCTATTTAACAGGTGTAGAGGCTCATCCCTTGTTCCCTGTTTAGGATGTGGTTTCCGGCTTTCTCTTTTCCAATCCCGGGTTTCTCTTTTCCAATCTTTTCTATCTTACGTAGCCCCCTGGGCTTCAGTGGCATTACCGCCTTGCTTGGGGTGATACGATTAAAAAAAAAAAAATTCTCCCCAGATTTTACATTTTACTTGTGAATCGCAAGGCATAGGAAAAACTAGGGAGTGGTTTCTCATTGTCCTCTCTACGGTTTTGAAAATAAGAATTTCCTTTCCCTTGGACTACACATTCCACTCTATTCTTCTTCTTCTTCGTCTTCTTCTATGTGCCCTGTCCTTTCAGGACGTAGGCGATCATGGCTTTCCACGTCTCCTTATCCCTGGTGGCTCTTAGTACACTTTCTCCTGTTGCACCACCAAAACCCCGCTCTGCCATCCACTAGCTGAAGCTCATAAATCTAGAATATAAATGTATAGAAACTAGCATGGCGACAAAATGAGGGATCAGTTTATATATTGATTATAATATAGATTTGATCCCCCACTTTATAACCACATTATAATTTCTTATAAACAGTTGGCATATATATTCTTCTTCTTCTATGTGCCATGTCCTTTCAGGACGTAGAGGACCATGGCTTTCCACGTCTCCCTATCCCTGGTGGCTGTTAGCACGCTTTCTCCTGCCATCCACTAGCTGAAGATCATAAATCTAGAATATAAATGTATAGAAACTAGCATGGCCACAAAATGAGGGATCAGTTTATATATTGATTCTAATATAGATTTGCTCCCCCACTTTATATCCACATTATAATTTCTTATAAATATTTGGCATATCTATTCTTCTTCTTCTATGTGCCCTGTCCTTTCAGGACGTAGAGGACCATGGCTTTCCACGTCTCCCTATCCCTGGTGGCTGTTAGCACGCTTTCTCCTGTTACACCATGCAAACCTCGTTCTGTCATCAGGCCAATCAAATATGTCATCCTAGTTCCGTCATCCACCTGATCAGGCCCTTCAAATATGTTATCCGCTGCTTTTCCCTATCTCTTTTTCTCTCTATCTGGCCTGTTAGTATCAGGTTCTCCAAGCCCTCTTTCCTCGTTGCATGTCCCAGGAACTTTAGCTGTCTCTTCTTGATTCTCTGTATTAATTTCTTTTTTGTTTCCATCCTTTCTAAAATTTCATCATTGCTCACATGCTCGATCCATGATATTCGCAGCATCCTTCTGTAGAACCATATTTTAGTTGCTTCAAGTTTTTTCTTCATCTTCGATGATATTGTCCCGCATTCACTGCCGTATTGAAGAACTGACGTAGCAATATATAACCAAATTCACGAACCAACTCTTCAATTCACTACGTTATTGACTCATGGGACAATCCTGAGTTTAGAACTTGGAGCTTTTAAATATCCTCCGCTTGCTGCTAACTAGGCGTTTTTTCGTCACGCTCGACTGCTTTCACCAAAACGTCATTTTCTTAATGCCGCTTTTTTTTTCTTTTTTTTTTTTATAATCATATCGCCCCAAGCAAGGCATTTTACTGCCACTGTTTTGTAGAGGGTTACATAGGAGGAAAGTTATGAGAAAGATTGACAGGTTGTAGTGGGGGTCAGGAAGTGAATGAGAATACTGATGAGAGTGGAGTGGACGGAGACAAGGAGCATGAGAGAAAGAGGATGCAGGTTAATGAGATAGGAGATGAATATTTAAATTCTTGGAGATTGTAGCTGTCGGGAAAGCAAGTAAATGGAATGGAATTCCACAGACGGGAAGTGCATGAAAAGAAGCTTCTGGAGTAGAATTTGTGTTTACAATTTATTGGTTTCACACTAAAAAGGTGGGACCTTGTTGCTCAAGTAAATTCATATATAGGGGGCACGAGTGAGCTAAGTTCATCGGAGCAGATGCCGTGAAAGTATTTCTAGAAGAGACACAGGGAAGCCACATTGCGCCGGTGAGAAAGTGACTGTATCTGAGCTGCTAAGTTGGGATCGATCACATTAGAGTTTCTCCGCTGGATTTTGTCAGCACTAGACCAGATATTGCACCAGTCAGTCAGTTAAGTGCCATACGTAATACACGCTTTGGGCGATCATGTCTCGAAAGAGACATGACTGACTGGGCAGATGACTATCCCGTAGTAGGTTTCCACTACTTTCTGCAGAAAGAAAGGGAATTCCACAGGCGGGAAGTACGAGAAAAGAAACTGATGGAGTAGAATTAGCATTTACATTTTATTGGTTTCACAGTAAAAGGGTGGGACCTAGTTGCTAATCTTGTCGCTCGAGTAAATTCATATATAGGGGGCACCAGTGAGCTATGTTCATCAGAGGAGAAGCCGTGAAAATATTTGTACAAGAGGCACAGGGATACCACATCACGCCGGTGAGACAGCGACTGCAGCCGAGCAGGCAAGTCTAATAGCTCGTGTAAATTCATACATAGGGGGCACCAGTGAGCTAAGTTCATCGGAGCAGAAGCCGTGAAAGTATTTGTAGAAGAGGCACAGGGAAGCCACATCACGCCGGTGAGACAGCGACTGCAGCCGAGCAGGCAAGTCTAATAGCTCGTGTAAATTCATACATAGGGGGCACCAGTGAGCTAAGTTCATTGGAGCAGAAGCCGTGAAATTATTTGTAGAAGAGGCACAGGGAAGCCACATCACGCCGGTGAGACAGCGACTGCAGCCGAGCAGGCAAGTCTAATAGCTCGTGTAAATTCATACATAGGGGGCACCAGTGAGCTATGTTCATTGGAGCAGAAGCCGTGAAAGTATTGAGAAAAATAACTGTAAATCTCTACAAACTTTCCTGTTATTTTTCCTTTTTTTTTTATTAACATCTCCTACATTATATTGCCTAAAAGTTTGGTAACCCCGACGATTTTTTTACTCGTTATCACAATAAGAAGCCAGTCTGTTAACTGCGATACGTAATCCACGATTGGGCGATCATATCTTGAAATAAAAATGACTAAATGGGCAGAATATTTTCCCGCAGTAGGTTGACATTCCTTTCTGCGGTAGAATGGTTGCTATAGAACCCGATCTGTCGTGCTATTTAACCCATAGCTGGATGGAAGAGACGGATTGGTACATTTCACAGGGATATTCAGGCGTAAGTGAATAGAAAAAATTCAACCGAAAATCGAACTCGGTTCTCCGATTTCTCGTTCCGAGTTTATATCCACTGCACCATAACGAACAAAATACTAGTAGTAGTAGTAGTAGTAGTAGTAATAATTAATAATAATAAGAAGAATAATGATAGGGGAGATAGAAAAAACATGAAATGGAGCCATAACAACACGCCACGACCTGTCTTAAGTCTTCTCGCAGACTTGGTTGGTAGTGTGATCATAGCATAAATCGAAATATGATGAAAAAAATGACATGATAATAATAATAATAATAATAATAATAATAAATAAATAAATAAATCTAAACTTATTTATAAATGGAACTTTGCGTGTGTGTGTGTCTCTATGTGTGTGTGTATCCGTTACCTATAGACTCCGAAACGGCTGAACCGATTTTCTTGAAAATTTACACAGTTGTACTATAAGCGTCTGCGAGTGTTCTTAGCTAGGTTTTGTGTCGAGGTACCCCGGATAAATATCGAATATCGATAATCGAAAAAATCGGTTTATAGAAGGAGTGGTCCGAGTTTGACCAAATTTGATCAAACACTCATAGACAAAGACATAAGAAACGATATTCAGAAGTTTCAAGGTTGCAGTTCTTACAATAGTGCAGAAAATCGATAATATATATATGTATTAATCGATGCCAGGAAATCAAAGTTTGACTTACATCTACTCATTTTTCTTTCAGTCTACGGTTTCGCTTTAACTGGAAACATTTTAGTCTTTCGTGTCAACGTTCAAAGAGTCTGAGCTCCAGGACCATGGATTAGTTTTAAAGCTTTCATTACACCCGAGCAACGCCGGGCTATACTGCTAGTAAATAAATAATAAAAAAAAAAAAAAAAAAAAACAGGCATTAGTGTATTGGCATGAACATGGCGACATAAATGATAAATTATTCACTAGGTTAAATATATTTATTATTTGCTAAATACATTTTACTGAAACGTGATTTTCTCAAATTTATAAAAAAAAACAAAATGAATCTGAAACCATTTAAGAATAACATTATCTGTTATACATATATTATTAACGTTTACATGATATATGCTTGTAAAATCACTAGTGTCTAGAAAATGAATTATGAAGCACACAAATGTCACTTCATTTACATAACAGGACTCAACAACGGAAGCCTATCATTAGTCTATGGCAAGTTTTCAGATGTGGATCATTTTTTAGTGTCACCAGCGGGGATCTTAGGAACGTTACTCACTTCGCCACGTCTCGAGAGTTAAATCACACTAATCCTCCCAGTATTTCTTTGGTAAAAATGAAAAATAAAAAATAAAAATAAAATAAAATAAAAGATGTTTCACTCAGATACCTTCATCCTGAAAACGACTTTCTCATACAAGCTCCTGCGTGGATGGTTACACAAGATTACGATCTTAACCACTTCAAGGTTAATGTTAATCGTTACCTGTCCTCCAAATTTTCACTTGCATTTTATATCACACGCATCATTTAGAAACTTTCTTCGGTCTTTTATTGGGTAAAATTTTAAAAAAAAATTAACATCTAATTTTGAAACCTTAAAACAAATGTAGAACATTAACAAGGGAATACTACTCCGAGTTAATTTATTCTCTACTTCTGTCACAGTGACACCAGACCACAATATTCAATATGGCAGTGAATGCTGGACAATATCATCAAAGATGAAGGAAAAACTTGAAGTGTGATTCTACAGAAGGATGCTGCGGATATCATGGATCGAGCATGTGAGCAATGATGAGGTTTTGGAAATTATGGAAACGAAAAGGAGATTAATACTGAGCATCAGGAAGAGACACCTAAAGATCCTGGGACATGCAAAGAGGAAGGAGGGCTTGGAGAACCTGATACTAACAGGCTAGATAGAGGGAAAAAGAGACAGGGGAAAGCAGCGGATAACATATTTGATTGGCCTGATGACAGAACGAGGTTTGCATGGTGTAACAGGAAAAGGCGTGCTAAAAGCCACCAGGGATAGGGAGATGTAGAAAGCCATGATCGCCTACGTCCTGAAAGGACAGGGAACATAGAAGAAGAAGAAGAAGAAGAAGAAGAAGAAGAAGAAGAAGAAGAAGAAGATCTTTCATTATAGGTTTTCATAATTCCAGAAGTTGAGTAAAGTATTAAGAAACATGACAATTTCACTAGAAACAAAGAGGGGAGTACTAGATTGCTATGTGATGTCAGTTTTTCAATATGGCAATGAATGCTGGACAATATCATCAAAGATGAAGGAAAACTTGAAGCAACTGAAATATGGTTCTACAGAAGGATGCTGCGGATATCATGGACCGAGCATATGAGCAATGATGAGATCTTAGAAATGATGGAAACAAAAAGGAAATTAATATTGAGCATCAAGAAGAGACAACTGAAGTTCCTGGGACATGCAACGAGGAAAGAGGGCTTGGAGAACCTGATACTAACAGGCCAGATAGAGGGAAAAAGAGACAGGGGAAAGCAGCGGATAACATATTTGAAGAAACTGATCAGGTGGATGACTGAACGAGGATTGTGTGGTGTTACAGGAGATTTCTCGATCCGAGTTTATAACCACTCTACCACAACGCACATCGCTAATCTAGTACTGTGCTTGAATTCATAAAGTTTTGATACAAAAAAAAAAAAAAGAAAACTCATCAGAACAATTACCATAAAGATATTTATGGGCAGAAGATTATCCCGCAGTAGGTTGCCATTGCTTTCTGCGGTAGACTGGTTGCCGACCAAGGCTACAGAACCCAACCTGTCCTGTTATTTGACTCATATCTAGAGAGGTAAACGATGTACTACATTATTAAGTAGTAATTAGTGTGAGATAAAGTGGGGGATCAGTTTTATATTGTTTTGAAGTAATGAACTGCTCCCCCACTTTATGCCCAGTAGAAGCCTTAATCATGTTTTCAACTATTATATTCAGTCAGTCAGTTAAGTGCCATACGTGATACACGCTTTGGGCGATCATGTCTCGAAAGTGACATGACTGACTGGGTAGAAGATTATCCCGCAGTAGGTTGCCATTGCTTTCTCTCCCCGACCTAAAATTGTTTAAATATTGACATTTTTCCAAATGTTTTTGATAATCAGAAACCTTATGTTATAATCGATAAGATTGCGCTGAAAAAAAGTAAAAAGTATGAAAAACAACAAATTTAAAGGTGGTGGTAGTCTCCTTCAGGTTTGACAAAGAAACATACTACTAGGTGTAAAAACATATCCTTCTTCTTCTTCTTCTTCAATGTGCCGTGTCCCTTTTGGGACGTAGGCCCTTCACATTCCCTCTTGTATTGCAGCCTGGGTTCTGGGCTAGGCTTCTTCAATCACCAAAGCTTTATCCTTAGTTAACATATTACCACAGACGCTGTCAGCACTTGGATAGGTTTTGCAAGTGCGACACAGAGATCCGAAAGCAAATTGGCATGTCGATAGACGCGTTCCAGAAGCTGAGCAGCGTATTAAAAGACAGGAATATTTCGCTAGAAACAAAGAAGAGAGTACTGGATTGTTATGTGATGTCTGTCCTTCAATATGGCAGGGAATGATGGACAATATCATCAAAGATGAAGGAAGAACTTGAAGCAACTGAAATGTGGTTTTACAAAAGCATACTGGATATAAAGTGGGGGATCAGTTCCATATTACAATCAATATATAAACTGACCCTTCAATTTTTGGTCGCATCAGTTTTTATACATTTATATTCCGGAGATCCAAAAGCACAAGGATGCATTCCAGGAGCTGAGAAGGGTATGAAGAAACAGGACAATTTCGCTAGAAACAAAGAAGAGAGTACAGGATTGCTATGTGATGTCTATTTTTTAATATGGCAGCGAATGCTGGACAATCTTATCCAAGATGAAGGAAAGACTTGAAGCAACCGAAATGTGGTACTACAGAAGGATGAATCTGTCGCTTCTCCCTCCTGCTAAGGGTTAAATAGCAGAGCAGATTGGGTTCTATAGCCTTAGTTAACAACCAGTCTATCACAGAAAATAATTAAAAGAAATTAATCTAATTGCAACCTATTTCAGCCAGTCATATCTCTTTTGAGACATGATGGCCCAGGCGTTTATCACGTATGGCACTAAACTGGCTGATCTTTATTCAAACATGTTTCATTGAATAATTTAGACATAGTGTGTTTACTTATTTTGATAGTGACCCTTTCCAGTTGTGTAATCAGATTCTTGATGTTTATATGAAATTCATAAAGAGAGACGTCGTAGTTTTTCTTTACCCAAGTACTTTCGATCGATCTCCTCCGAGATCATCTTCGTAGGGGGTGAATTACGGAAATAAACTCATTGTAACTGTTATTGTTGTGATGGCGATTTAAAAATCAAATAAAAACCATATGTGAACGTGTTGAAATACATTTAACATTTAATGCCATTGCGTTTCAAGAGATTTCTGGTCAACTAAATTGCATTGTGTGTTGTGCTGCAGTGGATATCGACAAATCGGGGAGCCGAGTTCGAATTCCAGTTAAATTCCTCGCATTCACTTACACACAAATACCCTTCAGAAAGGTGTTAATCCGCCTCTTCCCTCCAGTTATGCGTTAAATAATAGGTCAGATTGGGTTCTATAGGCTTGGTTGGCAACCAGTCTACCGCAGAAAGTAATGGCAATCTACTACGGGATAATCCTTTGCTCAGTCAGTCATGTCTCTTTCGAGACATGATCGCCCAAAGCGTGTATCAAGTATGGCACTTAACTGACTGACTGATCTTTTATTGGGACGTTTGTTTTACAAAAGGATTGACAGTTACAATGGATGGATTGAACATTTTAAAATAATTATAAAAGAGTGTATTGAGAATAGTTGACGAGACTCTGTCAAGTTTGGCAACGGTTGCTAAAGATCTAATTTGCTTGACGGATACTGTTAATGACTTCTTTGACAAACGGTAACGTTATTGTCAAGGAAAGACAGTCAGTCGGCCAAGGGTAGGAAGTTTCAATTCAAGTCTCATCTTCAGTTATTCTTTCATTCTATTCTGATCCAAAAATCATGAAAAGGTAGTGAAGGAAATTGTCAATATAAAGAAGCAGAGATCAGACGAGAAAAAATCCTCCAAAAAATGTTTGCAAAAAATACTCACAAAAAATCCTCTTAAAAATATTCCCACAAAATACTCGTAAAAAATATTCGCAAAAAATATTCATAAAAATAATAAAAAAATACTCGTAATAAATATTCGCACAAAATACTCTTGAAAAATGTTTTCAAAAAATATTCACAAAAATACTCTTAAAAATATCGCACAAAATACTTATAAAAAATATTTGAAAAAAAGATTCGCCAAAAATACTCGTAAAAATACTCGTAAAAATGTTTGCAAAAATACCCCAAAAAATACTCGTAAAAATGGCAAAAAATATTCACAAAAATACTCGTAAAAATATTCGCCCAAAATACTCGTAAAAAATGTCTGCAAAAATACTCACAAAAAATACTCGTAAAAAATATCGCAAAAAATTCTTGTAAAAAATATTTGAAAAAATATTCGCCAAAAATACTTGTAAAAATTATTGATTACGGATAATTTTTATGTGAGATGTAAAGTCAAAAGAATCATACGCAACAAAAAGCTTGCGCACAAAAATAATCACTATCAGTTAAAGAAATTTGGAGAAATTAAGATTATATTTAATCAGTATAAAATCAAATGAAATAAAGTGAAATAAATTATTGTATTTTCAATTATTATAATAAATTATTATATTTTCAATTATTGAAAATATTTTATCCAAGAAAGTAAGACAACATAAGATTATTTGTTTGGTGTAAAAGTAAGTGGATTACGATGAATAAAATACTAAGGAATTATTACTAATAAGAGACACGGCACATAGAAGAGGAAGAATATGACGTTTGTTATCGTAATAAATTCTTGGAAAAATCTGGTTACTTGCTGACGAACAAAAAAAAACTAGATTTTTGATCAAAGTGTTAAAAAGGATTAGAAAAATTTTGAAAAATAATTAAAAAATCACTTTGATCTTTCCTCTTAATAATAACATAAACATTTTGAGAATAAAACTTTGTGTTAAATTTTAGCATAATGCAATGCTGTTTTTTCGGCGAATGAGTGAAGGTACGTAGTTTAACATGTTTTAGTTAAACACTAAATATTTTATAACTTTCAGCTCCTGTTGTCTGCAAGTTTAGTTTTCTCTCTGAGGCAGTAAGAATCTTCTGATCGTCGTCTTACTAACGACGCAATTGCGAGACATCTCGTTCGGTTCAAGCATCCATCAGGAGTGAACGTAGAGCCAACAATGCTAACAACTACCTCACGTCATGCCACTCCATAGAAATCTTTGCTTACTACGTTACAGGACCACGAGAGAAGGGTTATCCAACGTGGCAACAACTTAATAGTAGAAATGATAATAGCAGTTTCGTAACATTTATTCTAGACTGACGTTTTAAATTCAATCATGGGACAGGCTAGCCTCCCAGAGAGTAAAATACTACGCCTCCTTGGCCTTACACTTTCGGCGGACCTCAAATGGAATGACTATATTGAATCCATTGCCAAATCTGCTGCTATGAAAGTCGGCTCCCTGTGCAGGGCCCGGAAGTTTTTCCCACCTGAATCTATTCTGCACATATACAAATCTACCATCCGCCCGTGTATTGAATATTGCTGCCATATCTGGTCGGGTGCCCCTGCTGCTCTCCTTGGGCTTCTTGACAAAATACAAAGGAGGATCTGTAACGTGGTTGATACTGACTTGGCAGACCGGCTGCAGCCGCTCTCTCACCGGCGTGATGTGGCTTCCCTGTGCCTGTTCTATAAGTACTTTCATGGCTTCTGCTCCGATGAGCTTAGATCACTGGTGCCGCCTAAACATGAATTTACACGAGATACTAGATTAGCAACTAGGTCCCACCCTTTTACAGTTAAACAAATAAGATGTAACCGTAAATTCTACTCCAACAGCTTCTTTTCTCGCGCTTCCCGCCTGTGGAACTCCCTTCCACAAGTTTGCTTTCCCGACAGTTACAATCTCCAGGTGTTTAAATGTAGGGTCAATAGACACCTCCTATCACACTAACTCCCAACTATTCTCAGAACACTCTCATCTACCCAACCCTCACTCTCGGTATCCTTATCCGCCTATCACCCACCCTCTGACATTTCCTATATTTAATCAGCCTTTCTCCACTCTACGTAGCCCCCTGCGCAGTAGTGGCGGTGACATGCCTTGCTCGGGGTGAAACGCTTATAAAAAAAAAAATCGGAAATATATCTGCTGATCTTGATTCGTTGTTCTTTATTAACTTGTTAAAATAATCGTTGATATAAAGATTATGCCTCATATGATGAGTTTTTTTTTTGTCTGGCAAAGGAGCTTCGATTTGGTAGAAATAAAATTTTAATAACAAGTTTAGACTAATTTGGACCCAATCCTCAATTACTGGGTATCCAGTAAGTATCAAAGCCAAGAAATCCAGCTCGTTGACTATCACGTTACGATGAGGTATTCAACATATAACATGCTTTATTGATTTTATTAACTTGGTAAAGTAATATTTGAATTAAAGCTTGTGCCACATGGGATGAGGATGTTCGTTAGTTAAGTGTCATACGAGATATAGACTTGGATGATCATGTCTCATTCGATTCCTGAACAACGAGGTAGAAGAATTTCCCGTCGTAGGTTGTCGTTTCTTACTGTGGTACATTAGTTGCCAATCATGGCTATAAGACCTGTCCAGTCCTGTTATTCAACCCATAGCTGGTGGGAGATGGATACACACCTTTCTAAAGTCTACTCACGCGTAAGTGAATGTAACGAATCCGGTTGCAATTTGAAATCTGTTCTCCGGTTTCATATTCCGAGCCGATATACACTACCGGCTATAATTATTAGGCCACCCCAGATTTTTTTTTTAAAGAAATTATGTATTTCATACTATTTTTAGTATTTATTGCCAAGTGGATAATTCTAAATGAAAAGAGAATGGTTCTTTTGTTATTATTACTTTGCAAAATTTTACAAGGAAAATAGCGACAATTTACTTATCGCACCTTGTAGATTTCTTATATCTATCTATCTATCTATCTATCTATCTATCTATCTATGTCCTCGTATCTATCTATCTATCTATCTATCTATCTATCTATCTATCTATCTATCTATACTTCCGGCCATAACAATTAGGAATTATTAGAAATGATGTATTTCATATATTTTGGGGGTCTAAATAACCTGCACTCGGTTGATAGTTCATAGAAAACGATTCAATGGAGTTGTCTAGTGTTTTGTTTCATACGATTAGGATTATTTCTAGAAACATTCTGTTATGTAAGGAGCCTTGGACATACCTGACTACTCGAGAATTCCAGAATCTATATGCTTTGATGCGTGGGTGGCGTAATGGATAATGTCACGGAATTGTAAATCGGAGGGCAGAGTTCCAATTCCAGTCATGTTCATTATGAATATCAGGTAGGAATCCAACTCTTCCACTTCCCATTTGTGGGTTAATTACTACGATTATAATCGTTATTTCCAAAATCGTCTTACAATTTAAAAATAATATCTGGCTTTAAATAACCTGCAGACATTTGGTAAGCCGGAGAAAGGGCGTCAATCAATCAATTAGAAACGAAAATTATTTTCTGAACAATATTTCATGAATTTGCCTAGGGCTACATTTTGTCGATTTTCCCCACCTACACTACCGGCCATAATTATTAGCAACCCAAGTTTTAAAAAAAATTATTTCATACCATTTTTAATATTTATTGCCAAGTGGATAATTCTAAATGAAAATAGAATGGTTCTTTCGTTATTATTACTTTGCAAAATTTTACAAGGAAAATAGCGACAATTTACTCATCGCACCCGGTAGATTTGTTTTTTTATATATATTTACACTACTGGCCATAATTATTAGTCCACTCCATTTTTTTAAATGAAATGATGTATTTCATACTATTTTTAGTATTTATTGCCAAGTAGATAATTCTGAATGAAAATAGAATGGTTCTTTTGTTATTATTACTTTGCAAGACTGTACAAGGCAGCCAGGAAGCCTTTGCCTTGGCCAGCCAATAATAAGAAGAGACTAGCATGGGGAAGAGAGCACAAAAACTGGACACTAGAACAGTTCATTTGATGCACATGTTATTGTGGAGTATTAACAAAAGAACCATTCTATTTTTATTTAGAATTATCCACTTGGCAATAAATACTAAAAATAGTATGAAATACATCATTAAAAAAAAAAAACTGGGGTCGCCTAATAATTATGGCCGGTAGTGTACATCAATAAAACAAGGAAAAAAAAAACCTTTAAAAAACCCCTGAAAACATTGTTTTTTTTATACCATTCGTTTTTCAAATTTTACATTTTATTATACAATATTCATATATGATATTTACAACTTAATTAGTTATATTTAGTTAGCACAACAATTTTAAAAGTCTGTCCTAATAACTATTTCATCTATCTTATTTATTTTTTAATATAAATTTTATATTTGCTATACATAAAGCATATCTATGTCTCATTTTTCTCGAGTTTTATTTAGATAATTAAAATCAATATTTTGTCGTAAATTAGCAAATTATTATCAGTGTTTACATTAAAAGAAAACGGAAAATGAACATTTTCTTAGATTCTAAAAATATTTTTTTATTAAATTGTTTATTTGCAATAAACACATATGAATAATTCTTTAAAAATTTTAGGGAATTATATAATTTTCTACCCAGCTATTTCAGTTACGGATTTATATTGTCGCCTGCCATTTCGCAGTAATTCAAATTATTGGAGAGGAGTCGAATGCTTTGTCTACATTCAGTCGTAAGTTAGAAAACTCACATCATTCGTATTAAGAAGCATTGTTGTCGCCTGATATTTCATGTTACTAAAAGAAAATAACCGAACGAAGCCGAATGAAGATTTATGAAATTATCAAAATAAGTTTTAAAAAATCTGTTTAATTGAATTTTCGTAAAATTTTACAGATTTAAAGAAGTGAAAGATAGAAATTTTGCTGAAGTATTATTATTATGTCATTTTTCATCATATTTCGATTTCTGCTATGGTCGCACTCCCAACCAAATCAGCGGAAAAACGTAAGGCAGGTCGTGGCGTGTTGTTATGGCTCCATTTCATGTTTTTTTCTATCCTTCCCATCATCCCTAGCGTTACATAGGCAAAGTTCTCCTAAGTGTGTGGGCTGTACTTAATAAGACAATTTTTTGTATATCTCTTCAGTTAGGGTTTCCAGGGATTTTTTCTTTGTGTTGTTTTGTTCCATTTTTTATCATTCCAAGTGCACCTACTATCACTGGCACAACTCTTCTTTTCAATTTCCATAGTATTTTCTATTTCAATTTCCAGGTCTTTATATTTTAACAATTTTTCAAATTCCTTGGTTGCTATGTCACAATCCGCTGGACAAGCCATATCAATTAATAGACAAGTTTTCTCTTTCTGATTTTTAACAATAATGTCTGGCCTATTTGCTTCAATTTTTCTGTCTGTGTAGATGATGTAATCCCATAGAATGGTGACATCTATTTCTGTAACCGGTGCTGGATGATGTTCATACCTGTGTTTGTTTACAGATTTTCCATAGTGTTTGCACATTGTCCAATGTAAATATTGCCCAAATCTATCGTGGCGATTTTTATATTCATTTGGGGCAAGTAGAGAACAGCCTGAGATTAGATGGTCTATTGTTTCCTGGTGTTTATCACAAAACCTGCATTCTGGATCCATATTATTATGTATAATATTTGATTGAGAGTTTCTAGTGAAAAGACTTTGGTCTTGCGCTGCAAGAATAATGCCTTCAGTCTCAGACTTTAATCCAGATGCACGTAACCATTGATGAGTATTAACTTTATCAACATTGGATTTATTGGCACGATCTAGATATTGGCCATGCAGAGGTTTGTCTTGTCAGCGTTGTTTCATCTGTTCAAGAGCTTTATCTTTGGCTTTCATTTTCATATTTTTTGCCGCAATAGTTGGTTCTTGGTTTCTGTTTTGCTTTTCTACAGAATCTACTAACTGTAAATCTTGTTTGTATTTACTGCCTTCTTTTATTATTGAATATTTTTTCTTTCTTTCTTCATGTTGCCTTACTAATTGTATCGTTCACTCCTTTGTTGTTTCTATGTATGTTAGTAAGCCAATAGTTGTTGTCTTGTATGACAATTCCAGCTGAATAAGACCCCTTCCACCTTCTTTACGGGGTATGTATAGACGGTCTACATCAGCCTTTGGGTGATGCATCCTATGCTTAGAAAGAAGTTTTCTTGTTTTAGCATCCATTCGCCTGATGTCGTTTAGAGTCCAGTTTAAGATGTTGAAGCTATATTGGACAACTGGGATTGCAAGGCTATTAATGGCCATAACTCTATTCTGTGAATTTAATTCAGTTTTTAATATCATTCGTAGCCTTCTATAGTACTCTTTACGCACTATTTCTTTCATTTTTTTATGGTGAATGTTTACGCTCTCATTTACACCTAGGTATTTATAAGCTTCTTCTGGTTTCAATTCTTTTATTGTTACAGCAGGGTCTAGGCTAATTGAGGATGTTTCTTGTATTGATCCACGTAAAACTGTAGCTTTAGCACATTTATTCAAATTAAATTTCATTCCAATGTCTTCGCTGAAGCATTTTACAGTTTGCAGAAGACCTTCCAGCTCATTATCATTCTTAGCATATAACTTTAAGTCATCCATGTAAAATAGATGGCTTATTTTCTTTTGGCCTATTTTATAACCACATTCTGTCTTATTAAGTTGACTGGTTAGTGCTATTAATGATATGCAGAATAGTAAGGGAGATAAAGAATCACCTTGAAATATACCTCTTTTGATGTTTATTTCATCAGACTTATCGGTTCCATTTATATGATTGAGGTAAAGGGTTGTTTTCCATATAGACATGCACTGTTTGATGAAATTGATGATGACGGGCGATATCTTGTATATATTTAAAGTCTTTAAAATCCATTCATGTGGCACACTATCGAATGCCTTTCGGTAGTCTATCCAGGCAGTACTAAGATTTTTCTTTGTCTTGTAGCAGTTTTCCAGGATCATTTTGTTAATTAGCAATTGGTCTTTACAGCCATAACAGCCACGTTTGCACCCTTTTTGTTCAAGCGGTATCAGGTCATTTCTTTCTAAGAATAAATATGTTTGTTTTGTTAAAATAGATGTTAGTAGTTTATATGTTGTCGGAAGATATTATTATAAGATATTATTATTATTATTATTATTATTATTATTATTATTATTATTATTATTATTATTATCCTTGATCCTCTTTGTATACTCATCACATTCTAGGTCGTAACCAGAGACCTAATGTCAGAAATGGTATCATGACATTTTCTACTGAACATACTTGTAAAAATAAAGACAAAGCAACACAAGGGCAAACCCATTTCACACAGATAAAACCTTTCGTAATGTGCGAGATATACTTGTGATTACAATGGACTACCAGAGATACATTCAACGTGTCTATCAGAACTATTTCCAGTCAATCCGAGGGCTTTAACTACAACTGGAATGATGTCTTCATAGGCCACAAGTTTGACATTTCCACTTCAAGATCCTTGTATTTTGATAGTTTTTGGAAGATCTTCAACGATACCTTATAATTAAAATCTGTGATGTCAATAAGAAAGCATATTCTGTTTTTACTGTCTTTGATCATGATGTCAGGACATTTACCTTTGATCTTTTGACTGTCTGGATTGTAAGGTCCCATAAAATGGTTTCTCTGTCTGAGACCGGCTCTTGGTTGTGTTTTTAGTAATTTCCAGCCGTTTCCTTCAGATTTTGTTGCAGTTTTTCTGTTGGTCCACCATCTCATGCCAAGATTTATATTCGGTGGGTACTTATACCGTGTAACGTGATACAAGATGATCAATTGTTTCTGGATATTCATTACAGAATTAGTTATTACTAACAGGACCCCTATAAATTACACGGATTTACTATTAGTTTTTTTTAATATTTCACTTTTCAATTCATAAATATTCCCAAATAGTTATAAGAAAAATGTCATAGTCTCTCTTAAGATACTGAATATATGGGATATACATTCTCCTTGCGTGAAAGTCAATTTTAAAAAAAACTTGTCTTAATTTTACTTAGTTGGAGTCATGTTCAATCTGGAGATGCAAGAGTGCGTTGTAGCGTAATAAATATCGGATCGAGATAAGAAATCAGATAGCAGAGTAAGAATTCCACTTGAATTCGTTGCATTCAATTACGAATAAATGCCCTGCAAATGGTATGAATCCATCTCTTCTCTTTCCAGCCATGGATTGCAATAGCAGGCCAAAATGTGCTCTTTTGGCAATTAGTCTACCACAAAAAGAAATGGCAACCTACTTCAGGAAAATCTTCTTCCTAGTCAGCATGAATCGAAAAAGACATGATCCCCCCAATCGTATATCACGTATGGCACATAACTGACTGAATATGTGTATTAGAGACTAGCAGTATAGCCCGACGTTGCTGGGATGTAAAGAAAGCTTTAAAACTAATCCATTGTCCTGGAGCTCAGACTCTTTGGACGTTGGCACGAAAAACTAAAAAGCAATAGTTGTTTCCAGTTAAAACGAAACCGCAGACTGAAAGAAAAATGAATGGATGTAAGTCAAATTTTGATTTCCTGGTATCGATATCAAATAAACTTTTTTCGTCGTAAACTGAATTTTGAAGGTTAAATAAGTCCTCTGAGTAAATGGTATCATGACTGAGACTAAGAACTACAATTATACCTACTTAGAGCCAAACCCGAAGCAAAAACTAAAATAAAAGGGCTGAAAAAAATTCAGACATACAGACAGATAAACAGACACACACAAACATCTTGCCTTCCATATATATATATATATATATATATATATATATATATATATATATATATTATCGATTTTCTGCACTATTGTAACAACTGCAATTTTGAAACTTCTGAATATCGTTTCTTATGTCTTTGTCTATGAGTGTATCAAATTTGATTAAAATCGAACCACTCCTCCTATAACCCGATTTGTTCGATTATCGATTTTCGATATTTATCGGGGGCACCTCGACACAAAATCTACCTAAGAACACTCGCAGACACTTATAGTACAATTGTATAAATTTTCAAGAAAATCGGTTCAGTCGTTTCGGAGTCTATAGTTAATGGACACACACACACACACACACACACACGCACACACACACAAAGTTCCATTTATAAATAAGTTTAGATAGCATAAACACCAATTCTTTTTTGTGATGCCTCTATTTTCATTCCAAAGATTGTTGCATTGTTAATGATCTTATAAAGATTTCAAGAACTTACAAGGATTCTTAGAATATGTGTGAATCCAAAGAAGTGGAATTAAATTATATGAATTTATACATTTTGATAGAAAAATGAAACACGATCAAGTTGCTCGCAAATCAATACATTCCAATGTTGGCCCAAAATATATACATATTTATAAATGCTTATGTCATATGAGAAGAGAAGTGAAAGAAGGGAATTCTTAATAAGCTCGTAAATATATAAAGAGAGACAATGGTAGAAGTTACTTTACTTTCTGCGTTAGACCGGTCGCCATCCAAGGCTATAGAACCCAATCCATCCTGTTATTTAACCCATAACTGGAAAGAAGAGGCAGATTAATATCTTTCTCAAGTTTATTTGCGCATATGTGAATGCAAAAAATTTGACTGGAATTCGAACTTGGCTGTCTGATTTCTCATTTCGTGCCGATATCCACTGCACCACAACACATCCGTTCACCGCAATGCACATAAAGTTAATACAAGGAAAAGGTTTGGCACTTACCTGACAGGTGTTACCTTCAACATCTCAACTCCAATGTTTCATAGACGAACTGTCCAGGAATCACTGTCCACTAGTCAGGAAGTATTTACAATAATGTTCACAGGAGCTACTCAGGTTAGCGGTTATAGAGCACGAGGTAAGAGGCACACTTCTTTATAGAAATATGTGGGGAAGATAATGGTTAACCCTAAACTTGAACAGGTTAAGGTTGTAGTGGTTGGAGAATCATTCTCTTAGGTATTGGTTTAACAAAATTGTGGTTCATCAGAAGAAACTGCTTTAGAGATGTATTTGTGCATTACAGAAAGCAAAAAAAAATGGATTTTTTTTTGCAATGCATCTAGTTTTATTTTTAATATTGTTTCATTATTAATGCTCTTATAAAGGTTTTAGCAACTTACAATGATTTTTTGAATATGAATGAATCCCCCAAAAATGTAAAGAAACTATATGAATTTATACATGATGATAGAAACATAAAATGTTTATGTCACATAAGAACATAAGGAAAAGAAGTGAATTCTTAATAAGTTCGTAAATATATAAAGAGAAACAATGGTAAAAGTTACTACACCAATAGTGCAAATCTGCTTGTGGGATGCAGAGATAAATTCAGATCCTGTGACCAAGTCTTTGAAAGACTCTGCAAATGAAGAACTAAGCAAGATTGACTCTTCTTCTAATGCAGCTATAGAGCCAGCAAAGTATCACATTACTTCGTTATACATGATATCTCTAATATACAAACAAATAACGTAGATCTTATATGTAGTAGAAGTAGAAGCTGACGTAGGGGCTGACGTAGGGGCTGACGTAGGGGCTTAAAGAAATGTCTTATTCACAAAATATCTGCAGATTACGTTAATTTGTACTCTGAAGATGTGCAAAATCGCAAAAACGATCGATTTCGGTTAATTGATAATTAACTTTGTTATAATTATTATATTATAATTAATATATTATTGATAATTAATTTCAACTGACAATTATCAGTTAAAACTGGGGCAACAGAAATTAATTGACCCCCCCCCCCATCAACATTTTATTTATTTTGATTGTTTAAGGACGTTTTGAAAGATAAATTCATATAACTATCAATTAAGCCTCCTTAGACGACGATAATCAGAAGTAATTTTTCCGGTTTAGTAATAATATTTATAGAAAGTGCAGCACTGAGACCCGAAGGCGCATTGGCATGAGCAAAGGTGCATTCCAAAAGCTAAGTAGAGTATTGAGATACAGGAAAAGCTAAGTAGAGTATTGAGATACAGGAAAAGCTAAGTAGAGTATTGAGATACAGGAAAAGCTAAGTAGAGTACTGAGATACAGGAAAAGCTATGTAGAGTATTGAGATACAGGAAAAGCTAAGTAGAGTATTGAGATACAGGAAAAGCTAAGAAGAGTACTGAGATACAGGAAAAGCTATGTAGAGTATTGAGATACAGGAAAAGCTATGTAGAGTATTGAGATACAGGAAAAGCTAAGTAGAGTATTGAGATACAGGAAAAGCTATGTAGAGTATTGAGATACAGGAAAAGCTAAGTAGAGTATTGAGATACAGGAAAAGCTAAGTAGAGTACTGAGATACAGGAAAAGCTATGTAGAGTATTGAGATACAGGAAAAGCTAAGTAGAGTATTGAGATACAGGAAAAGCTATGTAGAGTATTGAGATACAGGAAAAGCTAAGTAGAGTATTGAGATACAGGAAAAGCTAAGTAGAGTATTGAGATACAGGAAAAGCTAAGTAGAGTATTGAGATACAGGAAAAGCTAAGTAGAGTATTGAGATACAGGAAAAGCTATGTAGAGTATTGAGATACAGGAAAAGCTAAGTAGAGTACTAAGATACAGGAAAAGCTAAGTAGAGTATTGAGATACAGGAAAAGCTATGTAGAGTATTGAGATACAGGAAAAGCTAAGTAGAGTATTGAGATACAGGAAAAGCTATGTAGAGTATTGAGATACAGGAAAAGCTAAGTAGAGTACTGAGATACAGGAAAAGCTAAGTAGAGTATTGAGATACAGGAAAAGCTATGTAGAGTATTGAGATACAGGAAAAGCTAAGTAGAGTATTGAGATACAGGAAAAGCTATGTAGAGTATTGAGACACAGGAAAAGCTAAGTAGAGTATTGAGATACAGGAAAAGCTAAGTAGAGTATTGAGATACAGGAAAAGCTAAGTAGAGTACTGAGATACAGGAAAAGCTAAGTAGAGTATTGAGATACAGGAAAAGCTATGTAGAGTATTGAGATACAGGAAAAGCTAAGTAGAGTATTGAGATACAGGAAAAGCTAAGTAGAGTATTGAGATACAGGAAAAGCTAAGTAGAGTATTGAGATACAGGAAAATTGGAAACAAAGAAGAGAGTATTAGATTGTTATGTGATGTCTGTCCTTCAATATGGCAGCGAATGCTGAACAATTTCATCAAAGATGAAGGAAAGACTTGAAGCAACCAAAATGTGATTCTTCAGAAGCATACTGGATATAAAGTGGGGGATCAATTCCATATTACAATCAATATATAAGCTGACCCCTTACTTTGTCGTCACAGCAGTTTCTATACATTTATATTCCTGAGATCCAAAAGCATAAGGATGCATTTCAGGAGCTGAGTAAAGTATTGAAAGACAGGAAATTTTCACTGGAAACAAAGAAGAGGGTATTAGATTGTTATATGATGTCTGTCATTCAATATGGCAGGGAATGATGGACAATATCATCAAAGATGAAGGAAGAACTTGAAGCAACTGAAATGTGGTTTTACAAAAGCATACTGGATATAAAGTGGGGGATCAGTTCCATATTACAATCAATATATAATCTGACCTCTCACTTTGTGGTCTCAGCAGTTTCTATACATTTATATTTCTGAAATCCAAAAGCACAAGGATGCATTCCAGGAGCCGAGGAAAGTATCAAGAGACAGGAAAACTTCACTGGAAACAAAGAAGAGAGTATTAGATTGTTATGTGATGTCTGTCCTTCAATATGGCAGGGAATGCTGAACAATTTCATCAAAGATGAAGGAAAAACTTGAAGCAGTTGAAATGTAGTTCTACAGAAGGATACTGAGGATACCATTGACAGAACATGTGAGCAACGACGAGGTTTTGGAGAGGATGGACACGAAAAGGAAACTTATACTTAACATCAGGAAAAGATGGTTAATGTGTCTGGATCATACACTATTTACATTATTCGGACTATTATCCTCATGTTTGTTGCCATTTGTACGACGTTTCGGCTGTTTTACGCTCCGGCCTTCTTCAGGTGCTAGGAATTTTCAGCCGAACTCTTTATTACAAACAATAGGATATATCATTCTCATTCCTTGTACGAAGCCTCTTTTGTAGTCATGAATTATCTTCCTCAAACCCGACTAAGTTACATGCTCACTGCTGTAGCCTGGTATTGAAATCACAATTCTTTGGGTTAAATCACTGGAACTAATCAACGTCTGGTCCATGTGTCCTTAAGAACAAACTTAACTGAATTTCTAGACTTTATAAACCTAATGTTCAGTAACCATTTTTACCACATCATATTACAATTTTTGGTGTTAATGGTTTTCTCTAGTATTTTTTATGTTAATGTTTTCTCTAGAATATTTTACCAGAGCTCATATTGCAATTTTTTGGCAGTAACGATTTTATCTGGCACTCCGTATTACTGGTTCGCATATTTTGTTCATCTTTATGCTTGGTCGGCTTAGGAAATTTTTTTAGCCTAGCATATGTGCTGATTTCTTAAGTTTACGTCGTTTCCAGTGGCGTTCTCTATCTATTATTTCAACTTCATCCCATAGGGATTTCTATGCCTGGTCGGCTTAGGAGATTTTTGTAGCCTAGCATATGTGCTGGTTTCTTAAGTTTACGTCGTTTCCAGTGGCGTTCTCTATCTATTATTTCAACTTCATCCCATAGGGGGGTAGTGATCCCTTTTCTCACTCCATATGTGGTCAGCTACGCCTGATTTTTCTATCTCACCTCGTGTTACGGCGTTGCGATGTTCTTTTAGCCTTACCCTAAAAGTGGGCGACCTGTCTCTCCTTTATATATCTTTTCACAACTATATGGAACGGTGTACACACAGTCTTTAGTCATGTCCTCTACTCTCGGTGGTCTTACTCGGGAGAGATACCCGCGAAAAGTAGAACCACTTCTGAAGATCATCCTAATGTTATATAGACCACTGATCCTTTGTATTTTCTCCGATAACCCCTTAACATAGGGTAGATGGACCGAGGCTGTTTTCTGAGAGTCGTTATCCTTATACATCCTCCCTTCCATGTTCGTTGTTGTCTTGTACCCTGGATAATTCCTTGCAATTAAAAAAAGAACTGTTTATTATTCATGAATCATTGGCTGGCCATTCATTCCTTTTTTCATTAAAATCAAATGGCATTTCTCTAACGAATATTCTACGACACGGATCGGCAACCCCTGGGTCACATCAAGCCTGCGTAGGTGTTTCATCCAGCCCGCCAACTTAAAGCTTAGAAACTAAGTAATTTGTTGAGCAAGTGATAGAAAACTATCAGTTGGTGTGAATTGACTTGCAATGCGACGGAATTTTTAAATTAAAATTTCATTCCGAATCCTTTGTTGACTTCTACAAGCAATAAGGTCTACCGGGGTAAAATGAGTATCCAGGGTAAAATAAGTAGTGTACCGGGTTAAATCTGGGAGCAGAGTTCAAATTCCAGTTGAATTCTTTGCATTCACTTACCCGAAAATCCCCTTGGGAAAGGCATTAATCCGTCTCTTTCCTGCAGTTATGGGTTAAATAACAGAAAAGATTGAGTTCTATAGCCTTGGCCGGCAACTAGACCCTATATTTTGCCAAAAGGAACATCTGAATAATGCGAAAATGATGGTATTTTTATTTATAAGTACATATGCTTGTGAACAATGTTTTTCGAAAAATATACCAACATTCATTTGAGTACAAGGTTGGGTGTGATGACCACATGAGTTACGTTATGTTCCTGTCATCGACAAATACTTCACCTAATGTGGAGTAGTTATCGAACAATAAGCAGAAACACGTGTTTCATTAAATAATTCATTATTTACATTTTTTTGTTGAATGTGTTACTTGTTATCATGTTTTTTTTTTGGCAATGGGCGAGTGGTTACAATGTTTATTTCTGACCATGAAGCTCGTGTTTGAATCTGACCATGGTGAAAAATGTTATCGGTTTGGAGGAGGAGATCCCGGCATACAGCATCTTTGTAAAATGATTCAAAAACCACACCATGAGTTGACCCAAGCGAAATTGGGAAGACATCTTCCTTGGAGGAGGAGTCTATATGTAATATAACAATCTGGCCCCACGCGAGGAAGGCTGATGCAAGCGAGGGTGTTTCCGGTCGTTGAAAGGAACGGATGTCGCTTTGACCTTATTTCCGGCAGCAGCGGAAATAACTACAGAGGCAAACAGAACAGGTGTCTCTGAGAATTACGTGGGCGTGCGTGGGCGAGGCAAAACCGGAAGAAAAAGTCCCGGTTCTGGAAGATTATAAAAAAGACCTCGGCACACGGATTCGCCAGTAGTAGTAGTAGAGGAGCGACAGAGATCGGCCGGTGAAGAGAGACACAATAGATAAGACTACACTCCCGTCAACCCATTAGAAGCGCGCTCTCTCAATTCTCTGTTCCCTATTCTACACGGTTCATCGTCATTAATAAAAATATAACTTTATATTTTTATATATATGCGTGTTTGTTGTTTGTCGATATACAACATATAGTTGTGCTACCTCGAAGTTTACAAGTCATCATGACTGAGGGTCCTTGTTCACGCCGAATAACACGCTCTCTCCTACATACTCTACCTAAGGTCCGCTCAGCATAGTTGCAGTATAAACTAAAAGTGGGCTTTGTAAGTGTCTGAGCAAGGGTCTACAATGGGGATTATTTTGCCGCTCTTTTAGGCAGGCATCATTGGATACAAGTGACCAGCCATATAGACCCTCTTGCAAGTAAAATAAGTAACTTTGTTTAAATAATATGACATTAACTCTGTTGATTTTTCTTTAAACCTTCAGACCAAAGCAGCCTTCTGGACGGAACGGTCTGAAGTCGACACAATTTGATATCATGTCCCTCGTTCGAGAAACTGCAAAACTTTATGGCCTGCGTTCTCCAAAAGGTCACCTGCTCCCCGACGATGTGGCCAGCCGCAATATTTTATTGTACAGAAGAAATGATAATCACGACAAATGATGATGATAGTATTGTAGATTGCTGGGGTGGCCATCCCAAAATGGTATTTTTCAGCAGGTGTTTGTCGCAAAATCTAGGACAAGTTGTCCGACATTCATCAGATTTGCGTTAATTAGCCGACACCTGTCAAGTTGTCGACTCTTTCAGCCATCCAGAGCACTGCTAGGTAAATATCTACCGACCAGCTGTTTATTTCTATTTTTACCTTGCTTTTCAATAATAGAAAAAATCTTTTTTTCTTTTCTTTTATATCAATGCATATTCATGTTCGTAGAAATACATTCTTTTCTTAATAATCTATTAAAGTAACACCGACAAAATATTATTTTCTCTAATCAGTATTCAATAAAAATGATTACTAATTGAACCGATCAATATAACAGTCCGTTAATTGGCATACGTCAATGGCAACCTACTGCGGGATAATCTTCTGCCCAGTCAGTCATGTCTCTTTCGAGACATGATCGCCCGAGCGTGTTTCACGTATGGCACTTGACTGACTGAATACAATAGTTGAAAACATGATTAAGGCTTCTACTGGGCATAAAGTGGGGGATCAGTTTTATGTTGTTATGAAGTGATAAACTGATCCCTCAGTAATTACTACTTAATAGCATAATACATCTCTTTCCCCTTCTAGCTATGAGTCAAATAATAGGATAGATTGGATTCTAAAGACTTGGCTGGCAACCAGTCTACCGCAGAAAGCAATTGCAACCTACTGTGGGATAATCTTCTGCCCAGTCAGTCATGTCTCCTTCGAGACATGATCGCTCAAAGCGTGTATCACATATGACACTTAACTGACTGAATACAAGTCTTTTTATATCCATGACTGACTAGGCATGAAAATTTTGTTGGAGACAAACAAAATATCTACAGTATGTACATTATTCGGATTATTATCCTCATCTTTGTTGCCATTTGTTCGACGTTTCAGCCTTTGTACGCTCCGGCCTTCTTCAGGTGCTAGGAATTTCGAACCGAACCTTTTATTACAATCACTGGGATATATGAACTCCATTCCTTGCGTAGTAGTGCCTTAAGGACACATGGCCCAGTGGATATAGACGTTGGTTAGTTCCAGTGATTTGACAAAAAGAGTTGCGAGTTCAACATCAAACTACAGCAGTGGTGAACAAGTAAATTATAGGGTTAACTCATGAGTTCTAAAAAAGGCACAACTACGCAAGGAGTGGAGTTCATATACCCCAGTAATTATAACAAAGGGTTCGGTTCGAAATTCCTAGCATCTGAAGAAGGCCAAAGCGTACAATGGCCGAAACATCGTACAAATGGAAACAAAGATGAGGACAACAGTCCGAATAGTGTAAATACTGTAAATACTACCTCATCTCAGAAATATAGACAAATACTAAAAGAAAATATTACTGAACTATTACGTAATATCTATCCTTCAATATGGCAGCGAATGCTGAACAATCTATAAAGTAAAGACGCGAAGAAACATAAATGTGGTTCTACAAAAGGATGCTGAGAATACTACAAACTGAACATTTAAGCAACGATGAGGTTTTGGTGAGAATGGAAACATGGTAAACAGCGCGTTACATACTTGATTGACTTAAGCAATTAGACAGTAGCGCAGTGTTTGAGAGATATAACTAGAGAAAATATATTAAGAGCTACAAGAGACAGGAAGATGTGAATAGTCATTATTGTCTATGTTTTGAAGAGACACAGCACATAAAAGAAGAAAAAGACTTGATTGGAAAGTAGGTCTCTGTTTTACTGCTTAACGAACCATTTCTTCTGTAATACTTTCTTTTTTCGCACTAATCGCCTCTGGAGACCTTTCCCGGTTCGTTGTTTGCCTGCCACCTACAATCTGTAAAAATGTAAATGCATTGCTTATTGCCGTCTTCAGTCTTCCGGAATCCTGTTTTTTGTTTCTCTTTAGCCGGTTTAGTGGCGATCGGGCTTAGTGTAAGTAAGTCGCTAAGTTTCGAAGAAATTAGTGACCACACAGCGGTTAACTGACGACCATGCGCTGTCGTGTCTACGTGTTCTATTTCACACCCAGTGAATGCCTGCGCCTTATGTAATTATCGTTCTGCTTGGGATGAAATGAAAAAAAAAAAATAATGGTGTTCCCCGGATGGAAATCACGTTTTTTTTTTCTAATTCCCCATTAAAAAACCGCCATTAAAAAAAAAAAAAAAAAAAAAAATGATGATATTTACAACAATTAATCTTTTTGCAAGACTTAAGATTTTTGTTGCGACGTGTGGATATCGTAGGCTAAAAATTTAATAACACCTAGAACTTTTATCGGGTTAAAAATAAGAAACACAAAATATTGATTTTAAAGAAACAATTAATATATGTATTAATTGTTGTGGATTTTCGTTGCCAATTTATTGTGGAGTTGTGCCGAAACTTCGCCTCGAAGTTGTAGTGACCGGTTTGTACCGGAAGTAAGACACGGAACAAGAAAGTAGGCTCAAAATTGTGTATTAGTGCAACAAGAAACAAGATATCCAAAAGAAGTGTTAATAATAAGTAATATAGAAATAAGTCCGAAGGTATTATTACGCTACTTGACTAGGAGATGTAATTAACTGCTGTATTTTTACTGCTCGTAACTAACTGCTCTGTACTACCTTCCCACTTAAGACAAGGACTTCACTCAGTCGAAATTATTCTAGCGATACAAGCTTGCTAACCATTAAACCACCTCGAAGTGCCTTGCGATGTACTAAGCCTAGCAGTAATGTGGAATGAGGCCGAAAGTACGAATGACCCAGTGAGGACTTCACTCAGTCGAAATTATTTTAGCGATACAAGCTTGCTAACCAAATCGAAGTGCCTTGCGATGTACTAAGCCTAGCAGTAATGTGGAATGAGGCCGAAAGTACGAATGACCCAGTGAGGACTTCACTCAGTCGAAATTATTCTAGTGATAAAAGCTTGCTAACCATTAAGCCACCTCGAAGTGCCTTACGATGTACTAAGCCTAGCAGTAATGTGGAATGAGGCCGAAAGTACGAATGACCCAGTGAGGACTTCACTCAGTCGAAATTATTTTAGCGATACAAGCTTGCTAACCATTAAGCCACCTCGAAGTGCCTTACGATGTACTAAGCCTAACAGTAATGTGGAATGAGGCCGAAAGTACGAATGACCCAGTGAGGACTTCACTCAGTCGAAATTATTCTAGCGATACAAGCTTGCTAACCATTAAACCACCTCGAAGTGCCTTGCGATGTACTAAGCCTAGCAGTAATGTGGAATGAGGCCGAAAGTATGAATGACCCAGTGATCCTGATCTGCCCTCTTAGCTTTTCCCGATCGTAACGATCCTTCCCTGTGCCGTGATTTTCATAGTAATTCTTTAGATAAACCTAAATTTTATGAATTGAAGTACAGTACTAGATTGGCGTTAAGGTTTCATCTTTTACAGTTGGAATAACTAGCTGAAACCGTAAGTTCTATTATAACAGTTTCTTCTCTCGCACTTGTTTTATGAGGATTTATATATACATAACTCAGCGTGCCTGGTTTAATAGTAGCTTACGCTACCCAGAGGGAATGCAGAAGAGAATTTACAATGTTACTGGTCCTTATCTGCCCTCTTAGCTTTTACCGGTCGTAACGAAACTTCCCTGTGTCGTTAGTTTCATAGTTATTGTTTAGATAAACCTAGATTTTATGAATTGAAGTACAGTACTAGATTGGCGCTAAGGTCTCATCCTTTTACAGTTGGAATGACTAGATGTTGCCGTAATTTCTATTATAATAGTTTCTTATTTCGCACTTATCATTTGTGGGTTCAGTTCCGATTCTTGCTTCTCAGTCAAGTTTGATTTTCAAAAATGCAATGTAATTTTAATCGTTATATTCTGTTTTTTCTTTAATTTCCTGTTATTTATTGGTCTCTCTTCTTCAGTCAGTTAAGTAAAAACACGCTTGGGCGATTATGTCTCGAAAGAGACATGACTGACTGGGCAGAAGATTATCCCGCAGTAGGTTGCCATTGCTTTCTGGGTAGACTGGTTGCTAGCCAAGTCTTTAGAACCCAATCTGTCTTATTATTTGACTCATAGCTAGAAGGGGGAAGAGTTGTATTATGTTATTAAGTAGTAATTAGTGAGGGATCAGTTAAACACTTCATAACAATATAAAACTCACCCCCCACTTTATGCCCAGTAGAAGCCTTAATTATGTTTTCAAATTTTATATTCAGTCAGACAGTGAAGTGCGATACATGATACACGTTATGGGCGATCATGTCTCGAAAGAGACATGACTGACTGGGCAGAAGATTATCCCGCAGTATGTGGCCATTGCTTTTTGCGGTCTGACTGGTTGCCAGGCAAGGCTATAGAACCCAATCTGTCTGATTATTTAATCCATAACTGGAGGGAAGAGACGGATTAATACCTTTCCCAATGGTACTTGCGCGTAAGTTAATGCAATGAATTCAACTGGAATTTGAACTCGGCTCCCCGATTTCTCGTTTCGAGCCGATATCCACTGCACCACAACGCACATTCTCTCTCCTTAACTCTCTTTTTTTTCTCTTATTCTCTCACCCATATTAACCGCTTGTGTCTTGGTGTCTTTATTACTTTGCTTGAGTGTGGATTTGTACAGGGTGACCCCCTAAAAATGGAACCTTTTTAACACTTCAATAAATCAAAGGGTGATGGATGAAAACTATTATATTCAAAGTAATTGAAAACTTATTAAACGCCATTTAAGAAACAATGATGGAATTTTCATTTTTTTAAAATTACGTTCTGTAGATGGCGTCCTCCTGTAAGAATGCATTCTTGAAATCTGCTGTTGAGATAGTGACAATGACTGAGATCCCCTGTCCATTTTGCAAAGTAATAATAACGAAATAGCCATTCTCTTTTCATATAGAATTGTCCACTTGGCAATAAATACTAAAAATTGTATGAAATACATCATTTTTTTAAAAACTGGGGTGGCCTAATAATTATGGCTGTTAGTATATATATATATATATATATATATATATATATATAGAGAGAGAGAGAGAGAGAGTGAGAGAGAGAGAGAGAAGGTGACTCCAAAAAGTGAATTTTTCAACAATCCAATAAAACCAAGAGTGATGGAAGAAAAATATTTTATTCAAAGTAATTGAAACCTTAAAACACGCCATTTAAGAAACAATGATGGAAATTTCATTTTTTTTAAATTACGTTTTGTAGATGGCGTCCTCCTGTACGAATGCGATCTTGAAATCTGCTGCTGAGATTCCTCATTAACCGCTGCAACATCTCAGCTGGGATATTGTGAATTTCATCCTGAATTCTCTGTTTTAACTCATCCAGAGTTCTTGGTCGAGTCGTATACTCTTGAGATAGCCTCACAAGAAAAAATCACAAACAGACAAATCTGCCGATCTAAGGGGCCATGGAACATTATCGAATCTTGAGATCCCACGGTTACCAAACAATTCTCGCACAGCCTCCAATGATTGCCGTGCAGTGTATGATGTCGCTCCATCATGTTGAAACCAGGTTTCTTGAACGTGTGAAAAATTGTTCAGTTCAGGTGTCTTCACGTAACGATTCGCAGTGACAGTGACTGAGATTCGCTGTTCATTTTCCAAAAATAAGCTCCGATGATCCCATGTAATGAAACAGCACACCATACTGTCCCCTTACTAGCGTGTATAGGGCGCTCATGAACCTCATTAGGATTTGTGTCTGCCCAGTAACGGTAGTTCTGTTTATTCACGTAACCTGTGAGATGAAAATGGGCCTCATCTGACATCCATAACTTGTTTAGAAATTCATCTTGATCCATGGTTACTGAAATGAATAAAGTGTTTACTTCGTGAGGCCACTGTTTCGCAATGCTGCCACTTGCTCATGTCTGCTAATACACACTTAAAAAATTCCCGTTTTTGTGGGTTAGTCTGTATTTAAATATTTACCTGAAACGCAACTTTGATCATTCTTCTTCTTCTTCTTCTTCTTCTTCTTCTTCTTCTTCTTCTTCTTCTTCTTCTCTTCAACCTCTTTTCTGTTTCTTCTCGTTAACTTTAGTTTCTTCTTCTTCTTCTTCTTCTCTCTTCAACCTCTTTTCTGTTTCTTCTCGTTAACTTTAGTTTCTTCTTCTTCTTCTTCTTCTTATTCTTCTTCTCTTCAACCTCTTTTCTGTTTCTTCTCGTTAACTTTAGTTTCTTCTTCTTCTTCTTCTTCTTATTCTTCTTCTTCTTCTCTCTTCAACCTCTTTTCTGTTTCTTCTCGTTAACTTTAGTTTCTTCTTCTTCTTCTTCTTCTCTCTTCAACCTCTTTTCTGTTTCTTTTCGTTAACTTTAGTTTCTTCTTCTTCTTCTTCTTCTTCTTCTTCTTCTTCTCTCTTCAACCTCTTTTCTGTTTCTTCTCGTTAACTTTAGTTTCTTCTTCTTCTTCTTCTTCTCTCTTCAACCTCTTTTCTGTTTCTTCTCGTTAACTTTAGTTTCTTCTTCTTCTTCTTCTTCTTCTTATTCTTCTTCTCTTCAACCTCTTTTCTGTTTCTTCTCGTTAACTTTAGTTTCTTCTTCTTCTTCTTCTTCTTCTTCTTCTTCTTCTTCTCTCTTCAACCTCTTTTCTGTTTCTTCTCGTTAACTTTAGTTTCTTCTTCTTCTTCTTCTCTCTTCAACCTCTTTTCTGTTTCTTTTCGTTAACTTTAGTTTCTTCTTCTTCTTCTTCTTCTTCTTCTTCTTCTTCTTCTCTCTTCAACCTCTTTTCTGTTTCTTCTCGTTAACTTTAGTTTCTTCTTCTTCTTCTTCTTCTTCTTCTTCTTCTTCTTCTCTCTTCAACCTCTTTTCTGTTTCTTCTCGTTAACTTTAGTTTCTTCTTCTTCTTCTTCTTCTTATTCTTCTTCTTCTTCTTCTCTCTTCAACCTCTTTTCTGTTTCTTCTCGTTAACTTTAGTTTCTTCTTCTTCTTCTTCTTCTCTCTTCAACCTCTTTTCTGTTTCTTCTCGTTAACTTTAGTTTCTTCTTCTTCTTCTTCTTCTTCTTCTTCTTCTTCTTCTTCGTCTTCTTCTTCTTCTTACCAGCTGATGAACAAACAGGTATTTGTCCAACTTAATATTTTCTTGCCACAGTAAGTAATGTTCCTTCTTTATCATTCTTCGTTGAAACTGTTCTCTTTTTCCTTAGTCTGTTATTCATCCCCTCGAATTCCTTGGCTACTCTTTGCTTCTTCTAACTTTTCTTGCTTTCAATATGTCCCGTGAGTTTAAGATTTTTCACGCCTTTTTCTATTATCTTTCTTAGACTCTTCACATATCAGATTCTGATCTAAACTTATTTATAAATATAACTTTGTCTGTGTGTGTGTCCGTTACCGATAGAGTCCGAAACGGATGAACCGATTTTCTTGAAAATTTACACAGTTGTACTATAAGCGTCTGTGAGTGTTATTAGCTAGGTTTTGTGTCAAGGTACCCCCGATAAATATCGAAAATCGGTAATCGAAAAAATCGGGTTGTAGAAAGTGTGCTCCGATTTTAATCAAATTTGATACACTTATGACAAAGACATATGAAACGTTATTCAGAAGTTTCAAGGTTGCAGTTCTTACAATAGTGCAGAAAATCGATAATATATATATATATATATATATATATATATATATATATTATATATAAGGCAAGATGTTTGTGTGTGTTTCTTTTTATCTGCCTGTATGTCTGTATTTTTTTCAGCTCTTTTATTTTAGTTTTTGCTTCGGGTTTGGCTCTAAGTAGGTATAATTGTAGTTCTTAGTCTCAGCCATTTACTCAGAGGACTTATTTAGCCTTCAAAATTCAGTTTACGACGAAAAAAGTTTATTTGATATCGATACTAGGAAATCAAAATTTGACTTACATCCATTCATTTTTCTTTCAGTCTACGGTTTCGCTTTAACTGGAAACAACTATTGCTTTTTAGTCTTTCGTGCCAACGTCCAAAGAATCTGAGCTACAGGACCATGGATAAGTTTTAAAGTTTTCATTACACCCGAGCAACGCCGGGCTATACTGCTAGTTTTATATAAATGTTTCCCTGTTCTCCATTGCTTTGCAACATCAGTAGAGAACGATTCCTGAAATAGAACTCCGACAAGCTACAATCTCCAAGACTTTAAATGCAACGTCAATTCCTATTTTTTCTGTTTGATTCCCATCTTTCTCTTACACTTTCCCAGCCATCACCTGTATATTCTTCTTCTCCTTCTCATTCTACTCTTACACGTCACCCTACACATCAATATTCCAATCCTCCTCTTATCAGTTACACCCCATGTAACTTGTTCTTCTTCCTTCTCGTTCTACTCTCACGTAACGCCCAGTATTCCCATCTTTCTCTTATCCTTTTCCAGCCCTCCCCTCTGTCTTGTTCTTCTTTCTTCTCGCTCTACTCTCACCTAACGCTCTGCACACCATTATTCCTTTCTGTCTCTTTTCCTTTCTCCAACACCCCCAGTATCTTGTTCCTCTTCATTTTCGCTCTCCTCTCATATAATCCTACGCAAATGTGGTAGCACTGCTATGCTTGGGAGTGAAACAATTATAAAAAAAAATTATAGAAATTTATGAGATGGATGGCAATGGTAAAAATGTGTTCGATGTTAATAGGTCAAAAGTTGCTTCGCGTTACAATGTAGAGGAAGCTGTGGACGGTCATGATAACCCACGTCCTAATGAGAAGAAACAAAAGAAATAAAGGTATATATGTCAATTAGAAAAGAAAGTTAAGTTCTTTTTAACGTATTTACATTAAAAAAAATCTTAGCCATTATTACGTTTAGACAGATGTGTTGACAAATAAATTTAGCTTTGTTAATAAAACTGTCAAAAACAAAATGGCGTATTAAAGAAACAGGAATGAACGAAAATACTAATTTAACAAATCTTTTAATATATTTTGAAAAAACAAGAATTTTTTTTACCATTTTACATATATAATCGAAAAATACGTTCGTTTATTGTGGGCGTTTGTTTTTTTCTTTCAACATTGTTTCAAATACAACTTAAAAAATAACTGATTGTGTTTTTATGAATCGAGGTTTTTAGTTTTTAGTTTTCTTTATATGCGTCGTCTGCAAATTTTCTAAGTCAAAAAAGGAAAAAAAAAAAGAAAAAGGTAATATCACAGTTATAAGTGTAAAAGGTGGGCACATCGAGGTGGTGTAATTGTTAGCAAGCTTGTATCGCTAGAATAATTTCGACTGAGTGAAGTTCACCGGGTCATTCGTACTTTCGGCCTCATTCCACATTACTGCTAGGCTTAGTACACTGCAAGGCACTTTGAGGTGGTTTAATGGTTAGCAAGCTTGTATCGCTAGAATAATTTCGACTGAGTGAAGTCCTCACTGGGTCATTCGTACTTTCGGCCTCATTCCACATTACTGCTAGGCTTAGTACATCGCAAGGCACTTCGAGGTAGCTTAATGGTTAGCAAGCTTGTATCGCTAGAATAATTTCGACTGAGTGAAGTCCTCACTGGGTCATTCGTACTTTCGGCCTCATTCCACATTACTGCTAGGCTTAGTACATCGCAAGGCACTTCGAGGTGGCTTAATGGTTAGCAAGCTTGTATCGCTAGAATAATTTCGACTGAGTGAAGTCCTCACTGGGTCAGTCTCGTACTTTCGGCCTCATTCCACATTACTGCTAGGCTTAGTACATCGCAAGGCACTGAGGTGGCTTAATGAAGTCAGTGTTTGTATCGCTAGAATAATTTCGACTGAGGAAGTTTTCAATGCATTCGTACTTTCGGCCTCATTCCACATTACTGCTAGGCTTAGTACATCAAAGGTGCACTTCTGAGGTTATTGTTTATTAGCAAGCTTGTATCGCTAGAATAATTTCGACTGAGTGAAGTCTCACTGGGTCATTCGCACTTTCGGCCTCATTCCACATTACTGCTAGGCTGCACATCGCAAGGCACTTCTTTGAGGTGGCTTAATGGTTAGCAAGCTTGTATCGCTAGAATAATTTCGACTGAGTGAAGTTCACTGGGTCATTCGTACTTTCGGCCTCATTCCACATTACTGCTAGGCTTAGTACATCGCAAGGCACTTCGAGGTGGCTTAATGGTTAGCAAGCTTGTATCGCTAGAATAATTTTCGACTGAGTGAAGTCCTCACTGGGTCATTCGTACTTTCGGCCTCATTCCACATTACTGCTGCAGTTTATACATCGCAAGTGCACTTCGAGGTGGCTTAATGGTTAGCAAGCTTGTATCGCTAGAATAATTTCGACTGAGTGAAGTCTCCTACTGGGTCATTCGTACTTTCGGCCTCATTCCACATTACTGCTAGGCTTAGTACATCGCAAGGCACTGAGGTGCTTAATGGTTAGCAAGCTTGTATCGCTAGAATAATGTTGACTGAGTGAAGTCCTCACTGGGTCATTCGTACTTTCGGCCTCATTCCACATTACTGCTAGGCTTAGTACATCGCAAGGCACTTCTGGTGGCTTAATGGTTATGTTTGCATCGCTAGAATAATTTCGACTGAGTGAAGTCCTCACTGGGTCATTCGTACTTTCGGCCTCATTCCACATTACTGCTAGGCTTAGTACATCGCAAGGCATATCGAGGTGGTGTAATGGTTCGCAAGCTTGTATCGCTAGAATAATTTCGACTGAGTGAAGTCCTCACTGGGTCATTCATACTTTCGGCCTCATTCCACATTACTGCTAGGCTTAGTACATCGCAAGGCACTTCGAGGTGGCTTAATGGTTAGCAAGCTTGTATCGCTAGAATAATTTCGACTGAGTGACGTCCTCACTGGGTCATTCGTACTTTCGGCCTCATTCCACATTACTGCTAGGCTTAGTACATCGCAAGGCACCTTCGAGGTGGCTTAATGGTTAGCAAGCTTGTATCGCTAGAATAATTTCGACTGAGTGAAGTCCTCACTGGGTCATTCGTACTTTCGGCCTCATTCCACATTACTGCTAGGCTTAGTACATCGCAAGGCACATCGAGGTGGTTTTTTAATGGTTTGCAAGCTTGTATCGCTAGAATAATTTCGACTGAGTGAAGTCCTCACTGGGTCATTCGTACTTTCGGCCTCATTCCACATTACTGCTAGGCTTAGTACATCGCAAGGCACTTCGAGGTGGTTTAATGGTTAGCAAGCTTGTATCGCTAGAATAATTTCGACTGAGTGAATTCCTCACTGGGTCATTCATACTTTCGGCCTCATTCCACATTACTGCTAGGCTTAGTACATCGCAAGGCACTTCGAGGTGGTTTAATGGTTAGCAAGCTTGTATCGCTAGAATAATTTCGACTGAGTGAAGTCCTCACTGGGTCATTCGTACTTTCGGCCTCATTCCACATTACTGCTAGGCTTAGTACATCGCAAGGCACTTCGAGGTGGCTTAATGGTTAGCAAGCTTGTATCGCTAGAATAATTTCGACTGAGTGAAGTCCTCACTGGGTCATTTGTACTTTCGGCCTCATTCCACATTACTGCTAGGCTTAGTACATCGCAAGGCACTTCGAAGTGGTTTAATGGTTAGCAAGCTTGTATCACTAGAATAATTTCGACTGAGTTAAGTCTTCTCTGGGTCATTCGTACTTTCGGCCTCATTCCACATTACTGCTAGGCTTAGTACATCGCAAGGCACTTCGAGGTGGTTTAATGGTTAGCAAGCTTGTATCGCTAGATTAATTACGACTGAGTTAAGTCTTCTCTGAGTCATTCGTACTTTCGGCCTCATTCCACATTACTGCTAGGCTTAGTACATCGCAAGCCACTTCGAGGTGGCTTAATGGTTAGCAAGCTTGTATCGCTAGAATAATTTCGACTGAGTGAAGTCCTCACTGGGTCATTCGTACTTTCGGCCTCATTCCACATTACTGCTAGGCTAAGTACATCGCAAGGCACTTCGAGGTGGCTTAATGGTTAGCAAGCTTGTATCGCTAGAATAATTTCGACTGAGTGAAGTCCTCACTGGGTCATTCGTACTTTCGGCCTCATTCCACATTACTGCTAGGCTTAGTACATCGCAAGGCACTTCGAGGTGGTTTAATGGTTAGCAAGCTTGTATCACTAGAATAATTTCGACTGAGTTAAGTCTTCTCTGGGTCATTCGTACTTTCGGCCTCATTCCACATTACTGCTAGGCTTAGTACATCGCAAGGCACTTCGAGGTGGTTTAATGGTTAGCAAGCTTGTATCGCTAGAATAATTTCGACTGAGTGAAGTCCTCACTGGGTCATTCGTACTTTCGGCCTCATTCCACATTACTGCTAGGCTTAGTACATCGCAAGGCACTTCGAGGTGGCTTAATGGTTAGCAAGCTTGTATCGCTAGAATAATTTCGACTGAGTGAAGTCCTCACTGGGTCATTCGTACTTTCGGCCTCATTCCACATTACTGCTAGGCTTAGTACATCGCAAGGCACTTCGAGGTGGTTTAATGGTTAGCAAGCTTGTATCGCTAGATTAATTACGACTGAGTTAAGTCTTCTCTGAGTCATTCGTACTTTCGGCCTCATTCCACATTACTGCTAGGCTTAGTACATCGCAAGGCACTTCGAGGTGGCTTAATGGTTAGCAAGCTTGTATCGCTAGAATAATTTCGACTGAGTGAAGTCCTCACTGGGTCATTCGTACTTTCGGCCTCATTCCACATTACTGCTAGGCTTAGTACATCGCAAGGCACTTCGAGGTGGCTTAATGGTTAGCAAGCTTGTATCGCTAGAATAATTTCGACTGAGTGAAGTCCTCACTGGGTCATTCGTACTTTCGGCCTCATTCCACATCTGTGATGCACTAAGCTAGGCTTAGTACATCGCAGGGCACTCCGACGTATTGTACTAGCTAACCAGTTTGTCGAGTTAGATTAAATACGACTGAACAATGTGTTCAAATCTCACTCGGTTCTCAATGCGTTCATTCTTGTGCCACATCTAAGCGCGTCGTCATCTGAATTGCCATGGGCGAATTGTTCGAAATCAGAGAGGTCTACGGCATCGTACAATGTCCGATAGTTGTCTAGGTTTGGTGAGAAGGGCAAATAATGGTTCATCGGCTTCCGTAGGCTTTTGAACTACGGAAAGGTCTTCTCTCAGGTAAAGATATTCAATTTCTTATTATCGAATTATCTGACCCAATTGTCTGATCTGTCACTGCTCAATGATTTGGAGCTTTCTTTTTGAATTCGCTGAAGAACTGAGTCGTTTGTTTCGTGCGCAATTTAACATTCGCCGGTAGAACCATATTTCTACGATTTAGAATGTCTGTTACAGCGTTTAGTGTCCACACCTCAGATGGAAAGTTAAATAGACAATCTGAGTCCAAATTCAACTTTCATACAACAGCATATATTCGTCTAATCTATCCGAACTATGAGTTAAGTAGCAGTACTAAACAATTTATTTTAGACATAGGTAACATCGAGTCTAAAAAAGTAAATGTTTTTATTCCAAATTGAAAATAAAATTTTGGACAAATAATTGCCCTAAATTCCAGTTCATGGTCAGAGTTAAAGAGAAGACATGTTTGTTCTTGTAAAAGAAATTAATTGTTAAGAGTTTGGGTTGGAGGTCCTGGCTTGAAAGTGAAAACATATCTCCTACTGAATATTTTTAGGTACGGATGACGAGATGTCGTAAACTTACTTGTGACCCTTTTCTCTTTTAGTTACAACTTCGAGCAAATTAATTGAAACAAAACGAATAATATCTTCCTAAAATCTTTCACGCTTTCCCTGATCACGTATACGTCGTCTCTTGTCGTTAATTTTATTTATGACTGCATTTTTCTTTACGTTTTGGACTGATAGATCCAATTTGTTTCTTCACCTAGATGACACGACTGACAGTTGAAAGGCTGACATCAACGATGTCCGAGATTTTTCTATAAGGCTTGTCAGTGTGCCTGTGCCGCTTTGCAATTTTTGCACGTTTACCTGGAGTAACGTCGATCGCAGACAATGACCGTAAAACAACTGTGTCTCGGCGTGATAAAAATCTGATCCAATCACGGATGACGCTATATTTTTCAAGGCTAAACAAATTTCATCACGCACCCCGAAAAGAAATTCATATTACAGCACACCGCTGCAAATGACTTAATCTGAGGGGAAAACAGAAATCGATTACACCCTGTAACTCCATTGGGTCTAAAACTGGCCGTAATGTAAAAGAAAGCAAACTAAAGTAGTTGTTTCAACTAAATTGTCTTGACGACACAACAATCTACTCTCGCATCGATCAGAAACCAGGTCTGGACGACAAAGTGAACCTCGCTGCCGTACTTGAAAGGGACCTCCAATCCGTAGTGGCCTGGGATAGGAAATGGTTGGTAAATTTCAATGCCTCTAAAACAAAGCTGTTATCAACTAACCACCATAGAAAATCGCATCTACCTCCCATTAGCATGGGACAGGCTAGCCTCCCAGAGAGTAAAATACTATGCCTCCTTGGCCTTACACTCTCGGCGGACCTCAAATGGAATGACTATATTGAATCCATTGCCAAATCTGCTGCTATGAAAGTCGGCTCCCTGTGCAGGGCCCGGAAATTTTTCCCACCTGAATCTATTCTGCACATATACAAATCTACCATCCGCCCGTGTATTGAATATTGCTGCCATATCTGGTCGGGTGCCCCTGCTGCTCTCCTTGGGCTTCTTGACAAAATACAAAGGAGGATCTGTAACGTGGTTGATACTGACTTGGCAGACCGGCTGCAGCCGCTCTCTCACCGGCGTGATGTGGCTTCCCTGTGCCTCTTCTACAAGTACTTTCATGGCTTCTGCTCCGATGAGCTTAGATCACTGGTGCCGCCTAAGCACGAATTTACACGAGATACTAGATTAGCAACTAGGTCCTACCCTTTTACAGTTAAACAAATAAGATGTAACCGTAAATTCTACTCCAACAGCTTCTTTTCTCGCGCTTCCCGCCTGTGGAACTCCCTTCCACAAGTCTGCTTTCCCGACAGTTACAATCTCCAGGTGTTTAAATGTAGGGTCAATAGACACCTCCTATCACACTAACCCTCAACTATTCTCAGAACACTCTCATCTACCCAACCCTCGTTCTCGGTATCCTTACCCGCCTATCACCCACCCTCTGACATTTCCTATATTTAATCAGCCTTTCTCCACTCTACGTAGCCCCCTGCGCAGTAGTGGCAGTGACATGCCTTGCTCGGGGTGAAACGCTTATAAAAAAATAAAAAAATAAAAAATAAATATTGCTCATTACTTATTAACTTTCAGTTCTTGCCAGGTTTAAAATTTCATTTTTACGTTTATGTTAGATAAAAACCATACAAACTTAAACAGAGTTATATCTACAAAAACCATAGTTTAATTCAAAGTGTGTTCTTCTAGTCGTATGTTAGACGATGTTATCCAACTTTTATAGAGATTTTAACTTGAATATCCCATCAATAATTACATATTATTGGAGCTACTGTATTGCAATATTTTAATATTTTAATTGTGTCTGGACGATGCAGTAGTTCCCATTCGGACCTCTATAAGACACTCTGTTACGGCTGTGGTTTCTGGGAATTAATTTAGATAGGTTTTTTTTATATAACACTTAGGATGATGGTATCTCGCGGACTCGGTTCTTCGTTTCTGCATACCTAAAATATGACCAAATTTAAGGAACGTTGTAAAGTCAAACACAAAAAATTCATCTACAAATGTAAACACAAATTTCTCTTTCCCTAATATGTTAGGTCTACGTTCCAATTATCCAGATATTGAATTAGATCTTTAAGTTTTCAGAACTGACTTCAGGGTCCTATGTGAAATTTGACTGCCTGTTCCACTCCAAAGATCCTGCTATTCAAAAGACAAGACACTCGAAATCGACATGGTCTACAAAATGAGAACCTGACTTCTGATTCATGTAATTTAGCGTGAGCCTTTTTCATAGTAAACTAGCAGTATAGCCCAGAGTTGCATGAATGTAAGTCAAATTTTGATTTCCTGGTATTGATATCAAATGAGTTTTTTTCGTCATAAACTGAATTTTGAAGACTAAATAAGCCCTCTGAGTAAATGGTATCATGGCTGAGACTAAGAATTACAATTATACTTAATTAGTGCCAAACCCGAAGCAAAAACTAAAATAAAAGGGCTGAAATAAATACAGACATACAGGCAGATAAACAGACACACACACACAAACATCTTGCCTTTTATATGTATATATATATATATATATATATATATATAGGGAACAAGGGATGAGCCTCTACACTTGTTCAATAGACGTGGATAGAGTGTGGACCGGGAGATAGTTCTTGAATATGTGTGTGTATTCGATGATGTATCTTTTCTTAAATTTTCTCTTTTAAGGGAGCGACCTTCATTTTCATTCGGGTTTTCTTTTAGGTCTTTGTGAATTTCATTTGTGTAAAATCTTTTATACAATAAAGACAGAAGGTGACGATGGTCCACCTGAAATAGGCCTATTACTTCCGATTTGCCATGAAATAACATGTCTGCCTTAATTCTTCTATATCTACACCGCATGCTGATATATATATATATATATATATATATATATATATATAGATATATATATATATATATATATCTGAGTGAATACAGAACGAAGAAAGAATTTTTACAACGTCCAAAACGTTAATTATAAATAGTGCTCGATATATAATATATAGTGCTGTGAATATTTATTTAAATTATATTTTAGAAGATGTACATAAATTTTATGAAAAAAATATAAAAAAAATATAAAAAAATATATAAAAATAAAAAAATAAATAAAAAAATTATGTACATGTTCTAAAATATAATTTATAATATATATATATATATATATATATATATATATACGCTACATATTACGCTACATATATATAGGTCGCTACAGACTACACTTTATATGCACACACAGACACACACACACATACACGCACATATATATGTTATTTTCTACGCTGTGTGTGTGTGTTCACATGTACAAGTTCACCTATTTTTACGCATAGATAAACAAATACGCATATGTATATGTATATGTCACATGCCTACAAGTGTATGTATGTGATGTTGTAATATTTTTTCTGTGTTTCCTGTCATTTTCATTGGCGGTTTTCTTGTTTGTTTCTTTTGCGGGGATCGCGCGACGGCCGAAATGGGAGTGTATCTGATAATTGCTTGACGTTTTCAATATGGCCGACTTTTTTTAGCTTTTTAGTGTCCGGGATCAGATCACCAAAGATTTAACAAGCAGAGTCAAACGTTCGTGGGGAGCTTCAAAAACTATCACACACACACACACACACACACACACACACACACACACACACACACACACACACATACGTACGCGAAGGCACACATTCGAAAACGTACACGGAAATATGTATGTTCATACGTAACGTGGATGAGAAAACTTACAAAATAAATAATATTGATAAAGATAACGACTTTAGCGATCACATGCCCTTCAAAATTACATGTCCCATGTAGTCTATGTTTGTCTATTCATTATCTCTCCTAAATTTGAGACTTGTTTATTTTTAAGGCAGGGTCCCCAAGTCCTACCCTGTTATTTAACCCATAACTGGAAGAAAGAAACGGATTAATACCTTCCCCAAGGGTAACTGTGCTTAAGTAAATGCAGGATATTCAACTGGAATTCGAACTCAGCTCACCGATTTCCTTTTCTGAGCCGATATCCACTGCACCACAACGCATATCCGTCACTAAACGCTTACAGCACCTGGTATTCTCAAGCAGTCACCCATCTAAGTACTGACCAGGCTCAACGTTGCTTAACTTCGTTGATCGAGCGAGAACCGTTTTATCCTAAATTTTGTTTCGTCATATATTTCCTCATTCTTCTTCTTCTTCTTCTTCTTCTTCTTCTTCTTCTTCTTCTTCTTCTATGTGACCTGTGCCTTCAGGACGTTATCGGTCATGTCTCTCCACAGCTCCCTGTTCTTTGTATCTCTTAGGAAAGAAACAGAATAAATGAGGTAAAAGGAAATAGAATTAAAGAGTATAAAAACAAAAACAGAAAAGAAAGAGGAAAAGTAAGCAACAGATTACGAGTGAAACAGAAGTAGAAGAGAAAAAGAAAGAAATGAATAACAGAAGAAAAAGAAAAAGCAAGATAAATGGGGGAAAAAGAGAACAGGAAAGAAAAAAACAATGAAACACATGTGAAAAAGAAAGAATCAGAACAAGAGAGGAAGAAGAAAGAAACAGAATAAGAAGGGGAAATAAAGAGAAACAAAACAAGTGGGTGGGGGGGGAATAAAGAAGGTGGGGATCAAAAGGGAAAATAGAAAGAAACAGAACAGAGAGAAAAAGGGAGACAGAAAAAAGAGGAAAAAGAAAGAAAATAAACAAAAGAGAAAAAGGAAGAAAGTAAACAAGAGAGAAAAAGAAAGAAAGCACACAAGAAAGGAAAAAGGAAAAAATGAAAAGAAAAAGGAAATAGAAATAAAACGAAAAAGGAGAAAGAAAGAAAGTAAACAAGAGAGAAAAAAGTAAACAAGAGAAGAAAAAGGAAGAAAGTAAACAAAAAAGGAAAAGGAAAAAAGTAAACAAAAAAAGAAATAGAATGTAAACAAGAGAGGAAAAAGAAAGAAAGTAAACAAGAAAGGAAAAGGAAGAAATTAAACAAGAGAGGAAAAGAAAGAAAGTAAACAAGAGAGGTAAAAGAAAGAAATTAAACAAGAGCGGAAAAGAAAGAAAGTATACAAGAGGGGATAAAGAAAGAAAGAAAACAAGAGACGAAAAAGTAAGAAAGTAAACAAGAGAGGATAAAGAAAGAATGTAAACAAGAGAGGAAAAAGAAAGAATGTAAACAAGAGAGGATAAAGAAAGAAAGTAAACAAGAGATGAAAAGGAAGAAAGTAAAGCAGAGAGGAAAAGGAAGAAAGTAAACAAGAAAGGATAAAGAAAGAAAGTAAATAAGTGAGGATAAAGAAAGAATGTAAACAAGAGAGGAAAAAGAAAGAAAGTAAATAAGAGAGGATAACGAAAGAAAGTAAACAAGAAAGGATAAAGAAAGAAAGTAAACAAAAGGAGAAAAAGGAAGAAATAGAACAAAAGGGAAAAGAAAAAAAAATGAATACAGGAGATAAAAAAAGAAACAAAACAAATGGGTAAAAAGATGTCACAGAACAAAAGAAAAAGAACTTTCTGTCCCAGTTTCCTAAATTAATTGATAAACATTTTCTAAAAATTACCTTTTAAGCAAAATTTTCAATTGGATCACTCTAAAACTAAGTTATTTTTGCTCTAATAATTAAGAAAAAATAATGAAATTACATGGCAATAAAATATTGAATTTTTATAACAATAATAATAGTAATCCTGCTTCTTCTCATTCCCCTCAAGACGTAGGCAATCATGGCTTTCCAAGTCTTCCTATCCCTGGTGGCTCTTAGCACGCCTTTTTCTGTTACACCATATAACCCTCGTTCCATCATCCACTTGATTAAGTCCTTCAAATATATTATCCGTTGCTTCCCCTGCCTCCTTTTCCCTCTATCCGGCCTGTTGTTCTCCAAGCACTCTTTCCTCATTGCATGTCCCAAGAACTTCAGCTGTCTCTTCCTGATGCTCAGTATCAATTACCTTTTTGTTTCCATAATTTCTAGAACCTCATCATTGTTCACATGTTCGATCCATGATATTCGCAGCATCCTTCTGTAGAACCACATTTCAGTTCCTTCAAGGTTTTCCTTCATCTTTGATGATATTGTCCAGCATTCACTGCCATATTGAAGAATTGACAGCACATAGCAATCCAGTACTCTCTTCCTTGTTTCTAGCGAAATCGTCATGTTTCTTAATACTTTACTCAACTTCTGGAATGCTTCCTTCGCCATGCCATTTCGCCTTCGGATCTCTGTCTCGCACTTTTCGTCTTCCCAGGTAATTAAATTTTTGTACCTGCTTGATTCTAGTATCCCCAATCTGTATTTGGCATATTGGGCTGTCCTGTTTACTGATGACCATGCATTCGGTTTTCTTGCAGTTTATTTGTAGTCCTTTCTTATCACTCATTTCAGCTACCTTCTGTAGGAGATCTTGTAGTTTCCTTTCTGTGTCTGCTATCAGCACTGTATCATCTGCGTACCTTAGGTTGCTTAAATTGTGGCCTCCGATGACAAGTACAGGCAAAACTTCTAGGGTCCTCAAAATATTCTCGCCGTACAAGTTGAACAGATCCGTGAAAAGACACATCCTTGTCTTACGCCCCTTTCTACTAATCATCTTAATTTGCCCCGTAGTAAAAACTTATGCAATTTTACAGATTCTGACCAATGCCCTTTATCTGACAAGTTTTCAACTAAATCCCTTGTCTATAGGTGCCCTATCTCATCAGTAGAAAATCCTAGGGTTACTAAAGTTTATATTGGTAATACAAAAAACCATTTTAAAAAGCACTTTTATAATTTTCTCTCTATTTTAGTAATAAAGACAAACGAAATATGACATCACTTTCTAAATATTTTTAAATTTCAAAGAGGATAATAGAACACCTAAAGTTAAATGGAAAATTCTCAAACAAGCTAGAATTTCTAGATCGATGAACGAACCATGTTTCCTCTCTCTGCAAGAGAAAATGGTAATTATTAAGTCCATGAAAAGTGACATTAATAAATCAAAGTAATGAAAGTACAAATCAAAGGTATGAACTGTAAACATATTAATGAATTAACCTTACAATCCTGCTAGTATTACTAAATCTAAGGCAATTGTATATATATTGTAAACTTAGCAATTGTAAACTATAAAAAATTGTAAACTATATAAACAATTGTATATATATATAGTGAACTATAGCAATTGTAAACATTTTACAGTATAAATCCAACTATCTTGATTATTTACTTTAACTATATGTTTTTATTATATGATCTTATGATATTTTATCCTTATTTTCTGTTACAAATTATGATCTATTTATTATCTTAAGAATTTTTTATTGCTCTTGATAATTGATGCAAGTAATTATAGCCATGTACTAACTTATATTTATTTACATTTTTATTTATTTGTTATCATTTATTATTATTTATTATTTTTTATTTCTTATTTTTGTATTACTTCTTATTATTTTATTTTTATTATTATTTTTATTTTTATTAATATATTGTGATATATTTTATATTTTTTATTATTATTATCTTATATATTTTTTATTTTTATTTCTTTTATTTTATTTATCTATATTATATTAATTTAATTTAATTTAAACTTTAATATTCATATTAATTTAATTTCTTTTAAATTTAAATTCAAATTTATTTTTTATTTTTTCAATTTATTATATTAAGTCTAATGAATTTATATCTTCGTATTATGTTTTTAAATATCCTTTATTTTATGTGTTATGAATTATTTTTCTAGTTGTGTATGTGATTTCATCCTGTTTTTTTTTATTTTAATGCCAAAAAATTTAACTTGAAACAATGTAACCGATATCTAGATCTCATTCTTGGCCGTTTCCATTGTCTTTCCCATTTCTTCCCTCTCTACATTTTCTCACTTTTATTTTTTCTCTTTATTTTCCTCTTCACTTTCTACTCCTGTTGTATTTTCATTTTCCTCTTTCGTTTCTTTTTCTGTATAGAAGTACAATTCTTTTTTTTAAAACCACAAAAGATACCGTGTAACAGACGTCAATGTATGTCTGCAATTCACTTCCGGCCAAAATTTAAAATTTCTATCTCTTAGCCGTTTCCGTTGGCTCTTTCCTCTCTAGATTTTCTCACTGATTTTCCTTTTCACTTTCTATTTCTTTTGTATCTTTCCCTTTCCACTTTCTTTTCCTTATCTTAATTTCTCATCTTATTTTCGGATCTTTTCTACCCTCTATATTTTCTCCACTTTTTAAATATCTTTCCAACTCGTACAAAAAAAAAATCCAAAAATAAAGGGAAGTAGTGTTCTTTTAAATTTTTTGTTCAATAAAATCTTCATTATGATCATTATTAACTACTTGATGAAACATTATTTTTCAATGTCGAAACAAAATGTACAATTTTGTAGTAGTTTGTAGTTTGCACACGTTCTAAAATAATAATAATATATATATATATATATATATATATGTACGTATGTATGTATTCTTGCTTTAAATATGACTGCCACATTTGATCTGGTGCACTTTCTTTCCATTTAAAGATTCTTGATGATATCCAACGAAAAATCTGCAATATTATTGATCCTCACTTGGCATAGTGGCTTCAGCCCCTTTCCCACCGCCATAATGTAACTTCGCTGTGTCTTTCCTATCAATATTTTCCTGATAATTCTTCTGATGAACTTCATTATTTGTTACGTAGATTTATATATATATATATATATATATATATATATATATATATATATATATATATATTCAGTCAAGTGCCGTATATGATACGCGCTTGGACGATCATGTCTTCACAGAGATATAACTGACTGCGCTGAATTTTCCCGCAGTAGTTTTTCATTATTTTATGCGATAGACTGGTTCCAACCAGGGATGTAGAAACCAATCAGTCCTGTTATTTAACTCATAGATAGAGGGAAGAGACGGATTAATACTTTTGCCAAGGGTGTTAGCACGTAAGTGAATGCGGGAAATTCAACTGGAATTCGAAATCCGCTCTACGATTTCGAGCCGATATTCACTGCACCACAATGTACATCTATATATTTGTTCGGAACGAGAAATCATAGAGCACTTAACTGACTGTATGATCAACTTATATATATATATATATATATATATATATATATATATATATAAGGAGATCATACTAACAGTTTTTGTGTTTGGCGAAAATTTATTCGAATCTCATGTGACAGTTTACTTTATTTTACTAAAAAATATTAAATTACTTTTCACAATTAGGAAGAATTGGAAAATATATAAAACAGTAAAAAAAAAAGTTGGTTATTTGTCGATTGTTGTCGAGCTCTGAGCTGTCAGTGAAGTTGTGAACGAATTTTCGGCGCTCTACGCCCTCGTCAGGTTGATGACTGAAGATCTCGAGTGATAGTTCGTCCTTTTTGCCGGTGAGCTACGATACGTCTTCAACCTGACGAGAGCGTAGAGCGCCGAAAATTCGTTCACAACTTCACTAACAGCAAGGAGCTCGCAACAATCGACATCTATCGACATCTATCTATCAATGGGCGTGTGAACCTGTTCTGGCTCTCATTGTGTATCGGTATAACTAGAGGAGCAAATGGTTTCCGATTATATACACCAGCCGTCTCTATATATGATTTTGTGCATGTACATGTGTACTTTTTCAAAAAAATATTCCTCTCCTGATTCAAAGTGTTTACGATTGAACACATTCTTTCTTTCACAGCCGACTTATTTTCATACGTTGGCGTGCAATTTGATGCTTGGTCCTGACCTTGTGTATTGTGTATGTAATGCAATATATGTGGGTATAGTAGGACAATTACCTATTAAGTACGGCAGTGTCACGTTAATGAGTGTTAGCATAGAGAAAGGTTATACCTGAAGCGCGAAAGATCTATCTATCTATCTATCTATCTATCTATCTATCTATCTATCTATCTATCTATCTATCTATCTATCTAATTCAGTTCATATCTATCTATCTATCTATCTATCTATCTATCTATCTATCTATCTATCTATATATATATATCTATCTCATTCTGTTCATTATCTATCTATCTATCTATCTATCTATCTATCTATCTATCTATCTATCTATCTATCTAATTCTGTTCCTATCTATCTATCTATCTATCTATCTATCTATCTATCTATCTATCTATCTAATTCGGTTCCTATCTATCTATATATATATATATATAATTCTGTTCATTTCTATCTATCTATCTATCTATCTATCTATCTATCTATCTATCTATCTAATTCAATGTTCATATCTATCTATCCATATATATATATATATATATATATATATATATATATATATCTGTTCATATCTATCTATCTATCTATCTATCTATCTATCTATCTATCTATTCTGTTCATATCTATCTATCTATCTATCTATCTATCTATCTATCTATATATATATATATATAATTCTTCTATCTATCTATCTATCTATCTATCTATCTATCTATCTAATTTTGTTCATATCTATCTATCTATCTATCTATCTATCTATCTATATATCTATCTATCTAATTCTGTTCATATCTATCTATCTATCTATCTATCTATCTATCTATCTGTCTAATTCTGTTCATATCTATCTATCTATCTATCTATCTATCTATCTAATTCTGTTCATATCTATCTATCTATCTATCTATCTATCTATCTATCTATCTATCTATCTATCTATCTAATTCTGTTCATATCTATCTATCTATCTATCTATCTATCTATCTATCTCTATATATATAATTCTGTTCATATCTATCTATCTATCTATCTATCTATCTATCTATCTATCTATCTATCTAATTCTGTTCATATCTATCTATCTATCTATCTATCTATCTATCTATCTATCTATCTATCTATCTACATGTGCGTGAAAACGAGTAATCTATATCTACTAACCTTTCAAATATTTTAACTCTTGAAATTTAGCATATGTGGCCACTTTAATATGTGCTCTTTTCATGCGTCTACGTGGATTCTGGTGAATCCTTTGCCTGCAGTTCTTGTTTTTAATATTATGATGAATATTAAAGACAGACGCTCCCGTCGATGATAAAAAGGCGTGTTTCTTTGACTCTGCGATAACGCACGTGTTTTAATTTGAAGGCAAATCAACCAAAAGAAAACAATAAAATATGGACAAAAAAAAAAAAAAATAGCTACCCGGGGTGGACCTATCCATACATTAATTCAGAGAAAATTACGCAGTCACGAAATTTCGTTTCATATTCAAAGGTTAAAAAAAAAAAAAAACAACAACAAAAAAAAACAAAAAAAAAAACAGTGACAATTCACCGATTTATTTATTCAAATACACACGTACACATTTATATGTGTGTATATATATTTCTGTGTATGTATACACGATTTTCTGTGTGTTTGTGCATGAATGAAATTTAAATTATTCCGAATGGTGAGAATAACCGTTTCCACACAGGAAACATTTGAGAAAAAAGTTTGTGTTATTGTCGGTTGAAATTTATAATAATGTTTCTTTTAAAACAGTTTTTTAAGAAAATAATTCCCACATGTCCAGTAATTATCATCTCTCTCTTTAGTATTGATGGGGCCTCCTTTCGAACCTTTCGTTTAAGATCACGTGCCGTGTCAGCATCTCACTTAGGCCATTATGTCACATTTCAATTACATGTACTACCAAATTTGACTTGTTGCTGCTGTTAGAAGTCTTCAAGTAATTTTTTCTTATTTGCTAAATTTGTTTTTTACTTTGTCGCACTAGTCTATGATTTATGATGAAATGTAATATTTTTTTAAAGTTATATTGGGTTAATTTTCTTGAAACCATTTTAAACCTAATATGTCTACTACTGCTGCTTCTTTACTCGCACTTCCCGCCTGTGGAACTCACTTCCGTATAGTTGTTTCCCTGAAAACTACAATCTCCAAGAATTTAGATGCAAAGTCAATTGCCATCTCTTATCTTTTTGACTCACACCCTTTCCCTGACGAACCCTTGTATCATGTTCTTCTTCTTTTCCATTTCACTCTCATGCAGCTCTCTTCACACCTGTATTCTCATCCTTTTCTTACTGATTCTCTGACTCCTCTGTAATTTGTTCCTCTTTCTCATCACTCAACACTTCTGTAACCCCCACCACACCAGTGGCAGTTCTGCCTTGTTTGATGTGAAATGGTTAAAAAAAAACTATGTATATGTGCGTGTGTAAAAACGAGTACTCGACTCTCTCGCTATATCTACTAACCTCAAGGGCACATGACCCAGTGAATATAAGCGTTGGTTGATTCCAGTAATTTGACCCGATGAGTTGTGAGTTCAATACCTAGCTACAGCACTAGTGAACAAATAACATAGAGAATTGAGTTAAAGGGAGATAAATACCTGGCATCTGAAAGTGGCATTGCACATGGAATGAGAATGATATACCCCAGTGATCGAAATAAAAATTTCTACTATCTGAAGAAGTCTGAAGCATAGAACGACCAAAATATCGTAAACATGGTAATAAAGATGAGAACGACTGTCAGAACAATGTAAATGATGTAAATACTGCCACATCTCAGAAGTATAGAAAAATTTCTGAACGTGTTAGAAACAATGCAGGACATTCACAAAAGAGCGTGACGAAGCAATTTAAGAACTTGTCTCGACTTCTAAGACTTTGTAGAATCTTACGATATTTGACATCACCGACAGTGCAGTCTATTTAAATCTTCAATTTAAACTGATTATGATTTGACTCGTGAACTGAGTTGTTTGCAATATTTAAGACTTATTAATTCTGAATTTTTTTTATAATGTATTAGCAGTATAGCCCGGCGTTGTTCGGGTGTAATGAAAGCTTTAAAACTAATCCATGGTCCGGTAGCTCAGACTCTTTGGACGTTGGCATGAACGACTAAAAAGCAATAGTTGTTTCCAGTTAAAGCGAAACCGTAGACTAAAAGAAATATGAATGGATGTAAGTTAAATTTTGATTTCCTGCTATCGATATCAAATTTTCTGCACTATTGTAAGAACTGCAACCTTGAAACTTATGAATATCGTTTCTTATGTCTTTGTCTATGAGTGTATCAAATTTGATTAAAATCGGACCATTCCTTTTATAACCCGATTTTTTCGATTATCGATTTTCGATATTTATCGGAGGTACCTCAAGACAAAACCTACCTAAGAACACTCGCAGGCGCTTATAGTAGAACTGTGTAAATTTTCAAGAAAATCGGTTCAGCCGTTTTGGAGTCTATAGGTAAGGGATACACACACACACACACACACACACACACACACACACACACACACACACAAAGTTCCATTTATAAATAAGTTTAGATATAGTAATGAACTTAATCACAGTAAGTCAACACTAATAATAACAGACTAAATATTCGAAAATAATGCTAACTAACAGTAATATAAACCGTCTTCTAACCCGGCGAGGACCCCCTCGGGGGTTAAATAAAGGGGGAGAGAAAAAAGAAACAAACAGCGCACAAGATCAATACGTCTAATGCTCGTTTGAAAGAAAAAAAAACCAAGACAGCAAAGTGCTCGATACGAAAGTACGAAAGTAGAGCAGAATACAATACAAAAATCTAGAATTGAGCCACCACCTACCACGGTTTCACACCACCCTGAAGAACAGTTCGCATGAAACCACGGTAGGTGGTGGCTCAATTCTAGATTTTTGTATTATATATATATAATATATATATATATATATATATATAACAAAAGAACCCTTTCAATTTTCATTTAGAATTATCCACTTGGCAATAAATACTAAAAATAGTATCAAATACATCATTTGTTTTAAAACTGAGTTGGCCTAATAATTATGGCCGGTAGTGTATATCAACATTACACTACTTTCGGCTTGATCTGTCTCTTGTAAAGGTAGATTATAAGAGAGGGTTCCTACTGGTGTTTTCAACCACTGATTGTCGTTCTTGGAGCATATCTCCCGCCTTATTCGATTTCTTTCAGTCAGTCAATCAGTCAGTCAGTTAAGTGCCATACGTGATACATGGTTGGATGATCATGTCTCTTTCGATCCATGACTGACTAGGCAAAAGATTTTCCCCGCACTAGGTTGCCATTTCTTTCTGCGGTAGACTGGATGTCAACCAAGTCTATAGAACCCAATCTGTCCTTCTATTTAGCCTAGCGTTTTTCAGCCGGGATTCCCCAGAACCCTTATGTTCCTTAAATGATCCCTAAAGGTTCCACAGAAATAAATGAGATAAGCTAATGCCCTTTTGACTTTTGATTTAATTTCTTATACGTAATATTACGGAACACGCACAATATTTTTGGTTTTTGTAATATTTATTTTTTACATTTGATTTTAGAATATTTTGTGTGAATAAAAACTTGCTGACGAAGTTTAATAAATGAACAGTATGAATTTAGCATTATCGAAACTTTTGACAAAGAAATAATTATTTTTCTTTAAACCAGTTATTCAAAAATAGATACGTTGATATCTACTACGTCAAGTACGATGAAAATAAAATGAGAAAAATATGGTACTTAATTTTGTTTTTGCACAGAGGTTCCTTGAGACATGTAATTTATTATTTTAAGGATCATGCAAGGATAAAAGATTGAGATACCCTGATTTAACTCATAGAAGGGATGGATTTGTACAATACCCAAGGGTATTTGCGCGATAGTGAATGTAACGAATTCAACTGGAATCGAAACGTGGGTCTACTGATTTCCAATTCTGAGCCGATATCCATGACCCCACATCACACAATCGAAACAAATATTTTAAGGTTAAAATTCTTGTAGCGATGTTGACCATATGGTGAAGAAGAATGCTGCTTTCTTGTGATCGAGAGAAATATATATTTATGGGATAAATGGGAGATTTGTTTTCCGAGTAAAAACGTTGTTTTTGTGGGCACAAGTATATGAGTTGTTATCCTTAAGTGTCTTTTTTATTTATTCAAACAACAAAATTAACTCAACCGGCCTAGAATGTGAAGTCTTAAAAAACAAATTCAAACTCGCATCACATTTTTTTATTAGGCCAACTATATTTTGAGCCTAAGTGTGCCTTTACGAGTTCGGCCACGGAGACCAGCTAGGCAGTGCAAACTTGGAATGGCCTTTAGAGAAATCACGTTTTCTCGTTGGGATTTCTATGGATCTGGATCTACTAACTTGCGTTTCATTTCCAAAACGTAAACAGCAACATTCTTGAAAGAATTTTTAACCGATATTATTTCTGTAAACGTTATTTTTGTTGGGTATCGACTCGGAATGACAAATCAAGGAGCCGAGTTCGAATTGCAATTGAATTCCTTGCATTCACTTTCGCACAAATACCCTTGAGAAAGGTATTAATCCGTCTCTTCTCTCCAGTTATGGGTTAAATAGCAGGACAGATTTGATTCTATAAACTTGTCTGGAAACAAGTCTACCTCAGAAAGCAATGGCAATCTACTGCGGGATAATGTTCTGCCCAGTCAGTCATGTCTTTTTCAAGACATGATCACACAAAGCGTGTATCACGTATGGTACTTAACTGACTGATATGTATTTTGGTTGTTTTCCGTGATTTTCTTTCTTAAACCGTGAAATTAAAAACAACCAGCCAAGATAGAGAAGCTCTATTAAAAGAATCTGATGATGACAGGAATCGAACTCTTTTTTCCATCAGGGAAAACTGCTCCCATAATCGAAACGTGCTTTGCCAATTTGTCCTCGAAGGTCGCATTGATAAGTCAAGTTTTGAATTGCCTATTTAAGAAATACACATATCAGGTTTTCTATTTTTAATACGTAATAACGTTGGATAAAAATCCATTCAAAATTAGTGTTACTTAGGTTTTGGGTTACTTAACTGAAACAATCAGGTATAGATTCATAGAAGTCTCAATAAGAAATTTGCACTTCTTTAATAGGTAATTCAAAGCGCATTCTGTTAGTGACCGAATTGGTAAAAGGCTATAGAAACGATTTGTCTGATGGAAAAGAGGATACAATTTCGATTCCTCATCGGAGGCAATCTTTCTTTGTAATTTTGGCCGGTTATTATTAATTTCACAGTTTAAGAAAAAAAAAAACAGACCCCCCCACTTCAAAAAAAAAAAACAACGAACGAACAAGCAAAAGCCATACAAAAACACAAACAATCAGGACTGTAAAACAAATATGTCCACCTGTTAAAAATAACGTTTCTAATAATAAAAAGATAATGGCAAATGAAAAGATAATTAAAATGGTTATAAGGTCCAGTGCGATATAACTCCTGAGGAGTTTTAGAACAAGACAAGCGTGCTGATAATATTGTATTACGTGCAACATGTTGTTCGCGAATGAGTAAGACTTTTCGCGGAGTGGAAACGAGACACGTCTTGTCACAACAGCAGCAACTTCAGGGAAGTGAGAAAGAAGCCTTTTCTTTTATATTGATTTATACAACGACACCTATCAGGGGCTTGAACACGTTCCTTATTGGACAGCCTCTTTTCCAAACTACCGGTGCTCATATGAAACCAACCAACTCACAATGGGGAAGAAAAGAGATCAAAATTCGAAACAGTCTAACACAAAAGAAAAAAAAAGGACCTAGCACATTTTCATTGTTCAATGTTTTCTTGTATATCACTTTATAGTGCCACATATCGGACGTCTGAAGAAGTGTCCTGTCTGACAATTCCTTTTCGGTGACAATATCTAACTCGAGAATAGTCCCCAGTCAGGTACTTTTTCGGAACTTCCGGTGTCCATATCGGCTGGACAGTTCCTTTTTGTTACTTCCGGTGCCCATATCAAACCAACAAACTCACCCTGGTAAAGAAAGACGAGTTCAAAATTCGAAACAGCATCACAAAATAAGCAAACCAAAAAAACCGTTCCTAGCACATTTTCACAAAGTGTTACCCACACGCTTCTTATTTCTTTATATACTGCTAAAATACGTATATTACCGATGCATGATGGGATATACCCAACGCGAACAAGCATTATTCTTAAACGCGTATAATTACAGGTTAACATCTTTTTGTTCGTTTTCTTCTGCTCCAAATACCAGAACCATCCTTCATTGTCAATGGTTTTGAAAGTTACAGGCGTAATGTCATGATTTCATGGGTAACTCAAGCAGCGGACACTTCTCCTAATACAAGGGGAAAAAATCACAATTTATAGATCAATAGTAATCAGCCCGTGATTGATCGATGAATGCTCTTCATGCTGAATGTGCGTTATGTCTTTTCTTACTGTCGATACAACATTTACTCGGTGAAGCAGCGCACTTCTTCAAAGGCTCTGCCTTGGCTTGCGATGTACAGCCTTGTAGACAATTTTCTGCCCATATTATTTTTCTACTCTCTAATTCACTTTAATTTCTCAACATAATGAACGATTAGTGCAAGAACTAGTTCTTTTTGCATGGCCTTCATGAGACATTCGATGATATTTTTCTATTATCTAAAAATAGAAGAAGAAAGGGTTATATATACACTACCGGTCATATTTAAAAAGAAATTATGTATTTCATACTAATTTTAGTATTTATTGCCAAATAAAAATAGAATGGTTATTTTGTTATTATTACTTTGGAAAATTTTATAAGGCAAGGAAGCAAAGATGAATTCGTCCTATTGACCCTAAATTTCTTCATTTTTTCATTGATGAAACTGGAATAATTATAATTATAATCTAATTATTAAATATTTATAAAATCATTTGATGCACATGATATTGTGCAATTGCAAAGAGAACCTATCTTGAAAGCGACAAGTGCAGCTGCACAAAAGCAGTCCAGGCCAAGGTTGAAAAGAAACAAATTGAATCCCATGAATTCTGGAAGATCGCCAACCAAATCATGAACAAAGGTAAAGCGGCTGTGCCTATAATTATAAATTTGCTCCAAGGTCAGATTTTCATTGATAGACAAGGCAACTCTCTTCGCCTAGATCTTTGCCTTTAAACTTAACATTAGACGAAAAATACCATCCCCTCCACAACTTCCTACATCTCACTGAGCAATCTCAGTAGTATTACCATTATAGCTGGAAAAGTATCTAGACTTATTAAAGACCTTGACTCTACAAAAGCTACTGGCCCAGACAAAATTCCACTAAACTTCTTTAAGAATATCAACCCAGAATTATTCCCAATCTTACCCAAGTTATTCAAACCCTGCTTGAAGGAAAAAAAAATTAACAAAAGAACCATTATATTTTTATTTACTATTATTCACTTGGCAATAAATACTAAAAATAGTATGAATTTCAACAATTTTTGAAAACATTGGGGTGGCCTAATAATTGTTAGTGTATATATATAAATTTGATTTTTATTTAAATTTAAGTTACATAGCGAAATGGAAATTTCTATGCTTTGAGGTTTTACCTCGTCATCAGGAAATGTTGATTCATTGTTGTGAAAATGATTTACATTTGAATGTAGAAAAATACGCTTGTTATTTAAAGAGTTAACGACTTTTATGCGTGTGTTTAATTTAACTTATCAGAATGATGTTCAACATTAAATTTGAAAATATACGTTATATGCTCGGGGAATATAGGTTTTTTTCTTTCAGTTCGAACAGAAATGAGTCAGTTTATTGAGCCACTGAGTTTTCAGATCTTGATGGCTTATTTGTGCTATATAACGTTACGGTCTATAATGATAAAAATACAGGAGATATTGGATTATACAGGGAAGATAGATTTATGGTGGTGAGGAATTCCACAAATTTTAAAATAGATAAAATTAGAAAGTTAATATATAGAGAATTTAAAACCTTTTATTTAAAAGTGACAATTAATACAAATATAAAAAGTAGATTTCCTCAATGTGACTTTAGATTTAAAAAAATAATATATAACAACCATGGAAAAGACAAATAGAAATTTTTTATATATCCACTTAAAATCTAACCATCTTCCATTCATTATTAAGCATATACCTTCATCCATAGAATATAGAATTAGGAGGATTTTGCAATTGAAAAAATTGAAGTTTACAGGCCATTTCTTACCCCAGTCTATCACAGAGTGGAGGTCTTTCTTAAGATCTGCAGCGAGGTTATGTTTGTCCGCCTCGCCAGATTTCTTACTGATGCGGGAGTAAATGGTGGCGTCATCAGCGTAGATGCCTACTTGGGATTTGATCACGCCAGGGAGATCATTTATGAAGATCAGAAAGAGCGTCGATCCTAGGATAGAGCCCTGGGGAACACCAGTGTTCGTGTGGTAGTATTTGGAGGCTTGCCCGTTCAAGCGATCTTCATTATGCGATTTGATAGAAAAGATTGGATCAAATCGAGCAATCGTCCAGTGATACCATAACCTCGTAGCTTGCGCAGAAGGCCAGCGTGCCAGACCCTATCAAATGCTTTGGAGATATCCAGGGCAACAGGTCGAGCTTCGCCGGACTTATCGAGGGCCTGGTATATGCACTGAGTGATGGTCGTTAGCATATCGTTAGCAAAGCTGAAGCCGTATTGTCTGTCTGAGAGTAGTTTAGGAGCAGTAAGATTTAAACTATTTCAGCATTGATAATAGAATCGAACACTTTTCCGAAAATTGGTAGGAAGTTGATAAGGCATTAATTGGATGGGTCCGATAGTTCCCTTGAGTTCTTAAGTACAGAAAACACAGAAGAAGACTTCTAGCAGGGAAGAAAACAGGAAGAAAGTCAGTAACTATAGAGGTTAGAGAGGACAGAGGAGACAATGACCGGGATTCCGTCGCCTCCGCTCGCCCTATGGGGGTCAGGTTTTGAAATTATCTTGTATCTAAAATAATTTCATGCCGTGATGACCTCAAATTTATTGATTAAGGAAGAGTTGTAGGGTTTAAAGAGCCGCCAATAGTCTTTGGAGCCGAACTTGCGAGCAGTTATGTGCTGCCTCATTCTCTCAGCAAACAACAGCTTAGCCTCATTACTGTTACACGCATTACAAGCAGAGGCAAATAGGCGCCTATTATGGTTTGACGTATGACTCCGAAATAGCCGGAAGAAGTGGTTCAAATGGGCAATGGCTGCCGAGCAGGCAGGAGAGAACCAGGGCAAGGAATGCTGTTTGGGATGGAACTTTCTGATTGGTATGAAAGTATCAATGTCAGCTTTCACGCACGAAGAGACCTCAGAGGCGCAGTCCTCAACAGAGAGACAACACCTTTTCCCAAGGCACGTTGCATAGGAAATCGCGGAACGAATCCCAGTCGCTCTTTGGTCGCAGTAAGAAACTTCTATTGGTTAGAGTCTCCTGGGAAAAGTGTGAGTGGAGAGAGATATTAATTTAAACGACAGCATGATCAGAGTTACCGATAAGCTGCAATATTTGGTACGATCTAGTAGAGAAGGGGGTCATGAAGGGGTACTGGGGAAGCGCATTAGAATATCCACCACGTGAGAGATTGAGTCACTCTGCATAGTGGCCGTTAAGATCTGCGAACACGAATGAGTGGGAGGAAGAGGGTAGTGCATGTATGGCTGGTCAGGGTATTCGAGAGATGGCACTCTAGCTAGAGAGAGGTGTTCAATGACGTAAATCCAAGGACAGTACATATGTACAGAGGAGTCATTCCTTAAGAGGGAAAGGTAGCCAGGAATTGAGAGGTCAGAGGATGGAATTGAGGGGTTAAGATTAGTCTCACAGAGCGTTAAGATGTCAGTGGACTGGAGAAAAGATTCCACGCTACAATTTGTGATACGAAGGAAATGTTGGGAGGTTTTGGTTTTGCCTGGTTTAGTTTTGTTTATTGATATACTGTTGTTCCTGTTTGTTGTTGGTGAGTAGAGACCTCGAGCAGAGTTAGCAGACGGCCATTGACTGCGACATGCGCTGGCGAACGGCAAGAAAGTGTGGTCTCGGGGCTGCCCACCGGAAGTGCTTGCAGTGACACCTATCCATGTGCGTCATGGCACTGCGAAAAACCCGATATTATGCAACTGATGATCAGAGCAGTCGCTCTTGACGCTACGCAATAGTTAGGGCTCCTAACTACCAGTTGGAAGCAGCAACCAGAAAACTGCCAACCCGGTACCATCACAATCGCAGAGAAATTGCAGAAGTATCAGTACTGAGGTCTGAGGAAAGGAAGAGAGCCGGAGACCACTTATTGAAAAGGGAACAAGATATGAGCCTGTATTCCCGTTCAATAGAAGTAAAAGGAGTGTCTACCGGGCAATAATTTATATTCTTTTTACTGTCCTTTCTACTCAGTAACGTTTTCTCAGTTTCCTTCTGGCTTTCCTTTCTACTACTATCTTCAAAAATTTAAATTCAACGTCAGTTGTCATCTGTGTCCTTTAATCCTGTTCTTTTTATTGTTCTTTGAGCGTTTTCTTATTTTCCAAATTTCTTTCTTGTCAACTACTTTCTTCAAAATCTTAATTGCAACGTCAGTCGTCATCTTCTGTCTCCCTTTTGCCTTTTCTCCTCAGTAAAGTTGTTTTTATTTTTTTTCTTCCATTCCTGTCTTACCATCTTCCAAAATTTAAATGCAATGTCAATCGTCATCTTCTGTCTCTTTGAATCCTTTTCTTTTTCTTTTCTTTTCTCCTCAGAAACGTTTTTTCAATTTCCATGTCAACTACGATTTTCAAAAATTTAAATGTAACGTCAATCGTCATTGTCTCTCTCCTTGATTCCTGATATTTTTATTATCCTTTCTCCTCAGCAACATTTTCTTAGTTTTCTTCTTTTTTTTCATGTCAACTACTATTTTGAAAAATTTAAATGTAACGTCAATCGTCATTGTCTCTCTCCTTGATTCCTGTTATTTTTATTGTCCTTTCTCCTCAGCAACATTTTCTTAGTTTTCTTCTTTTTTTTTTCATGTCAGCTACGATCTTCAAAAATTTAAATGCAACGTCAGTCGTCATCTTCTGTCTCCTTGAAACCTGATTTTTAATGTCTTTCTCTACAGTAACATTTTCGATTTTTCTTCTTGCTTTCTTGACAACTAGAATCGTAAAAAATTTAAACGCAACATCAATTATTATCATGTCCCCTTATATACCTTGTTATTGTCTGTTCTTTTCAGGAACATTTTCTTAGTTTCATTCTTGCTTTCTTGTCGATTATGATCTTCAAAAATTTAAATGCAATGTCAATCGTCATCTTCTGTTTCCTTGAATCCTGTTCTTTTATTGTCCTTTCTCCTCATTAACGTTTTCTCAGTTTTCTTTCTCGTTTTCCTGTCAACTACGATCTTCAAAAAAAATTTAAATGCAACGTCAATCCTCATCGTCTGTCTACTTGAATCTTTTTATTGTCCTTTCTCCTCAGTAACGTTTTTTCAGTTTTTTTCTTGCTTTCCTGCTAACTACAATTTTGAAAAAATTAAATGCAACGCCAGTCGTTTTCTTCTGTCTTTCTGTTCATACATTTATTGTTCTCGCTGCTTAATAATGTTTAAGTTTTCTAATTTCTTCACTCTTAGCAACCATATGTAACTTAGTGGCTTTGCTGCATTGCCTGGGTTGTTTAAATTAGATAAAAATGTTATAACTTTGGGAAATATATATTTCTATCGCATTTATTCTTTTTTCTTGCGTGTAGGCTATGTTGTGCCGTAATCACATTTTTTATTTTATTGGTAAAATATTTATCGACGAATTTCAGTCATTTTCGATAATTATTTGTTAGTGACTGATATTACAATTATACCTACTTGAACAGAATTAGAGAAATAATTAGATGTTTTTTTACTAATCTACGTACTCTGGCTTCATACTGATCGTTAATAAAGGACAATGGCGAAGCAGTTTGTTAAAATTCAAGACACTCTCGATTTGGTATGCAAATGCACTTGGTTACTGCTACAACAGGCAACATATAAGTTAATATTTATAATTATGGTTCAATTACCGCGCTTTAATCATACTAATATAAATGGATAGAAATATAGGACATAATGATCAATTGCCTTGTTTGAAATACACTTCGAGACAGAAAGTGATTGCAGTCTGCTGTACAGTCTGTTTCTTGTTTATAAATAATTTTCAGGCCTGAAGATTACGCTTAAGCATAAATCAGACTGTTGCCTCTCGGTGTTGCTTCACATTTTCCAATATTGGGAATATTCCTTATTTCCCAATTTTTTAAAATCATTTCACCTCAAGTAAGGTTAGGCAACCACTAGTCTGCATGGGGATCACTGTAATAGAAATGACCGGGTATTGAAAAAAAAAGAACAATGAAGGGGATTCAAGAAGACAGAAGATGATAAGTGACCCTGAGTTAAAGTTTTTGAAGTTTGTAGCTACCATGGAAGCAAGTAAACGAAGGCGCACACCATATGCGGGAAGTACGGCACAAGAAACTGTAAAAGTAGAAGAGGTGGTTACATTTAAGTATTTCGACGGTTAAAGCGTAAGACCTAGGGGCTTTATCTCTGCTATTGATTTCTTTAATGACTAAATACAACATGCATGAAACTATATGTTTATCATATATATATATATCTATATATATATATATATATATATATATATATATATATAATTTTAAATGAGTTTTTACTCGATTACGTTTCTACCAAGAGTGGTGTCTTCAGACAAATTTTATTATGACCAAAATCTAAGCAATTCAACATTCAATATATATATATATATATATATATATATATATATATATATATATATATGTATGTGTGTGTGTGTGTGTGTGTGTAAAAATTAAGACAGACACGTTATTCCATGGTTAAGATGAGGCGTAGGCCTATTTCAGGCGAACCATCGTCAGCTTTATCTTTATTGTACAGAAGATTTTAAATGAAAAGCTTGTAATGAACACTAGCAATTTGTCAACCGTGATATTTGAAGCAGAAAAAAATTTACAGTAATATTTAATCTGACATATATATATATATATATATATATATATAATTATGAATTAAATGTACATTGCGACACGAAGATTTCTATGTTTCGAGATAGAATCTCGTCATCAGTCAATGTTGGATGTTGGTTGTGAAAAGTATATATATATATATATTAATGGATTCTCCCGTCGCGTTCAACGTATGAGGGTCCAACCTTTTTCCAGCAAGACAACCACACAAAGATTTGTTTATAGTGGTGAAGGCATTGTGTAGTACCATCCACACTTCTTGGAACTGCTGATAACAAACAATCGGTGCAGATGACTGCCACAGATCGCACGAACAGCAGACCTCAATTATTTAACCCATAATTGGAGGGAACGAACGGATTAATACCTTTCCCAAGGGTACCAGTGCGCAAGTGAATGCAGCGTGCTCGACTGAAATTGGAACTCGGCTCACCGATTTCCCCCACCAAGCCGACATCCACCGCACATCCGTGAATGCTAACAGCACCTGGTATTCCCAAATGGTCACCCACCTAAGTACTGACCAGGCTCAACGTTGCTTAACTTCGGTGATCGAGCGGGAACCGGTGTATCCAACGTGACATGACCGTGTGTGTGTGTGTGTGTGTGTGTGTGTGTGTGTGTGTGTGTGTGTGTGTGTGTGTGTGTATATATATATATATATATATATATATATATATATATATATATATATATATATATAAAGTACGCAAGGTCTTATATCGGTTTATCCTAAAAAGAGAACGCAGATTCGATCTGTGCTGGGAAATACATTCATATTATTAAGGTTGTTGCACGCACAAGGCAGTAGATGTATTTTCAACTTTACAAAACAAACACACGGCAACTACTCAAATACGGGTATCCATAGAATGAGATGTGGAGTACTATATATATATATATATATATATATATATATATATATATATATATATATATAAACTACCGGTCATAATTATTAGACCACCCCAGGTTTTTTTTCATTATGTATTTCAAACTATTTTTAATATTTATTGCTAAGTGGTTTGTTATTATTACTTTGCAAAATTTTACAAGGCAGCCAGAAAGCCTTTGCATTGGCCAGCCAATAATAAGAAGAGATTATCATGGGGAAGAGATGACAAAGACTGAACACCAGAACAGTTCATTTGATGCACATGTTATCGCGCAGTATTAACAAAAGAAACATTCTATTTTCATTTAGAATTATCCACTTGGCAATAAATACTAAAAAATAGTATGAAATACATCATTTCTTAAAAAAAAAACAACTGCAGTGGCCTAATAATCATGGCCGGTAGTCTGTGGATGACTATATATATATATATATAGGAAATCTACATAATGCGATGGGTAAATTGTCGCCATTTGCCTTGTAAAATTTTGCTACGTAATAATAACAAAAGAACCATTCTATTTTCATTTAGAATTATCCACTTGGAAATAAATACTAAAAATAGTATGAAATACATCATTTCTGTTAAAAACTGGTGTGGTCTAATAATTATGGCCGGTAGTGTATATCGAGCAACTAGAATGGCCACAGGATCTTACTTTTTGCTGTCAGAATACTTTAATATAACCTTCTGTTCTACTATACAGTTTTTTTTCTAGCACTTTTCGTTTACGGAACTCTCTTCAGTATACTTACTTCCTGATAGTTACAATCTCTAAAACTTTAAATGCATCGTCAACTCACATCTCCTTGACTCTCGTTCTTTCTTATTCTTTTCCCGATATCCCCTGTATCTTGTTCTTCTCATTTTTCAATCTACTCTCACGTAAATCTCTTCACACCAATTTTCTTGTCCTTCTAATACCCATTCCCTGACACTAACCTCTAACCTGTTCCTCTTTGTATTTCCACCTATGTAATGTTTCAATCTCCTCTTATGTAGCCTCCTGTGCATCAATAGCTGGAACTTCTTGCTTGGGGGTTAAACAATTAAAAACAAAATCACGATTGGAGGCTTATCCCTTGTTTCCTGTTCAGGTTGTGGTTTCCGGTTTTTCTCTTCTCCAATCTTTTCACACTTTTTTTATTATTTTTTTTCAATTGGAGTAGATAGTCTAAACTATCGCCCGGTTCACACTCCACCCACGTCTAATGAACAGGTGAAGGGGCTCATCCCTTGTTTGCTGTTCAGGTTGTGTTTTCCGTTTTTCTCTTCTCCAATCTTCTCACTTTTTTTTGCAATTGGAGTAGATAGTCTAAACTATCGCCCGGTTCACACTCCACACTCGTCTATTGAACAGGTGAAGAGGCTTATCCCTTGTTTCCTGTTCAGGTTGTGGTTTCCGGTTTTTCTTCTCCAGTCTTTTCACTCTTTTTTTTATTTTTATTTTTGTTTTTCAATTGGAGTAGATAGTCTAAACTATCGCCCGGTTCACACTCCACCCACTTCTATTGAACAGGTGAAGAGGCTTATCTATTTTTTCCTGTTCAGGTTGTGGTTTCCGGTTTTTCTCTTCTCCAATCTTCTCACTTTTTTTTCAATTGGAGTAGATAGTCTAAACTATCGCCCGGTTCACACTCCACCCACTTCTATTGAACAGGTGAAGAGGCTTATCTATTTTTTCCTGTTCAGGTTGTGGTTTCCGGTTTTTCACTTCTCCAATCTTCTCACTTTTTTTGCAATTGGAGTAGATAGTCTAAATTATCGCCCGGTTCACATTCTACCCACGTCTATTGAACAGGTGAAGAGGCTTATCCCTTGTTTCCTGTTCAGGTTATGGTTTCCGGTTTTTGTCTTCTCCATTCTTTTCACTCTTTTTTTTATTTTTATTTTTGTTTTTCAATTGGAGTAGATAGTCTAAACTATCGCCCGGTTCACACTCCACACACGTCTATTGAAAAAGTGAAAAGAATTACACCTTGTTTCCTGTTCAGGTTGTGGTCTCCGGTTTTTCTCTTCTCCAAAATCTTTACACTCTGTTTGTTTAATTTTTTTTTTCAATTGGAGTAGATAGTCTAAACTATTGCCCGGTTCACACTCCACCCACTTCTATTGAACAGGTGAAGAGGCTTATCTATTTTTTCCTGTTCAGGTTGTGGTTTCCGGTTTTTCTCTTCTCCAATATTTTCACTCTTTTTTTTTATTTTATTTTTGTTTTTCAATTGGAGTAGATAGTCTAAACTATCGCCCGGTTCACACTCCACCCACATCTATTGAACAGGTGAAGAGGCTCATCCCTTGTTTCCTGTTTAGGTTGTGGTTTCCGGTTTTTCTCTTTTCCAATCTTTTCACTCTTACGTAGCCCCCTGCGCATCAGTGGCGTTTTCGCCTTGCTTGGGGTGATATGCTTAAAAATATATATATATATAAATATCAGATTAGTGACTTAGATGATTGAATGTTATATCCAGGAATCCACTGCCCAAATTCGAGAGTTTCGTAGCTTTTGTAATCTTTTGGTCTCAACTGACTGATATATATAAGACAATTAATACTGCATCTGAAATTCAAAGATCAACTATTCAGTCATCAGCATCAGGCTCACAGGAGAAGTACGCATGCGCAACATTATTCTAGTTAAACATTTTTCTTTTGCTAAAAAAAAGCCCAACTTTTATTTTCTCAGGGATAGAATAAAACAGATGTATTTAAAAAAATTCTGATTGTTAAATTTTTTTTTTATCATCATGCTTCTATTTTGTTTACTGACTAAACAGTATAAAATTATTACTATTTTTATTCTGTCTTCTTTCGAATTTCTTTCATCTGTCTACCACACACACGCATATATATATATAGTCATCCGCAGACAGATCTGTTTCGCTGTATCATAGCTCATCAGTACGGTTAGACAGCGGATTTCTTTTTACCCAGGATTGAAACCCGACCGAATTGGCGTCAGTCGGCGATTCTACCTCTGAGCTAAGGGCGCTCGGTAGAAGGAGGCAGACTTTTTAGCGTGTATATTATCATTATATACGCCCAATAGCTGAGAGTGTTGTAATTCTGCGCTGAAGAAACGATGCGTATATATATATATATATATCCAATTATGGGTGGAATAAAGAAACACTATTTTTAAAAAAGTGCTCAATACAAAGTAGAGCTAATTATTATTATTATTATTATTATTATTATTATTATATATATATATATATATATATATATATATATATATATATATATACAGGGTGTCCATAAAATTCGTGTGCACTATTAAACGTTTATAAATTTATTTGTATTTGCGATAGAAATAATTTGTAAAAAGGATTAGAAAGAAGTAAATCTATATTTTTAAAACCTTTATTGAAATTTTATTTAAGTTTCCACATGTCTTTCATCATTAGCAATGCAAAGGGTAATACAATTTTGCAGTTCCCGGAAAACATTTGACAACTGATTTACAGTAATGCCTGAAATCGCATTAGTTATTTTGGCCTCCAAATCTTCTAATGAAATAGGTTTGGTTGCTTACACAATTGTTTTCACATGTCCCCATATAAAAATCCAATGGAGTCAAATCTGGCGAAAGTGGAGGCCACTAAAATGGTTCATCCCTTTCGATCCATCTGTTAGAAAATTCCTAATTTAGAAACTGTTTAACATGCAGAGCAAAGTGGAGGCCACTAAAATGGTTCATACCTTTCGATCCATCTGTTAGAAAATTCCTAATTTAGAAACTGTTTAACATGCAGAGCAAAGTGGAGGCCACTAAAATGGTTCATACCTTTCGATCCGTCTGTTAGAAAATTCCTAATTTAGAAACTGTTTAACATGCAGAGCAAAGTGGAGGCCACTAAAATGGTTCATCCCTTTCGATCCATCTGTTAGAAAATTCCTAATTTAGAAACTGTTTAACATGCAGAGCAAAGTGACAAGTAGCTCCATCTTTATAACATTTATACAGATTATTTCTATCACAAATACAAATAAAGTTATAAAATTTTTTAAGTGCCCACGGACTTTATGGACACCCTGTATATATATAGATCCAGTATAGAGAAAATCGCCAAGATTATAGATAAAATCAGTCATAGATTTTAATAATTTCCACAAGATTTTCTTTTTATTGTTATTTTAATGTATGCAAAATTTTCCGGCATAAAATGACATTCATTGTAAATGTCATTCATAGACTTTGTTGTTGTTTTTAGAAAGGGTAAATGTCAAAATGAGAAGAAAAAAAAGAAACAAAAAAAAAAAAACAACAACAGTCCAACGAGAGGCAGGAGGGAGTCCATACTTCAATTTACTTCAATGGACAAAAGCCGAGAATATACGTATTATTTATCTGCATGGCTTTTAGGATGAATTGTGTAAAATATCGTGAAATGAATTCGAAATTATGAACAATTTCATTTATTTCTCAGATCTTGACAACTGTCGTTTTATTTTATTACATAAGCCGGCAGATGGAATGGTATATATATATATATATATATATATATATATATATTCTAAATTATATTTTAGAACATTTACAAGTTGTTATTTATATATTCTGTACAAATCGTACATTTGTTCCGATATTCTGAAGCGACTCGATATATTATATATCGAGCACTGTTTTAAATTAATATTTTGGACGTTGTTAAATAAATTTTTTTTTCTATGTTCATTATTCACTCGGATATATATATATATATATATATATATATATATATATATATAATGGGGATGATACCGTGGTTCAAATGAAAGAAAAGTGTATATTTTTAAATAAAAAGTGAAACTGCATGTGTTTTTTTTATAAAATATATTGTATTTTATAAGCAAAGGAATACAAAATGTGAATTACTACCACACGCAAACAAGACAATGACTGCCTGAAGAAGGTCGGGAGACTAGAAACACGTTAAGCGGAATAGAAAATATAAAAAATAAAACATATTTCTTTTATAAAATAAAATATATTTTATAAAAGAACACTAGTGGTTTCTCTTTGTACACACACGCACACACACACATATATATATATATATATATGTATGTATGTATGTATGTATGTATGTATGTGTGTGTGTTTAAAAGTTCATAGTACAACCCCCTCGCCTTCCATAAATGACGAGTATCCTGTTATATATATATATATATATATATATATATATATATATATATATAACAAGATACTCGTCATAACCGGATATTCGTCATTTCATTATATATATATATACACGCTTGGGCGATCATGTCTCGAAAGAAACATGACTGACTGGGCAGAAGATTATCCCGCAGTAGGTTGCCATTGCTTTCTGCTGTAGACTGGTTGCCGACCAAGGCTATAGAACCCAATCTGTCCTGTTATTTAGCCCATAACTGGAAGGAATAGACCGATTAATACCTTTCCCAAGGGTATTTGCGCGTAAGTGAATGCAACGAATTCAACTGGAATTCGAACTCGGCTCTCCGATTTCTCATTCCGAGTCGATATCCACTGGACCACAAATACTTTTCAAAAATGGTTTGCTGTTTTTTCTCCTCTAAATAAATTCAAATTGATCTCGTGAAGTTTTTTATTATTTTTTTATTATTATTTTTGTTGCATTTTTGTTTGTGCTCTTGATATTCCATGAGAATTTTTGAAAGTGTTTTCTCTTCCTTTGTTTCTAAATAGTCATTTGTATAGCTTCTCTGTTTTCAGAAACTTTTCGGCTTTCGATATATTTTTTTTGTTTATAATCCTATCACCCCAAGCAAGGCATTATACTGCCACTGTTGTGGAGGGGGTTACATCGGAGGAAAGTTATGAGAAGGTGGGACTAAATACAGGGAATGTCAGGAAGTGGGTAAGAGAAAAATGATTGTGGTTATAAAGTGAGGGATCAGTTTATATAATGATTGTAATGGAGAATTGATTCCCCACTTTATATCCACATAATAATAGTATAGAATTTTTTTATAATCATATCGCCCTAACCAAGGCGTTTTACTGCCACTGTTTTGCAGAGGGTTACATAGGAGGAATGTTATGAGAAAGAGTGACAGATTACAGGGGTGTCAGGAAATGCGTAAGAGAAGAATGACTGTGGCCATAAAGTGAGGGATTAGTTTATACATTAATTGTAATGTAGAATTTATCCCCTATTTCATATCCACGACATAATAGTATAGAAGTTTTTTAAAAATAATCGTATCACCCCAAGCAAGGCATTATACTGCCACTGTTGTGGAGGGGGTTACATAGAAGGAAAGTTATAAGAAGGAGTGACAGAATACAGGGCGTGTCAAGAAGTGGGTAAGAGAAGGATGAGAATACTATAGATTTGAGGTGAGAGCATGAGAGAGAGGATGCAAGTTAGTGAGACAGGTAATGATTATTGACTTTTCATTTAAATTCTTGGAGATTAATTTGTAGCCGTATAATGCCTTGCTTGGGGCAATACGATTACAAAAAAAATAAGTTAATTAAAAATAAGCCCATTATTAACTTATTATTTTTATAATTTTTTTAATCATATCGCCCCAAGCAAGACATTTTACTGCCACTGTTTTACAGGGGGTTACATAAAAGGAAAGTTACAAGAAGGAGTGACAGGTTTTAAGGGATGTCAGGAAGTGGGTAAGAGAATGATGAACATAGTGATGATAGTGGAGTGGATGGAGAAAGGAGCATGAGAGGGAGGAGAGCATGAGAGGGAGGATGCAGGTTAGTGAGATACGAGATGACTATTGACTTTACATTTAAATTCTTGGAGATTGTAGTGCTTACGTGCTAGGTCCATGGTATCCTCAGCATCCTTCTGTAGAATCACATTTCTGCTGTCTCGAGCCGCTCCTTCATCCTTGAAGAGATCATCCAACATTCGCTGTCGTACATAAGGACATATATCATACAGCAGTCCAGCCTTCTTTACATTGTTTACTTTCAAGAGGCATAGAACTGGTAATTAGCTATGGGCAATTATCTTTTATAATGGATTAAACTCTAATTGATTCCCTCACTAGATTTACCTTGAGCCACCCTAATCAATTAAAACAAATCAATATATGTCTCCAAATACTACGACGTTGATTAATAAGCTTGTTTGATCAATTTATTTCGATAGGGTAGTGAGTTCTATCCCCCTTGAGTGTCAACCAAAGTTTAAAAACGTATCAAACCACTCACCGTCACCGCACTATCGCTATTTTCATGGAAATGTTCAGAGAAACTACATTCCTTAGTTTCACCATTTCTAACCAAAATCGCAATGCTACACATTTTCTAGCGACACAGCTTCATTATTTTTGTCATATACCATTAACGAGATGTAAATTCATTTCGAGTAGCTTCTTCCCAAGAATCGCTGCTTTATGGAACCAACTCCCAAGAGGATGCTCCCTAGATCACTCCAATCGTAACCTGTTCGTTTCTAGGGTTAACCGTTAATTTTCTCCACATATCCCTATAAACAGTGCTTCTTACACTATAACCGTTCACTAACTCTTGAAATTTTGTACAGCGGGTGGGGGGTGGGGTTATTATAAAAAAAAATTTAAAAAATGTAATTCAGGAATTTCTTTCTATTGAACTGATTGTTATCTAAATTTAGACATCAAATTTGTCCTTCAGTTCAACATTTAGCTAGAGGAAAGATATCAGTGCTTTTTTATTGCCTTCTGCACGTTGAGGTTTTCAGTAGTTTCCTTCTCATAGACTGGTGCTGAATCTTATCTACGCTGTTGCTTAAACCATAGATAAGACCAAAGAGTGAAGAGGTTTCTTGTTTGCTCCACCGTTTAGAATTCAGAGTGGTAAACCTGCAACTTAAGCCTAGAAAGAACAGTTTACTCTGCTATTCTTCCCATACACGTGGCTTCCCTGTGTCTCTTCTACAAATACTTTCACGGCTTCTTCACTGATGAACTTAGCTCCCTGGTGACCCCTATATATTAATTTACTCGAGCCACACGATTAGCAACTAGGTCACACTCTTTTACTGTGAAACCAATAAAATGTAAACACAAATTCTACTCCAGTAGCTTCTTTTCTCGCACTTTCCGTCGTTTGGATCTCCCTTCCGTTTACTTTCTTCCTCGACAGCTACAATCTCCAAGAATTTGTATGTAAAGTCAGTTGTCATCTCCTATCTCACTAACTTGCATCCTCTCTATCATGCTTCTTTTCCGTCCACTCCACTCTCATCAGTATTCTCATCCTTCTCCTCCCCTCTTCCTAACACCCATTATAACCTGTCATTCTTTCTCAATCTTTCCTTCTATATAACCCCTTGCGCACCAGTGGCAGTAAACTGCCTTGCTTGGGGCGATATCATTATAAAAAGAAATAATTTCGAATATTGAAATGGTTTCCTGTTGTCTTTTCACAGTTTGGAATTATTCTCTGAGACTGTTTAACAATCGATGCTAAATAGCCCAATGAAACTACCTATTAAAGGAGGGTGAAGAAAAGAGAATAATAGTGCGATAGTAAATGCAACAAGCTAGTTTGGAATATGAACTCGGCTGACCGATTCTACTTACTACGCCAATATCTGTTATACCACCCGCATATCCGTGAGTCAGACTGTTGTCCTTATTATTGTAAGTAAAGTCAGGGGTATAAAACAAGGAGATGTCTTCTCGCCGGATCTATTCAACATGTACAGCGAAACAATTCTAAGAGAGATAGACGTTCTTAAGAACTTCCTCATTGGCAGCAACAATCTGGACCATATCAGATACAGTGCTGACAAAAGACACGGAAAGGAAAATACAGAATGTAGCAAAAGAAAAGAAAAAACCGTGAAGAAAGGGCTAAACGTAACTTCAAGAAAACCTAAAGCCCTATCACCAGAAAAAGATTACCCCCAAAATACCAACGACAAGTCAGGGGCACTAAAATCAAATAAGTGTGGAAATTTAAACACCTGGAAAGCGTTCTAACAGGGGGGGATGGAAAGTGCGACATTGAGATCCGAAGGTGCATTGGCATGGCCAAGTGCAGATTTAAAAAGCTAAGTAAAGCATTGAGAGACGAAAAGATATCGTTGGAAACAAATAAAAGAGTACCTGATTTTATGTGATATCTGGCCTCCTATATGGCAGCGAATGCTGAACAATCTCCTCAACGATGAAGTAGAGACTCGAAGCAACAGAAATGTGGTTCTACAGAAGGATGTTGAGGATACCATGGGTCGAATATGTTGTTATATATCCATATTCTTACTACACCCTAAGACTTTTGGTTACCTTGCAACCTCCCACTCCCTAATATCTGTATATACTTAGTAGTCCTTTATAAAATGTTAAACTGAAAATACGTGTCTATTGCCTGTCCTGCATGCATTATTTTGGTTTCAGCACAGACGGTCTATCAAACCCGATATACAATAAATGTGACTAACGACAACGTTTTGGAGAAGATGCAAACGAAAATGAAAATTATGCTTAACATCAGGAAGAGAGAGCTAAAGTTTCTGGGACATGTAACGAGGAAGAAGAGCTTGAAGAATCTGACACTCACAAGACAGATAGAGGGAAAGAGGAACAAAGGATAACAACAAGTAACATATTTGATAGATTTGAGCAAATTGATGGCAGAGCAGGGTTTGAAAGGGGTAACAAGAGAAAGTGGGTTAAGAGCTACGAAGGATAAGAAGATGTGGACGGTCATGATCGCCTTCCTTCAGAAGAGACACAGCATATGAAGAAGAAAAAGGAAAAGAAGAAGAATGATAATTCCCCACGCATAATATTCAAACAAAAGACGATTTAACATTGATGCTCCAATGATAACTGTTGCCTTTAGAGGCAGCTGAGGTTTTCTTAAAACATTAAAAGAATGTAAGTTGCAAGAAACGTTTAAAGAACACATCCATGTAAATATTTGGTTAAAAACAAGAAATACAAAGATATTTGCAAGAAAGAATACGAAAAATAAAATAAAATAAAATAAAATAAATCCCTGAGTTTAGTCAAAACAATTTCTTGAAAATCGTGATATAAATACTTTAAGTAATAAACAAATCAGTTACCATTCTTTCTGGATTTGTTCATCCAAGATGCCAAGAAATCTTATCGGGATTTTCTCTTTGCTTCGTAGTCAGAGCGAACATGTAAGCAAAGACGACGTTTTGGAGAGGATGCAAACGAAAAGGAAACTTATACTTGGCACCAGGAAGGAGGGCTTGGAGAATCTAATACTCACAATACATAGAAAAGGAAAGAGGGACAGGGAAAAAAGAACAAGTGACATTTGATAGACTTGAGAAGATGGATGGCAGAGCAGGGTTTGAGAGGGGTAACAAGAGAAAGTTTTTTAAGAGCTACAAGGGATAGGAAGATGTGGACGGTCATGATCGCTTTCATTCTGAAGAGACACGGCATATAAAGAAGAAGAAGAAGAAGAGGAAGAAGAAGACGACGACCAAATGAATGCACAACAATGATAAATCACTATGCATAATATTCAAACAAAAGACGGCTTAACATCGGTGCTCCGGCGATAACTGGTGCCTTCAGCATGATGTGATCGTCTGTTCTATCTTTCTGAATTCTTTTAATCATTTGCTGACCAAATTATATCACTTTCCGAAATCCAAATTAACAAGTACGGGCAGTGTCAGGAAACCTAACCAGTGCAATGAGATTTCTCTGCCAAGCCGTAAAGTACGTTTGCAAGCGACAGCGCATCCGTTGAACGAGTGACTTTATCAGAAATTCCCGCCAAGAAAGATGTGATCTTTAGAGAAATAATTCTGTGATGGTGAATGAAAGGGCGGACAACGATAATCAAATAAAAGCCAGTTGTTTAGTTAATCAGGTTAGCGCAATCTTGAGGTGAGTGTAAGCTCAGAGCTTATCTTGTAAAAGAGATCTGTTCTTTCAGACACCATTTTGCGCATGGTATGACGGTTATCAGTCCTGAAAACGTTCAAAATTCAGCTGAGATTCAATAAATGTGCATCCAGTACCCTTGGAAAAGAATTGAACCTAACTCTCTCTGAGCTATATCCCGTTGTTAGACATTTTGATTATGTACCGAAAAATAAACCAATCATAGACTCCAGCCATAAATTCAAGCAACAGCTTCAGAATTAATATACTTGTACTATTTCCAACTGTTGTTTTTATCTTAAGCAAGATGAGAAAAAAGTTTGGAATAATATAAATTTATTGAAATTTAGTAATCGCTGAGGATGTGCGTTGTGGTGCAGTGGATATCGGCTCGGAACAAGAAATCGGTTAGACGAGTTCGAATTCCAGCTGAATTCATTGCATTCACTTACGAGCAAATACCCTTGGAAAAAGTATTAATCCGTCTATTCCATCAAGTTATGGGTTAAATAACAGGATATATTGGGTTCTATAGCCTTGGCAACCAGTCTACCGCAGAAAGTAATGGCAACCTACTGTGGGATAATCTTCTGCCTAGTCAGTTATGCCACTTTTGAGACATGATCGCCCAAGCGTGTATCATGTATGGCACTTAACTGACTGACTGAATATAATAGTTGGAAATATGATTAAGGCTGCTACTGGGCTTAAAGTGGGAGATTGGTTTTCTATTGTTATGAAGTAATAAACTGATCCCTCTCTAATTACTACTTAATAATAAAATACATATCTTCTTCTTCTAGCTGTCAGCCAAATAACAAGACAGATTGGGTTCTATAGCCTTGGCTGGAAACCAGTCAACCAGGGAAAGGAATGGCAACCTACTGCGAGATAATCTTCTGCCCAGTCAGTCATGTCTCTTTTGAGACATGATCGCCAAATGCGTGTATCACGTATGGCACTCAACTGACTGACTCATCCCTGAAAGAAAATACTAAATACTTTTATACAAGTATTTCCTTTCATTAGTAGTTTTGAAGCCGACAAATTTACTAAAAAGTCAAGATATTTGATAAAGTTGGTTAAATCGAACGGAAATAGTAATATTAGCATTTTCCTTATAAGGAAACCTTAAATATCTTTTTGACCAACCAGTCAGTGCAACTTCTGTAACACTTTTCTTCAGTGCCTGACCACTGAGCTAGAATCAGATTATAGTATTTCCCTTCAGGAGGAAAAATAACTTTTCTCTCTCAATTTTGTTTCCTACTTCAGAGCGTAACTCAGTTGTGCCTTTGGTTTTCGTCAGAGCGGAATTTAAAATATTATTGAGTGCTTCCCGCTCCCGGAAAGCAGCTGTCCCGGCTGGGAAAAAGTTGTCTGGTTCCGGACAACGTTTACTCGCTGCAGTACCTCCCCCAAAGTTTTCCTTTTATAATTTAGCTATCAGTATACCCCGGCATTGCTCGGGTGTAATGAAAGCTTTAAAACTAATCCATGGTCCTGGAACTCAGACTTTTTGGACGTTGGCACGAAAGACTAAATAGCAATAGTTGTTTGCAGATAAAGCGAAACCGTAGACTGAAAGAAAAATGAATGGATGTAAGTCAAATTTTGATTTCCTGGTATCGATATCAAATAAGTTTTTTTCGTCGTAAAGTGAATTTTGAAGGCTAAATAATTCCTCTGAGTAAATGGTATAATGGCGGAACTACAATTATACCTACTTAGAGCCAAACCCGAAGCTAAAACTAAAATAAAATGGCTGAAAAAAAATACAGACATACAGGCAGATAAACAAACACACACAGAAACATTTTGCGTTATATATATATATACATATATATTATCGATTTTCTGCACTATTGTAAGAGCTGCAACCTTGAAACTTCTGAATATCGTTTCTTATGTCTTTGTCTATGAGTGTATGAAATTTGATTAAAATCGGACCACTCCTTCTATAAACCGACATTTTCGATTATCGATTTTTGAGATTTATCGGGGGTACCTCGACACAAAACCAAGCTAGGAACACTCGCAGACGCTTATAGTACAGCTGTGTAAATTTTCAAGAAAATCGGCTTAGCCGTTTCGGAGTCTATAGGTAACGAACACACACACACACACACACACACACACACACACACACACACACACACACACACACACAGACAAAGTTCCATTTGTAAATAAGTTTAGATTTACGATATTAAGCGATAATACCAATTTACGATATTAATCGATAATAACACAATTTCCTGCATTTGTCATAACCTAACATATGTCCGATGCAAAATAGATACCTCACAGATTCCATTAAATACGAAGCTACTATCACAACCACTGAAAATCCTAATCTACGCAAAGTCTCGATTTTACCGGCATAGGTTATGTTTCAATAATAAAGCATATAATAATTCTACTTCTCTCTCTAAATACTAATGGCAATTGAAAGATGCAAATAAAACTTCCATAGTTAAACGGAAAGTATTAACTAAAGCTAGAAAATCATTGTATGAAATATGCATCCTTTGCTTACAAAAAAAAAAAATCATAAAATAAAATTCTCAAAAACTGACGTAATGAAATCACTAAATTTTGCAACTTAGTAATCTTCCATACCCTTAAATATCTGAAATTATCCCATCTTTATCTCAACATTTTCACTATTTTTTTTTTAATCATCCTACCCCAAGCAAGGCATTCCACTGCCACTATTGCGCATGGGGCTACATAGGGGAAGGTAAAGAGAAGGAGTGGTTAGACATAGGGAATGTCAGGAGGAATGTGACAGATGAGTAAGGATAGCGAGGATGAGGGTTGGGCAGATGGGAAGAGTGTTTGATAGAATGGGAGCAGGTTAGTGTGTTAGGAGGTGTCTATTGACCTTACATTTAAACTCCTGGAGATTGTAGCCGTCGGGGAAGTAATCGTGTGGAAGAGAATTCCACAGTCGGGAAGTGCGAAAAAAGAAACTGTTGGATTAGAAGTTACGGCTGCATTTTATCGGTTTCACTGTAAAAGAGTGGGATCTAGTTGCTAATCTAGTATCTCGTTCAAATTCGTGTTTAGGGGGCACAAGTGATCTAAGTTCATCGGAGCAGAAGCCGTGAAAGTATTTATAGAAGAGACACAGGGAAGCCACGTCGCGCCGGTGGGAGAGAGACTGCAGGCGGTCTGCCAAGTCGGGTAGTTTTATAACATCATGAGATTTAGCTTATTGAACTTACAATTTTTTAATTACTATTATTCTTTTATTTGTACTAATGAACAAATCCCCTTAAGGATTTATGCTTAAATTTTTATTTTTATTTGTTTATCATTATTCTTATCTTTTATATTGTTTTTTTTATTTTCTTATATTTACTTTATTTTATCTTTTTGTTTAAATTTTTCTTTTCTAGTCTTTCCCTTTTCTTTCTCTTCTCACGTCTTTTTTTTTCTTTTTTTCTACTTTAGTTTTTACTTTCACCGGTTTAAAATTTTTGACATGTCTGGCTTTCAGTGGCAAAACATTGAAACACTATTGTCTATTAGTTGTACACACACCATTCTTTAAATGTTATAACCTCCCAACTCTCAATTCCTCTCATTGGCTGACCTCTTTATTCTTTCTTTCTTTCTTTCTTTCTTTCTTTCTTTCTTTATTTTTATTCTTTATTTTATATTTGTTTTAAATCTCTTTATACACACACACACACACACACACACACACACACATATATATATATATATATATATATATATATATATATATAACCAAACAAATTATTTCCTGATGATGGTGTTTTGGCAACCGGAACTTTATGGCGATTGAGTTGCAGTATACTATTATAAAATAATAGTATACTGCAACAGATAAAAAATCTGACGAGGTTGACAAAGCAAACCTCGCTGCCGAACTCTAAAAAGGACCTCCAATACATGGTGGACTGGGGTAAGAAATGGCTCGTGAATTTTAATGCTTCCAAAACGAAGGTGTTATCTATTAACCACCACAGACAATCGCTCCTACCTCCCCCCATTAGCATAGATCAGGCTGGTCTCCCTGAAAGTAAAACACTGCGCCTCCTCGGGTTAATTCTCACAACAGACCTCATGACTATATAGAATACATAGCTAAATCCGCTGCTAAGAAGGTCGGTTCTCTGTGGAGGGCCAGGAAGTTTTTCCCGGCTGAAACCATCCTGCACATATATAAATCTACCATCCGCCCGTGCACTGAATACTGCTGCCATATCTGGTCGGGTGCTCCTGCTATCCACCTAGGGGTTTTGACAAAATCCAACGGAAAATCTGTAATGCAATCGATCCCAACTTGGCAGCTCAGATTCAGTCACTTTCTCACCGGCGCAATATGGCTTCCCTGTGTCTCTTCTACAAATACTTTCACGACTTCTGCTCTGATGAACATAGCTAAATGGTGCCCCCTATATATGAATTTACTCGAGCCACAACTAATAAAATGGTAAACGCAAATTCTACTCCACGATCTGTGTGTGCCCATCTGTGTGTATAAACGACTTAAGTCTATGTCACGGGTCTCAAACGAACCCAGAAGTTATGCAACGTTGACCCTGGTCAGGACTTAGGTAAGTGACAGATTGTGAATACCAGGTGCTGTAAGCTTGGATGTGTGAGTAAAGTAAGAATAACGGCCCGGAATTAGACAGCCTACTACTATTTCGGGATGTGCTTTGTGGTACAGTGGATATCGGCTCGGAACGAGAAGCTGGGGAGCCGAGTTCAAATTCCAGTTGAATCCATTGTATTCGCTTACGCGCAAATACCCTTGGGAAAGGTATTAATCCGTCTCTTCCTTCCAGTTATGGGTTAAATAGCAGGACAGATTGGGTTCGATAGCCTTGGTCGGCAACCAGTCTACCGCAGAAAGCAATGGAAACCTACTGCGGGATAATCTTCTGCCCATTCAGTCATGTCTCTTTCGAGACATGATCGCCCAAGCGTGTATCACGTATGGCACTTAACTGACTGACTACTATTTCTAGTCAAATTCTAGTCGGATACGCACAGATACACATGAAAATGCACTCACTCCCTTTGACATGGGTTCATTAGTAAACCTTTTATATAGAAAATCAACATTCATAACATATATATATATTTAAACTAATCCATGATCCTGGAGCTCAGACTCTTTGGACGTTGACACGAAAAACTAAAAAGCAATAGTTGTTTGCAGATAAAGCGAAACCGTAGACTGAAAGAAAAATGAATGGATGTAAGTCAAATTTTGATTTCCTGGTATCGATATCAAATTTCCTGCACTATTGTAAGAACTGCAAGCTTGGAACTTCTGAATATCGTTTCTTATGTCTTTGTCTATGAGTGTTTGAAATTTGATTCAAATCGGACCACTCTTTCTATAACCCAATATTTTCGATTATCGATTTTCGATATTTATCAGGAGTACCTCGACACAAAACCTAGCTAATAACATTCGCAGACGCTTATAGTACAACTGTGTAAATTTACGAGAAAATCGGTTCAGTTGTTTTGGAGCCTATAGGTAACGGACACACACACACACACACACACACACACACACACAGACAAAGTTCCATTTATAAATAAGTTTAGATTTCGATAGATAGATAGATGTTATATCAGAGTCTTTGCCATGTTTCTGTTTTTATGCTTGCAGATTGTGCCAAGTTAGCTATTAGGTTGTTTCCAGAACAAAAAAAAAAAAAAGAATACTAAATGAAAAATCAAAAGTAATGACCAGATGTAATCACATTTATAGATAGGATCATACAAACCTGGATGAAAGTGTTTTAAGATCCTTAACTATCTCCTTCCTAATTTGGAATAGTTTAAATTTTGGTTTAAAAATTTCCAATCGCGCGTTCGTGAAAATCCTTGTTGTACGTTACAAAAACGTTGAAAAATCAGTTATTGTAAATCGCCTGAAGATACCGAGGGGTTGAAACCTAGGTTGTGAAAATAAATCATTTCAAAAAGAAAGCCTATTAAATAGCTATTCAATACAAATATTTTGAGCACTTTTTTTAATACTTCTAGTTACTAGTCTAATTTAACTGCGATCAAAACTAATATATATATATATATAACTGTAAATTTGTCTTTGAACACGTTTCGAAAATTCCACCTAGTATAAACGCGGAGGGGGAAAAAATGGAAACAAAAAAATGAAACGAACTAAGCACTTGAACATTAGTGAAAGTACTAGTCGAAAGAAAACAACCCCGAGACGAGGAACCTAACACGTAAAGCGCCCATTACTCTGGTAGAGCAAATAAATAAGAAAGTAGCTAACCTAGAGAGCCAACGAATCTACCAAGCTTCCACCGAATTGGATCTTCGGGGTAAGTTGGCCCTGAAGATCCAAAGATCCAATTTGGTGAAATCTTGGTAGGTTTGTTGGCTCTCTAGGTTAGCTAATTTCTTATTTACTTATATATATATATATATATATATATATATATCCGAGTGAATACGGAACGAAGAAATAATTTTTTACAACGTTCAAAACATTAATTTAAAATAGTGCTGAATATATAATTACAAAAATATTCTGTACTGAATAAGCATCCCACCCCTAACCTGTCCCTCTAAGAAATCCTAAAGGATATAGACTAGTCACAAGATATATAAAAGAAAAACTTTCACTCTAGATGCTAATGTTAAATCTGTCTAGAAATCAAAGACACTCATTAATCAAACATCCTCACTACCCACACCACTCTCCTCAAAATTCTAAAGGATTGTTCCCTTATCACTAACCTCCCACCCCAACATTACATACACAACTGACCAAGTATAAGAAAAGAAATTTAAAATTAAAAATTTAATAGGTAAAAAATCGGTTTCCATACTGTGATCTAATTAAAAATTAAAAATTTAATACGAAAAATCTGTTTCCTCAATCAAAAATTAAGATTAAAGATACAAATATACATTAATTATATAGACTCTGCTTAAATACAAAAATATTTTGTACAAAATAAGCATCCCACCCCTTATCGGCTCTTCTAAGAAATCCAAAGGGTATAGTCTAGTCGCAAGAAAATAAAAACTTACATTCTAACTGCTAATGTTAAATCTGTCTGGAGGTCAAAGACTCTCATGAATCAACCATTTTAACTACCCACACCACTTTCTCCAAAATTCTAACGGTCAATACACGTGACTTGTTCCCCTATCATTAACCCCCACCAACACCCCAAACACAACAGACCAAATATAAGAAAAGAGGCTTTCCATTCCTGTACGTACCGCCTGATGAGACATTGAAGTTTCAATGTCGAAACAAATGTACCTTTGTAGTAGATATATATAAAAATTATGTACATGTTCTAAAATATAATTTATAATATATATATATATATATATATATATATATATATATATATATATATATGACTAATATATTATGCTCTGATTACGAGTGAGCTCTCTGGAGAAGAAAATTTTTCCAGTTCGGCTATAATGCGTGACTCTTCAGAAATGAATTGAGTTCTCTCGGTGACTGGCGTCTGTATACACTGCTTACATACAAGACGTTAAAATTTCCCTTCTCTGATTCCATGCACCGATGGTTTAGGGAGTAGAGACTCCGACTGATACCAAATCGGTCGAGTTTCGATTCCGGACAGAAGTAAGTGGATATGTCTAACCACACTGATGAGCTGTGATACAGCGAAATGGGCTTGTATGTGGATGACTAATAGATGAGTACAGAAAGATATACATAAAGAGAGAAAGAGAATGAACATGCCCATCTGTTTATGAGGAGAAAGTGAGAGATGGTATTAGTAAATAGACATCAGTATTTTATTTAATCTTGGTATTCCTTTTCACAAATGCATAAAAAGGATTCAGTCATAAACGCACTTCCAACATTTTAATGACCATTGTCCTTTTTGAATTCTAATACAGTCATTCCCACATAACCTTGTAAAATTATCTCTGACTTTCACACGCCCCGTTGCCTTTCTAATTATGAAGCGGTTCTTTTACTCTCTCGCCCTCTGTTTGCTCCCTCTGTTTTTCCCAAGACACAAATTCACACAGACTCTCTCTCTCTCTCTTTCATTCACGTTTATTCCCGTATAAACATGTTAATTTTCGTCTTACACATAATCATTTGCATATAGACATATTTAAAGCGCCCTTTATTCTTTTGCTTGTCTTTCAAAGATGCATTAATAACATTCCCCTCCACTTTTCTCTCTCTTTCCAACCCACATCATTTGCATACAATAAATTGCATAAGCAAACAGAGAACTTACTTTAAAGCGGTGGATGTGCGTTGTGGTGCAGTGCACGGAACGACAAATCGGGGAGACAAGTTCGAATTCCAGTTGATATCCCTTGCATTCACTTACAAGCAAATACCCTTGGGAAAGGTATTAATCCGTCTCTTCTCTCAAGTTTTGGACAGATTGCCTTGGCTGGAAACCAGTCTACCGCAGAAAGCAATGGCAACCTACAGTGGGATAATCTTCTGCTCAGTCAGTCATGTCTCTTTCGAGACATGATCGCCGAAAGCCTGTATCACGTATGGCACTTAACTGACTGATTGAATATAATAGTTGGAAACATAATTAAAAATTCTACTGGACGTAAAGTAGGGGATCTATTTTCTATTGTTAAGAAGTAATAAACTGATCACCCACTAATTATACTTAATATAATAATATAATTTAATCTATCTCTTCTCTTTCCAGTTATGGGTTAAATAATAGAACAGATTGGATTTTAAAGCCTTGGCTTGTAGCTCGTCTACCGCAGAAAGCAATGGCAACCTACCGGTGGATAATCTTCTGCTCAGTCACTCATGTCTCTTTCGAGACATGATCGCCCAAAACGTGTATTCAGTACGGCACTTAACTAACTTTAAAACGGAAACTATGATTTGGTGTTGGAATGAAAACAGTGATGGCCCGTAGCCAGAATCCTTCAAATATCTCCATGAATGGATCAGTCATAGCAAATTTAATATAGGAGATAAAAAAAATTGAACATATTGTAGTACAGTTGTAGTACAGTGGCTATCGGCTCGGAAAGAGAACCTGGCGAACCGAGTTCGAATCCCAGTTAAATATATTACATTCACTTATGCATAAATATAATTGGAAAATATATTAATCCTTTGCTTCTTCCTTCGGCTATGGGTTAAATAGCAGAACAGATTGCCTTGGTAAGCAGCATATCTACCGCAGTAATAGCAACATACTGCTGAAAAATCTTCTCCCTGGTCAGTCATATAATTTTCGAGATATAATCGAAGTTTTGCGAGAGATAGTTTTGAACAATACCGCAAGCTGTTACAAAACCAACACATTAACATAAGACTCTAGTCCTATCCTTAAATTTAATCAAAAACCACTACTTTCATATGGATGATGCTAAACTAAATTAGAAATATTTTCTCAGCTGCGTATATATATATATATATATATATATATATATATATAGGGTGTATCAAAAATACTTTTACGAATTTTTCAGGCGTGTTCCCCTTACCCAAATAAACGTATTATTTAGAGATTCATGTTTATATGAATAGTTGTTCTTGTTTTGATGTGAAGAACACGGCAACAAAGTTTGGAAAAGTGATTTTGGTACATCGTGTATATATATATATATATATATATATATATATATATATATATATATATATACTAGCAGCATAGCTCGGCGTTGCTCGGGTGTAATGAAAGCGTTTAAACTAATCCATGGTCCTGAAGCTCAGACTATTTGGACCATGGCACGAACGACTGAAAAGCAATAGTTGTTTCCAGTTAAAGCGAAACCGTAGAAAAATGAATGAATGTAAGTCAAATTTTGATTTCCTGGTATCGATATCAAATAAGTTTTTTTCGTCGTAAAGTGAATTTTGAAGGCTAAATATGTCCTTTGAGCAAATGGTATCATAGCTGAGTCTAAGAACTACAATTATACCGACTTAAAGCCAAACCCGAAGCAAAAACTAAAATAAAAGGACTGAATAACTGATTTTGATCAGACCTGGTATCTTGCTTTTATATATATATATATAGTAACGATTTTCTGCACTATTGTAAGAACTGCAACCTTGAAACTTCTGAATATTGTTTCTTATGTCTTTGTCTATGAGTGTATCAAATTTGATTAAAATCGGACCACTCTTTCTATAACCCGATTTTTTCGATTATCGATTTTTGATATTTATCGGGTATGCCATGACACAAAACCTAGCTAAGAACACTTGCAGACTGTATAAATTTTCAAGGAAATCGGTTCAGCCGTTTCGGAGTCTATAGGTAACGGACACACACACACACACACACACACACACACACACACAGAGAGAGAGAGAGAGAGAGACAAAGTTCCATTTATAAATAAGTTTAGATTCATTTTAACTACTATCTATGAGTAAAAGGACAGGAAATTTTAAGTTAGAATTAGGAGAAAATAATTATGGTATATTTAGTTATATTGTATTAAGAACAACAATTAAGTTTTGTGTGGGTAAAAAAATTATTTTAGTAAAATAATTTTCATTTTTTTTAATTATGTTATAGTATAAGTTATAAATGAAACATTCTAATTAGTTACGTTTTAAAGAAAATTATGTTGACTGAGTAAGGTACCCAATAATTAAATAAGTAAATAATTTTTAACAGAAAGTTGGATTTTAATAAAAGGAAAAAATAAAAAATCCAACTTGCTGTTAAAAATTACTTAGCTATTTAATTATTGGGTGGTCCTACTACGTACCTTACTCAGACAACATAATTTTCTTTAAAATGTAATTAATTACAAAATTTTATTTATCACTTATACTCTAACATAATTAAAAAAATGAAAATTATTTTACTAAAATTAATGACCCACACAATATTTAATTGTTGTTCTTAATACAATATAACTAAATATACCATAATTATTTAATCTTAATTCTGACCTAAACTTTCCACCTTCTTCACTCAAATATAGTAGTTAAAAAATCTATTATTAGATAAAAAAAAAAAACCCAAAAAAACAACTAAAATCCAATCTCCTGTTAAAAATTATTTAAAAACATCTAAGGTCCCACGATGTATTTTATCCAGACAAAATTAAAAAGTGACGTGTGTAGATCCAACTCATCCTGCCCCCTTTTATAACCGAAATATGAACTCACCATGGTTACGTAATTCACATTTTTGACTGAAAGATTTGATAAACCTAAATCGTTTTCTTCAACTACCATTCCTTAATTTTCTAAATAGCCATGAATTCATCATTATTTTAAAAATAAATCATTTTCACCATTCAACATATCTGAAGAAGAACAGTATTGCTCTGAAACATGAACATTTTTTAAAACCATTGTAATAAATAAATTACAATATATATATATATATATATATATATATATATATATATATATATATATATTAAAAAAGGATTAATTCAAAGATGTTGAATGGCCATTTCGATAGGATTTTTCTGTTGCTGAGGTGATGTGTTGTCCCCCGTGGGGATCTTCATATCGAAATAGCCATTCAACATCTTTGAATTAATCCTTTTTTAATATATATTTGCTCTGTAATATTTTATTACATGGAGCACTCTTCCTGTATCATTTTTTAATATTAAAATAAAATTTTTAATATTAATTAGGATCGGGTTTTTTGGAATTTACCTTCCTGCTTTTTTCCCTTGGATTGAAGTATCTGAATTAATATATATATATATATATATATATATATATATATATATATATATTATAAAAATAAAGGAACACGGAGATTAAAACCAACTGTTCAAGCATTTAGTTTTATAAAGAATGCTCAATACAGAGTAGAGCTTAATATTGTAATCTTGTTATTCAGTCAGTCAGTTAAGTGCCATAAGTGATACACGCTTGGGCGATCATGTCTCGAAAGAGACATGACTGACTGGGCAGAAGATTATCCCGCAGTAGGTTGCCATTGATTTCTATGGTAGACTGGTTGCCGATGAAGGCTATAGAACCCAATCTGTTCTGTTATTTAACCCATAACTGGAAGGAAGAGACGGATTAATACCTTTCCCAAGGGTATTTGCGCGTAAGTGAATACAATGGATTCAACTGGAATTCGAACTCAGCTCCTCGATTTCTCGTTCTGAGCCGATATCCACTGTACCACAATGCACATCCTGTTATTACAATGGTTTATAATTAAATTCTGTAGTGTTTTGTTTGTTTGTTTTTTTTTGTTCTTTTTTTAATCATTTGACCCCGAGCAAGGCGGAAACGCCACTGATGTGCAGGGGGCTACATAAATGTAAAAAGATTAATTAGAAAAGAGTGAGGAGTACAAACTAGTTAGAAAGGAACAATAGAAAGCTGAGAAAGCAGGTGCGATGACAGATACATAGGTGGAGAGAAAGGGAAGGTTATACAGGGGAGGGGAGAGAGCTAGAGGCCAGTGGTTAGTAGATGAGTATTGACTTTGCATTTAAATTTCTGGAGGTTGTAGCCGTCAGGAAAGCAAGAATACGGGAGTGAGTGCCACAGGCGGGAAGTGCGAGAGAGGAAGCTGCAGGAGTAGAATTGTCGTCTGCAAATGGCTAACCTGACTGTGAATGGATGGGACCCAGTTGCCAGTCTGGTTGCACGAGTAAACACCTGTTGAGGAGGCATCAGTGATTTAAGCTCATCCGAGCAGAAGCCATGAAAGTATTTATAGAAGAGACAAAGGGAGGCCACATTTCGACGATGGGGAAGTGGCTGCAGCCGAGTCGCCAGATCAGTACCTATCACATTACAGACTCTCCTTTGGAGCTTGTCAAGAACACTGAAGAGAACGGCAGGGGCATCTGACCATAAATGGCAGCAGTACTCCATGCACGGACGGATGGTTGACTTGTTAAGTATTAATTCGTAATAGTTTTTTTAAAATAAATTTTAATCTTTAGTTTAGAGTGAATTAATAGTCAATTCGTAATACTGATCTCTATTTTGATCAAACATTAACATTAATGCACCAATAAGAGCCTGCTAATATATGGTGTAAATATTAAGTACGTTCTTAGAATAAGTCCAAACGACCACTCTTATGAAAGAAGGTAATGCAGATTCCCCGGATTAGCCTCGATAATGGCTAAAAATATAGTCGAAAGCGTTCGAATAAACAAAACATTCGGATAATTTTTATATAATTTATGTACTAGAAAAAATACCAAAAGATCACATGAAAAATTACTTAAAAAATCTAGCCATAATGCCTTGTCTATCACATTTTAATGAAAACTGCATAAAAGAGAGATTGCTGACAAAATATACTATCTATATGTGTGTGTGTGTGTGTGTGCGCGTATATATATATAGTTATTTGAATTAATGAATACTTATATGGGTCTACACACAAGTATAATATTATTCAGGTGTTAAGAAGACAGTGCTCATTGTAGTGTGAACAGAGCTATTATATAAAAACGGTCAGTTTGTAATATGCATCTAATGATTGCGTAATGCCTGGAACACCGAGTCCTGCCATTGACGTATGACAATATGTATATTTATTGATACACACACACACACACACACACACACACACACACACATATATATATATATATATATATATATATATAGTCATCTGCAGACAGATCTGTTTCTCTGTATCACAGCTCATCAGTATGGTTAGACATCCGATTGCCTTTAACCCAGGATTGAAACCCGACCGAATTGGCGTCAGTCGACGATTCTACCTCTTCGCTACGGCCACTCGGTAGAAGGAAGCAGACCTTTAGCATATGATGTATCACACGCCAGTGGCCAGAGTTCTCTAATTCATTACTGAATGAGCGACGCTTTATATATATATATATATATATAGAGAGAGAGAGAGAGAGAGAGGAGGGAGAGAGACAAGGACCCATACCATAGAGAAAGAGAGAAAGAGAGAGAGAGAGAGAGAGAGAGAGAGACAGACAGACAGACAGACAGATAGACAGACATACAGCAACAGGGAGGTGGGTGTAAATACTAGCAGATGCTAAATTTTAGATGAAAAACTCAATATTATAATTTTAAATTCAATATTTATCCATTTCAGCTAGAAACTATTAGCGAAAAAATCTGAAATGGCAAGATGAAACAAGACAATCCTTCATTCCCTCCCCGCGTTCCTACTCGTTGATATATTTTTGTCTGTCTCTCTCACGGGATATTAACAACCCAGTAAGACAAAAAATTAAACCTACAAAGGTAGGGTGAACTTTTCAGTAGTTAACGGCCAGCTAAGTAGAGGTGGTGTCTCGATAAAAAAAACCCTGGAGAAGGCAATGGGAAACCATTCCTCTATTTCTCCCACGTATATTCATGGTCTTGCGCAACAATATGACAAATCCTGACGGCGTGAAGTGGGTTAACCTAAGAACAATGACTCCTCGTCCAGTACAACTGTCACTGCGACTGTTCGCAAAAAATAAAATAAAATAAAATAAATAAATAAATAAAATATAAAAACATAAAAATAAAATAAAATAAAAAATAGATAAAATAAAACAGAAAATATCTCTTGGTACGTGGAATGTCAGAACCATGAAACTGGAAAACGTGAACAAGAGATGAAGAGATTAAACGTAAACATTTTAGGCATATGAGAAACGAGATGGCCGAACAATGGAGACTTCATCAGTGACGATCCCAGAATTATATAGGCAGGAGGTGAAAATAATGAAAAAGGAGTCGGCATTATACTGGATAAAGACACAAGGGAATGCGTAATGGGTTATTGCCAGATATCTGAAAGAATTCTAGTAGTTAAACTGAAAGAGGACCCTCTCAATATACCGTTAATAATAGTATATGCACCGACAATATAAAGTACAGAAAAAGAAATCGAGTCCTTCTTCTCCATGCTGGATTATGTCAAGGCACAATGTAAATTACAAGACATCAGAATCGTCATAGGAGATCTTAATGCTATAGTCGACCAAGGAAAAGAAGGTGAAACAGCCGGCAGTTTCGAACTAGAACCCCGCAATGGCCTTGGTGGGAAATTGGTCAAATGGTGCACAGCGAATGACCAGATAATAACTAACAAATGGTTCCGAAAGCACCCAAGAAGACTATGGACATGGAGGGGTCCAGGAGAAAAAAAATAAGAACCAAATTGATTATGTTACTATCAGCAACAGATTCAGAAACGCAGTCCTTCAAAGCAAAGCCTACTCGGGTGTTGACTGCGGAATTGACGACATACCAGTTTTATGCGAACTAAGGACAAAACTAAATCGATTAAAGAAACCTAACATGGTCCTAAGACTGTAGTACAATAGACTCGGGAATGACCCGAACCTGCAGGAAATGTATATAGACAGCGTAAAAACGAAACACGAAAGACAAATTGGAAACGGAAGTTCCAAATGGGACGCACAAAGAGCGGCTCTAGTGACATCGGCGAACGACATCATCCCAAAGGAAAAAGCACCTCAGAGGAAAAAATGAGTGGATCACTGAAGAGATTCTTGACCTGATGCAAAAGAGACAAAAAACAATGCCAAGATATGGAACGTAATACAAGGAACTACACAATGAATAAGGAGGAAAATGCAGACATGCTAAAGAAAGATGGCTCAGAGACAAATGTGCCAAAGTAGAGAGACTGAGCACGACAAATAATGGTGATATCCAAAAAAAATAAAGGAAGTAGCAGGGCACAAGACTTTCTAACAACAGGATTTATAAAAGCAAAGGACAGTACAATCAGACTAGAAAAAGAAACAATACTTTACTGACGAGATGCATTTATTGCTGATCTTTTCCAGAACAAGAGAGATCAACCAACAATACACAAAAATACGTATGAACCAGAAATATTAAAAACCAAAGTGGAATCGGCAATGGCTAAATTGAACAGAAATAAAGCAGCAGGAGCCGATGGAATTGTAATAAAGATGTTGACGATCTTAGAAGACTTTGGCATAGACTGGCTCATACTTTCAATCTCCTTTCGAGATCATCTTCAGGGATGTAAGTTGAGTTAACAAAAACGAACTACGAAAGACAAATTAGAAACGGAAGTTCAAAATGTGACGCACTAAGATTGACTTTAGTGACGTCAGAAGAAAAAATGAGTGGATCCCTGAAGAGATTCTTGACCTGATACAAAAGAGACAAAAAACAATGCAAAGATATAGAACGAATTAATACATTTCCCAAGGGTATTTGTGCAAGGAATTCAACTGGAAGTCGAACTCGGCTCCACGATTTGTCTTTCCGTGCCTATATCCACTGCACCACAACATTTTATTTTATACTAGCATCATAACCCGGCGTTGCCCGTGCAACTCAGAACATTTTAGTAGCAGGAGAAGATGCCACTTTTTGTTTTACATATTCTGTTTTTGTTCGAAAAAACACTTTTTTAAAAAAAACATATTTCTTTTGTTTCAAAATTACGGGGAAAAATATTCACATTTTTTTGTTGACCAAATGAATTTTTAAAACGTCGGAATAAAAATTAAATATAAAGGACCATTTTTTTTTATAAAAAATATTTTAGTCGCGTTTGACACGTGTGATTTGATTTCTGTGACGTAAAACGTCGGAATAATAATTAAATATAAAGGCTCATGTTTTTTTTTAATAAAAAAATATTTTAGTCGCTTTTCACACGTGTGATTTGATTTCTATGACGTAATCTAGCAACCATCTTAGATCTTAGATGTTTTACGGAGCAAATGTAAACAATCGGCACCATTGGCCAAAAAGTACGAAAGGGAAAATTGCTGAACTTAAACTCAAAAAGTATGTGTCGACCTGGCTTCCCTGTAGATATGTGTCCCTAGAAAGTTTGAATGGCGTAGCTTAAAAAATGTAGGCGTGCATAGGGAACAGTCACACACAGACTCACAGATTGCCTTTTATATACGTAGATTTACATTAGCATGAAGCCGAAACCACTCTCCGTACAAGTATGGATTTTTATTACAATGATGTTGATCCTGTTCATATAGAACTGAGTTCGAATTCCAGTCGTATCCTTGGTACTTTGTAAGGTCAATTCCACAGGGGATTGTAATCCGATGAAAACTCAATGTTAGAATTCAACAGAGTATTATAATGAAAATAAATTGGATGCCTTTATAAATCCATTAGTAATAGCTTATATCGCGGAGCTCTTACAGACCGCTCTTCAGACCAAATTCTTCACAAGAATGAATAAGTTAGATTTATCCAGACAAAATGAATAATGGGATATAGTTAGTCAAGTATAAATACATTTTTCGTCAGTCAGTCAGTTAACTGCCATACGTGATACACGCGTGTCTCGAAAGAGACATGTCTAACAGGGCAGAAGATTGTTCCGCAGTAGTTTGCCATTAATTTCTGCGGTAGACTGTTTGCCAACCATGGCTGTAAAACCTAATCTGTCCTTCTGTTTAACCCATATTTAGAGGGAAGAGACAGATTAATACTTTTCCCAAGGATATTTGCACGTAAGTGAATGCAAAGAATTCAACTGGAATTTGAACTCGACTTCCCGATTTCTCGTTCAGGGTTTATATCTAGTGCACCACCACGCACATCCATGTTTTTCGTCAATCAATACAAAACAGAGCCCTCTACGTGTTCAAGTGAATTTTGATAATGTTAAGCAATAACGTTCTATAACAATTTAAACGTATCCCTAAATTGACGCGGATATCTTTTAAGTTCTTCCTGCGTTAGTCGGTCGTTGAGACCATTTTAAATAATCGGCTGGCTAGTTTTCCCGATGGCCGGTTGGGTGGCTGGCTACTTGATCGGGTGAATGATGAACATTCGTACAACGCGAACAAAGCAAAAGTCAAATGTCGGCCACATCCGCCGGGTTGCCACGAATGCAGGCAGACAGCAAACGGCATCGTTGATTATTTCAATGGCCGCCGGAACTTTTGCCGCGTAAGATGAAGATCGCGCGTATCCATTCAGAATCGTTCTGTATCACACGGTTATTGGTTCGTGAAAACTATATCCTTGGGCAAAGAGTTAGCCAGCGGAGACAAGCGGGAACAGAAGATCTGTGGACAGCCCATGAATAATTTCTTTCCTCTGTCGGAAAACTTAGCGCATTGTGCGGTTTCCATATTATATAAAGTGTATCACGCTTTTCCCTCCTCAAACCATCTCGACCGCTATCGCTTCACGCTGGATTCTAACCATATTTTCGCAACTGTTCTTCGGGCTATAATTCCAATATTCATACATTTGCATGTTTTCACCAGGTAGTTGTCACTGGTGAGAGGGGCTAAGTGGCAGCAAATCTTTAATTTACAGCACCTTTCTCAATAATATCGCAGTAATTTGGAGAGCTTAGGTCTTTTCCAGCCAATTGCTTAAGTTTCGCTTCTAGTGTTTTTTAAGTTTTTATTATTACTAGCAGTATAGCCCGGCGTTGCTCGGGTGTAATGAAAGCTTTAAAACTAATCCATGGTCCTGGAGCTCAGACTCATTAGACGTTGGCACGAAGGACTAAAAACCAATAGTTGTTTCCAGTTAAAGCGAAACAATAGAAAGAAAAATGAATGGATGTAAGTCAAATTTTGATTTCCTGCTGTCGATATCAAATAAGTTTTTTTCGTCGTAAACTGAATTTTGAAGGCTAAATAATTCCTCTGAGTAAATGGTATCATGGCTGAGACTAAGAACTACAATTATACCTACTTAGAGTCAAACCCGAAGCAAAAACATAAAAGGGCTGAAAAGAATACAGAGATATAAGCAGATAAACACACACACACACACACACACACACACACACACACACACACACACACACACACACACAAATATCTTGCCTTTTTTCTATATATATTATCGATTTTCTGCACTATTACAAGAATTGCAGCCTTGAAACTTCTGAATATCGTTTCTTATGTCTTTGTCTATGAGTGTATGAAATTTGATTAAAATCGGACCACTCCTTCTATAACCCGATTTTTTCGATTATCGATTTTCGATATTTATCGGGGGTACCTCGACACAAAACCTTGCTAAGAACACTCGCAGAAACTTATAGTACAAGTGTGTAAATTATCAAGAAAATCATTTCAGCCGTTTCGGAGTCTATAGGTAACGGACACACACACAGACATACACACACATACACACAGAGAGACAATGTTCTATTTATAAAATAAGTTTAGATATGTTCAATTCTTTGGTTCATATGTACATCAGTAATGCTGAAAGAATTCATTCTGTATCGAACTTCGTTCCTGTATCATCAAATAATTCTTGACAGTTAAAATCAATGTCTTTTACCTCTTTTGTACTTGGTGAACAATTTATATAGTCTGTATGGACATATTTTTTCCCTGTCTTTCCAAGATAAATTTCAAGGGTATAATGATTGTATCTAAATCCTAGGGAGATAGGGGCTATCTTTTGATTTTTTTTTTCACTGAGTTAATGCTGAATTTCACTCCATGAAAATATACCATATGTTATGCAAGATCTCTTCATTAATTTTCAGTATATCATACTATTCATTGATCTAGAATTGGTAATACTTTTCTTCAGTACAAGGTTCAAGAGCTACTCGAGATAGACGGTTATTGTATGAAGTTATTGGAAGAGTATGGAGCAAGAAGTATGAACTTTTGTACGTATCTATACTGAGGATACAACGGTATATGTTTGCCTCTCTAAGATTCTAGATGACCAGCTGATTTCTCCTATGATCCACCTTTAACAATTCAGTGAACTGCTCCCAGGAGAATACTTCCCTGATTACTAAAATCTCAATGTTGTTAAGATTGTAGAGGTTAGGGAAACATCTTTATGGGAGACCGTCTCACAAAGTAGCGGTTCGTTAGAAAAAAGTTGTTTGATTAGAACTTACATCTCAATATTGGAATACGGATGAAATGAGGAAGGTTCGCTACAATGTGCGTAGCGCGGCTGGTCTTAGCCGTGAAGGTTAGAAATGGTGGAACTGAGGAATGTTTTTCTTCTGAACACTTTCCATGGAAATAGCGACAGAATAACGAGAGGCTTGCGACGTCTGTGAGAAAGCGAATGAGGATGGTTCGCTACAATGTGCGGAGCGTGGCTGCTCTTAGCCGTGGAGGTCAGAACTGGTGGAACTAAGGAATGTAGTCCATCTGAACACTTTCCATTGAAATAGCAATAGAATAGCAAGAGGCTTGCGACGTCTTTGAGAAATGGAATGAGGATGGTTCACTACAATTTGCATAGCATGGCTGGTCCTAGCCGTGAAGGTTAGAACTGGTGGAACTAAGAAATGTAGTTCATCTGAACACTTTCCATGAAAACAGCGATAGAATAACGAAAGGCTCGCGACATTTGTGAGAAAAGGAATGAGGATGGTTGGCTACAATGTGCATACCAGCCGTGAAGGTTAGAAGTGATGGAACTAAGGAATGTAGTTCATCTGAACATTTTTCATTGAAAAATAGCGATAGAATAGCAAGAGGCTTGCGACGTCTCTGAGAAAGGGAATGAGGATGGTTCGTTAATGTGCGTAGCATGGCTGGTCTTAGCCGTGAAGGTTAGAACTGGTGGAACTAAGGAATGTAGTTCATCTGAACACTTTCCATGGAAATAGCGACAGAATAGCAAGAGGCTTGCGACGTCTGTGAGAAAGGGAATGAGGATGGTTCGCTACAATGTGCGTAGCATGGCTGGTCTTAGCCGTGAAGGTTAGAACTGGTGGAACTAAGGAATATACACCTGAACACTTTATAAGGAAATATCTATCGATCAGGGAAGGCTTTCTGATATGCCGTTGAACAAAATCAACCAAATCTTTCTTTCTTTCTTTCTTTTTTTCTTTCTGTTCACACTTTTAATCTCTAGGGTGCTCAACAAAAATAGAAAAGTTAGTACTGTTATTTAATTGTTGGATTTTTGTTACAGTTATTTGAAACAAAAGCCAGAGATAAAAATCATTACCATAAAAGAGAACAAAAACCCAAATGTTAGATGTCGTGTTCAAACTAAATGTTTCATATGTTATTTAATTTTATTTCATCATATAGTAAATCTAAAATTTCTTGAAGTTTTGTAGAGTATGCTGTACCGTCATTGCCCCTTTTCTCGTCCATTTAATTATTATTTACACTTTTTACATTATTTAGACTGTTGTCCTCATCTTTGTTACCATATTTATGTTGTTTCAGCCACTGTACGCTCCAGCCTTCTTCAGAATCTCTCTCTATTTCTGAGATGAAGTATTGTAATTATTTACATTATTTACATTATTAGGAGTGTTGTCCTCATCTTCATTGCCATATTAACCACGTTTCGGCAGTTGTACGCTCTGGCTTTTTTCAGGTGATTGGAATTTTAAATTGAACCCTTTATTTTGTCCACCAGGTTAAAATTGTTCTAGTTCTCCTCGCTATGCTTCTACCAGGTGTTTCAGTATCAGTTATCTGCCTTTAACTCAGCTCTTTGTGTGTAATTTCGAGAGCATGGATTCAAGATATCCGTATTGTTACGTGTGATAAGTTTTAACAAAAGATGATTGACAAAAACTCAGAGCTAAATCACAGACAAATATTTAATTTACGGTAAACACAAAATAAGATATCTGCAGAATTTACAATTTTTTTGCATTCAAAGCAGAAACATAGAGTTTACTAAACTAAAACTTTGTTGTAATAACAATTAGGACTCAATAGAAGCTCTTACTATAACTTTTTAAACATTATTAACATTATTTTTATATATATATATATATATATATAAATGCATAAAGACCGACTTGGCAGCTCGGCTGCAGTCGATATCTCACCGGCATGACATGGTTTCCCTCTGTCTCTTCTATAAATATTTTCACGGCTTCTGCTCCAATGAGCTTAGATCACTGCTGCCCCCTCCCAGTTACGAATTTACACGAGCTACTAGATAAGCAACTAATTCCTACCCTTTTACAGTGAAACTGATAAAATGTAACCACAATTTCTACTCTAACAGCTTCTTTCCTCGCACTTCCCGCCTGTGGAATTCCCTTCCATATACTTGCTTCCTCGTTAGCTGTAATCTCCAGGAATTTAAATGTAAAGTCAATAGACATCTCCTATCTCACTAACTCGCATCCATTCTCTCAAGCTTTTTATCCATCTACTCCACCCCCATCCTCACTATTCCCATCCGTCTATTACCCTCCCCCTCCTGACATTTCGTATAAGTAACTTCGCTTTCTTATCAATTTCTCCTATGTAACTGTTTTGGAGTTATTTTCGCAGTGGAGGATAGTATTTGTGCTAAAATCGGTCCTAATAGGTTTGACGTATAAAACGTTAGGAACTAGATATAATACGTATTACGCAGTGTAATCTTGCCAGGTCGCTGACTACTTTCGTATTCGACTAACTGTCGACTACTATCGTCCAACATCGACTGACCCTCGTTCCTCTTCCTACTCCTACTTAAATTAGGTGGGAGTGGCTATTCACTATAGAATAGATGTGTTTCACCATAACAGTAACGCCCTGAGCAACAGTGGCAGTAGAATGCTTTGCTTGGAGTGAAATGATAAAAAAAAATGTAAATCATTCGTTTCCATTCGTAATTCTTTCTTTCTGTTATTGCTTCCAATATTTCTTGTACCATTTTCAATTTTTTTTCTATTCTCTCTTCTTTTTCCATTATTCAATTTTTCTTATGCTGCATTCGTTTTAATCGAACTCATAATCTATTCTTCGTTTAAAAAAGTGTAACTTTCATCTATTCAGCCTTTTATTCCTCAACCTTTATTTTTTACTTCATCGCAATTTCTTTTTTGTTGACTGTTTGATCTAATCTGGTTTTTAATTGGTGCCATATTTTTTATATATATGCCCAAGGATTGTTAAATTTTTGAATAACATAATAGGTTAGTTGGGCTTAAGTATATATTATAATATTACAATAACCATCAATATATTGGGTGTTTAGTAATATTCTTCTTCTTCTTCTTCTTCTTCTATGTGCTTTGTCACTTCAGGAGTTAGGCGATCGTGGCTTTCCACGTCTCTCTATCACTAGTGGCTCTCAGCATGCTTTCCTCTGCTATACCACGCAGCCCTCGTTCCGCCATCCACCCGCACAGGCTAGTCAAGTACGTTACACGCTGATTTCTCCTGTCTTTTCCGTTCAGTTCATTATCTATTGCATCATTGTTACTCAAAGGTTTTAACCTTACGTAATCCTTAAAATAAAGT
>JBBBDQ010028612.1:105000-342500 GCA_037127315.1 Ascarosepion bandense | reverse complement strand
TTGTTGCATTCAGTTATGAATTTAAACCAAAATCAAAGTTACAAAAAGTAAAAAAAATGTTTGTAATAAGAAAATTTCACAGACTGCATTCAATTGTTGATATTAATGACATTTAGAAAGTATTGGAAAAATGTATTAATCCTTCTCTTCCTTCCAGTTATTTGTTAAATAGCAGGATAGATTGGGTTCTATAGCCTTTGTTGGCAACCAGTCTACCGCAGAAAACAATGGAAAACTACTGCGGGATAATCTTTTGCCCAGTCATGTCTCTTTCGAGACATGATCACTTAAAGCGTGTATCACGTATACCACTTGACTGACTGAATCTAAATTAGCAATGATTAATATAGTGCATCAATTTTACTCCCCAGTATATGACTGACTCTTGTCCCAAATCTTTTAGCTATATCGGTCATACTACCACATATTTGTACAGACGTCACGCGTGTCACTTATCTAACCATGAAGCCATAAAAAGAAACTTAGCCAGTCACAATTTACAACGTCCAATAAAAAAGATTCTGGCTGATAACACTAGCATTCTATAGAGGTCCCGTAACTGAAGACATCTCACTGTGATAGAGAGACACTTTACATACGACCATCAAACGGCAAAATGTAAAAATATTAGAGAATTGAATAAAAATGAAACACACATATCTTCTCTGTTATATTTAACAAAATATTTTTGAAAAGGTTTGCTGGCTACATACATACACACACACACACACACACACACACACACACACACACACACACACACATATATATATATATATATATATATATATATCTATATATATATCCTTAAAAAGAGTAGACGTCATTTTGTTTTCCCAAACCCGAGGAACCTTTCAGCCAACACTTGTCAAGGGTTTCGTTGACACAAAATTACAAAGGGGTAAAGAAGATATATATATATATATGTATATATATATATATATATATATATATATATATGTGTGTGTGTGTGTGTGTGTGTGTGTGTGTGTATGGTTAGGTCTTGAAGGCTGTCACAATGCGTTTAGTAAAATAAAGGAAGGTAAAGAAGTTTTTGGGTATTACCTATTTATTATAAATTAATATTTCGTGATCAAAATTTCATTTTTACACACATAAGCACTTGCAACAATTAATAACAGCATCAGCCAGCAATGACCATTCCTTGAAAGGCTCAAACTCACTCGGACCAACACACGCTCCTCTGTCATTCTGAAGATGAGATTTTGATCTCGAAATATTAATGTACAACAAATAGGTAATACCCAACAACTTCTTTACCTTTCTTTATTTTACTAAACGCATTGTGACAGCCTTCAAGACATAACCATACATCTAATATACACAATGCTTCAAGCAAATTACAGAACTTTCCTATATATATATATATATATATATATAAATAATTGGCTAAACAGTTACTTCCCCATTACCTACCACTACTAAACCAATGGCCAAGCCACATATCTCCCACTACCAAAGAGGAAATTACTACTGAAATTTCGCTAGCCTAACCCTATGATAACGAATATCTCACAGCCCTTCCCTTTACTTCCTGAGAAGGCATGTCTTAAAATGACATGTTGAAAATGGCTATTTCCCCTCTCAGTTTTATCTGAATTTATATATATATATATATATATATATATATATATATATATGTATGTATATAGATAGATAGATAGATAGATAGATAGATAGATAGATAGATATAACGAATGCATGCGCACGCAGATATTTGTGTTGCGTCCACCTTTCTCTCTCATTCTCTCTCTCTCTCTCTCTCCCTCTCTCTCTCTCTCTCTCTCTCTCTTTGTGTAAATAATTTGTATTTCGATACCAGTCATTCATTAGCACATATTGTATAGCCAGGTAATTTTTATTTCATTTTATATTTAATCTTTTCTAGATTACGTATGCATGTATGGACCAGGTGAATGCAAATATTATCCGTTCCTTCTGCAGTTTTGGCAACTGGGACTTTCACGGCATTTAACGACTGATCAATACTTTTACCTTCTAAGACCACAAGAGGTTTAAACTCACGAATATATATTCCACAGTTTAATATTTACTTTTTATAAAGAGAATTTATGTAGAGTATTTAAAGATATCTCTAAAATAATAGCTTTTGCAGCTCAAAAGCTATCAAGTTTCCATCATCAGGCAGTGAAATATAGTTCAGTTAACGGTTCATATATATAAGGAAATTTAAAATAAAAAAAGGCCCCCATCCTAGTTGAATGTGGGGATGTGGGAGGTTATTATAGCTTAAAAGATTAGTGGATATATATATATATATGTTCACTACCGACCATAAGTTTAGGACTACCCAAACAATTTTAGCCAAATCAGATTTGTCGAGTTTGTATTTTTTGTTATTCTTATGCAGATGTCAAATAAAAAAAAAATCCTCTTCAACTTTAAAGTCAACATTTACTCAGTTTGCTACTTGACTCCTCTTATTGTGATCAAGTTTTTGCAGAAAATTCAGATTTATTCAAATATTATAATTACGGTATAATTTATTTAGGAAACCATATTACTACGGTATAAATGGCATGGAAGAAACAGATTAGCATTGAAAAAAGAACTCAGGTTGAAATTCTTTCGAAAGAAGGATATTCTGAACGTGTTATCAATAAAAAAAATTAAGCCTATCAAAAAATGAAGTGCATTATTGACTTCGACGACTTCGTGAAACTGAGTAAAATATTGACAGAATAAAATCTGATAGGCCCAGAGTAACATCTTTTGTAGAGGATAGGCACTTGATCATATCTAGCAAGAGGAATAGAAGAAAAACCGCTCTGGAATAAACAATTGAAATGAATTCTTCTCGGCAACATCCATTATCTGTTACTACTGTTAAGAGACGACTTCTGTGTAGCAGTTAAGAAACCTCTATTAAAGAAGGAGAATAAGGGATGAAATTGATCGTACAGTTCGAAATGAACTTCCTAAAAAATGAACAAATGTTATTTAAATGCTTGCAGGATGCTTGGAAATAATTTTCCCCAACTTATTTTTATAAGTTATTAGAAAGAATGCCAACGATTTGCACTGCAGTAAAAAAGGCTTGTGGTGGTTTCTTTGATGAAAAAAAAAATGAATTAACTTTAATTAAATTCGAAATTACTCTTTGTTAATTTTGGTTTTAATCATTGTACAATTGTGAGCAACAATGAAATATATCTATATTTATTCTTCTAAGACATACAATTTGTTATTTCTTTCTCTTAGAGAATAAATCTAAGTGGTCCCAAACTTATGGTCAGTAGTATATATATATTACATCTTCTACTCCAATAGCTTTTTTTTCTCGCACTTCCTGCCTGTGGAATTCCCTTCCACGTACTTGCTTCCCCGACACCTACAATCTCCAGGAGTTTAAGTGTGAGGTCAACAGACACTTAACACACTAACTCGCAACCATTCTCTCAAACACTCTTCCCATCTACCCAACCCCCATCCTCGGTATCCTTACTCGTCTATCACCCTCCTTCTGACATTTCCTATATCTAACCACTCTTTCTCATCACTTTCCTCTATGTAAACCCCTGCGCAATAGTGGCAGTGGAATGCCTTGCTCAGGGTGAAATGAATATATATATATATATATATATATATATATATATATATATATGTATATATATATATATATATATATATATATATATTAGCGATAACAATGAGGGTTTGGTAGAGGGAAGAGTGTTTGAGAGAATGGATGCGAGTTAGTGTGTTAGGTGTTTAGAGTTCTTTTTGAGAGTTATCCTACCACTTTATGCAAAGGATACTCCTTTGGATTCTTCTGTACACACACTGCATGCTGATATATATATATATATATGTCCTTTAACCATATCAGATTAAATAAATTACAAGCATTATGTTTGCTTATTTTTAATAAGATCCGACCATACTCACGGATAATCTTTCGCGTATTACAATCAAAAGATGTCAGAAATGAGCTGTAACTTTGGCAGATGTCCTTTTTATTTGAAAAAGTGTGTGTACGCGTGCGTGTGTAGATATAGGAATCAGTACATATTCTCTCCTCATGTAATCTTAATGCCATACGAATCGGTAAAAAAACACAAAAACATGAACATATTTCTTCCTGCTTTCTTTTAAAATCTTCAAATTAATCATACACCTTCTGAAAATTAAATGAAACAACTGCTTTAATTTCCTTTCGTTTGCCATACGGTTAGTTTTAGACCAACTAGAGTGACAGGGTGTAATCGATTTCTATTTTTTCCTCAGATTCGCCCATGTACAGTGATGAGCAGTAATATGAATCTGTTTTCGAGGAATATCATGAAATGTCTTTGGCTCTGAGAAATATTGAAAATATTGAATATTGTGTCATCCGTGATGGCATAAGATTTTTATCACGCCTAGACACTATTGTCTCAGCTGTCGATTAGTTGTCCTACGGCCAATGTCTGCATTGGACGTTAATCCAAGGAAGAATACGAGAATTGTAACGCCGTACAAACACACTGGCAAGCCTTATAGAGAGATCGCGGATATTGTTGGTGTCAGCCTTTCAGCAGTCAGTCGTGTCATCAAGGTCAGGAAACAAACTGGATTCATCAGTCGAAAACCTGTAGAAAAATGCGGTCGAATGAGAAAAACAACGCCAAGTGGCGACGTATACGTGATCAGGGAAAGTGTGAAAGATCCTAGGAAGACATTATTCATTTTGTTTGAATTAATTTGCACAATGGTGTATGCACACTATCGGCCATAATTATTAGGCCACCACAGTTTTTTTTAAAGAAATGATGTATTTCATACTATTTTTAGTATTTATTGCCAAGTGGATAATTCTAAATGAAAATAGAATTGTTCTTTTGTTATTATTACTTTGCAAAATTTTACAAAGCAAAGAAGCAAAGATGAAGTCGTCCGAATCACCCTAAATTTTCTTCATTCTTTCATTGCTGAAACTGCAATATAGGTAATTATTAAATATTTATAAATTCATTTGATGCACATGTTATTGTGCAATATTAACAAAAGAACCATTCTATTTTCATTTACAATTATTCACTTGGCAATAAATACTAAAGATAGTATGAATTATATCATTTTTGAAAACACTGGGGTTGCCTAATAATTATGGCCATTAGTGTATATATATATATATATCGAGTTGGGCCTGACGAAAATGATAGAAGGAAAGAGAGATAAATAATGTCACTACATACGTTAGAATTTCTGTATCGACACTTTTTTGATGCAAAGCTTGTACACAAACACGTGTAATGTTTTAGCTGTACACTGTATAAATATTTCATATTTACGTTGTGCTTATATGTAAAATTTGACAGCGAATGTGAGGTGGGACATTTGAAGAACTACCATTTCGTCCCTCTCTGTTCAATTTGCACGCTTCTTGCAGCTGCCACCAGAGGGCACCAGATGTTGGCGTCGTGGCTGTAAATGCGCATGCGTTCTTTTAAGTTATTGGTGTCCTTTGCGGCTGTCGGTTTCACTTCTTGCATACTGATGAACATCACATGCTTGTAGATTTTCACTTTGGTATTTAACAGATTTGTATGTTTTGTTCTAACTTCCTATAAAGTACGATGCAAACTTACAAAATAAATAATGCATAAAAACGCTCCATTTTATCAAATTTTGATCAGTTTGAGTTTTGTTTAACGGCATATCAACACCTCTGTGGGTTATTTAATGCGAAAAAGGTGGGGTTTTAAGTTAATTTTTATATGTTCGGTTGCAGTGAGAAAGTTGATTTAGCCAGATTTTGATGAAAAATTTTATTTTATTTGAGAAATTGAAGATGTCTTCTAGTTTTGTATTTAAAAATGTATTTCTGGTAATAATTATCTATTATGGGAATTTTTTTTTCTTAAAAAATGTATTTGTAATATTTTTCTGTAAAAGTCTGTTTTTATAAATACATTTCTATAAAGAGTCTATTGTTATACTTTCATAGTGTTTTGGCTTCCGTTTGGGAGTTAAATATTTGTCCATAGCTGGGACCCTAACAGGTGCTATTACTCCGGGTCAGGGTGGACATGGGAACAACAGCAATTAAGAGGTGGTTCCATGCTCCTCACAACCTCCTAATCAGAGACTTGCTGCCGGATGCAGTTTATCGTCATACCCAGGACCAATTTTATCAAATAAATTATACAGATGTAGACAGTTTTCTATTTAAGTTTTTATGTATTCTTTGGTTGGTTATTTGTTGTTTTTTTTTCATTATGTCTATCTCTGTTTAACTATTTAATGTCGAATTTTGTAAGTGAGGTCTTGGGAAGATCAAGCTCACTCATTTTTAACAATAGCCATTCAATCTATATATCACTCAGTTAAGTGTCATACGTGATACACACTTTGGGCGATCATGTCTCTTTCGAGACATGACTGACTGGGCAGAAGATTATCCCGCAGTAGACTGCTTGCCAGCCAAGGCTATAGAACCCAATCTGTCCTATTATTTGACTCATAGCTAGAGGAAGAAGAGATAGATTATATTATGTTATTTCCTTAAGTATAATTAGTGGGGGATCAGTTTATTACTTTAAAACAATAGAGAACCGATCCCGCACTTTGTGTCCAGTAAATGATTTAATTATGTTTCCAACTATTACATTCACTCAGTCAGTCAAGTGTCATACGTGATACACGCTTGGGCGATCATGTCTCGAAAGAGACATGACTGACTGAACAGAAGATTATCCTGCAGTAGGTTGCCATTGCTTTCTGCGGTAGACCTGTTGCCAGCCAAGGCTATAGAACCCAATCTGTTCTATTATTTAACCCATAACTGGGGGAAGAGACGGATTAATACCTTTCCTAAGTGTATTTGTGCGTATGTGAATGCAACGATTTCAGCTGGAATTCGAACTCGGCACCCTGATTTATCGTTCCGAGTCGATATCCACTGCACCTCAACGCACATCCTAAACTATATATACGAGATAAATTCGATATTTTTTCATCAGTTTTAAAAATATTGGTTCACACATTACATGTTATTATTTATAAGATGCTAATTTGAAGAGGCTCATCCCTTGTTTCCTGTTTAGGATGCGGTTTCTGGTTTTCTCTTTTCCAATCTTCTCACTTTTTTTTTGTTGTTTTTTTTCAATTGGAGTAGATAGACTAAACTATCGCCCGGTTCACACTCCACCCACGTCTATTGAACAGGTGAAGAGGCTCATCCCTTGTTTCCTGTTTAGGATGCGGTTTCCGGTTTTCTCTTTTCCAATCTTTTCACTCCTATGTAGCACCCTGCACATCAGTGGTGTTACCGCATTGCTCGGAGTGATATGATTTAAAAAAAAAAAGTCATAACCAATGATTTTGGGTAAGGCTATTTTTATTTTACAACATTTTTCTTTTTTGAGTTTCAAGATTCATTGGGATTTGTTTTTAAGGACAAGGTCCCCAAGTCCTACCCTTGTTATTTAACCCATAACTGGAGGGAAAGGACAGATTAATACCTTTCCCAAGTGTACCAGTGCTTAAGTAAATGCAGGGTATTCAACTGGAATTCGAACTCGGCTCACCGATTTCTCTTTCCGAGCCGATAGCCACTGCACCACAATGCACATTCATCACTAAACGCTTACAGCACCTGGTATTCCCAAGTGGTCACCCATCTAAGTACTGACCAGGCTCCACGTTGCTTAATTTTGGTGATCGAGCGAGAACTGGTGTATTCAATGTGAAGAGATTAGTATTCATGCATTTCTGATGCGCGTAATTTTTCTGGCAGATATCCATTCTCATGATACATGTGGCTAAGCATAACTGTATAAATAAGTTCTGTCACCAGTATTACCGGTTTTATTTTTCATTAGTTATAATGACCTTAATCTACATTGTAGGCCTTCATTCTTACGGCACCTTCGGCAAAAGAGAAAAAAAAATAAGCTCTTTAAGCCTTCTTCCGGTTTTATACTTCCATAACTAAAGTGACTCTAACCAACCTGGTCGGCCAATATTCTCACGGTACGGTTGGCTAACCTAAATAGAACAGATCAGCTCCATTTGCCAGCCTACTGTATTCCCAATTTCATCTATCAGTTGTTAAAATAACCGTAACCTACCTGGTAGGCCTACATCCTTACACCACCTCCGGCTAAACTTAACCAAATAAATAAGAATTATTAGCCTGCCTTTACTATTTCCGGTTTTATTTTTTCACGAGTTACAGTGACCATAACCTAACTGGTGGCCTATATTTTCAGTTTACCTTCGGTTAACCTTAACGGAATAGATAAGATCCATCAGCCTACTTCAAGTATTTCGGGTTTTCTTTTTCTTACAGTGCCTATAACCTATCTGATAGACCTAAATTCTCGCGGTTCCTTCGGCTAACACTAAAAGAACAGATAAGTTCGATTGGCCTGCATCCAGAATAACGTGAATTGTTCTTTTAGTAGTCACAGTGTCTATGACCAACCTGGTGGGCCTATGTATTTTTCACTAAACTTAACAGATAAGCTCTATTAGCCGGCTTCCATTTTACTGGTCTTCATATTTCAATAGTTACAGTGACCATAACCTACCTGTTATGATTACATTTACACGGTACCTTTGGCTAACCTTAATAAAACAGATAAGCTCCATTAGCCAGCCTACAGTTTTCCCAGTTTCATTTATCAGTTGTTAAAATACCTGTAACCTACCTGGTAGGCTTACATCCTCACGCTACCTTCGGCTAAACTTCACAGAATAAATAAGCATTATTCGCTTGCCTCCACTATTTCCGGTTTCATACTTTCAGTAGTTACAGTGACCATAACTTAAATGTTGGTTCTACATTCACACTTTACCTTCGCCTAAAATTAACAGAAAAGATAAGCTCCATTATTCTGACTCCAGCATCCCCGTTTTTATTATTTCAGGAGTAACCATGACCAAAACTTACCTGGCAGTCATACGTTCTCTCGGTACTTTTGGCTAACTTTAACAGATAAACTCCATTAGACCGCCTCACGTATTCCCGGTTTGCTTCTTTCAATAATTATAGTGGTCATAACTCACCTGATAGGCCCACATTCACACAGTACCTTCAGCTAAACTTAATTAAATAAATAAACATTAGCCAACCCGCAGTATACCCGGTTTTATTCTTTCACTAATTACAATGACCCTAACCGACCTGGTAGGCCTATATTCTCACAGTACGGTTGGCTAACCTAAATAGAACAGATCAGCTCTATTTGCCAGCCTACTGTATTCCCAATTTCATCTATCAGTTGTTAAAATAACCGTAACCTACCTGGTAGGCCTACATCCTTACACCACCTCCGGCTAAACTTAACCAAATAAATAAGAATTATTAGCCTGCCTTTACTATTTCCGGTTTTATTTTTTCACGAGTTACAGTGACCATAAACTAACTGGTGGCCTATATTTTCAGTTTACCTTCGGCTAACCTTAACGGAATAGATAAGATCCATCAGCCTACTTCAAGTATTTCGGGTTTTCTTTTTCTTACGGATATCCGAAACTCTCACTGTACCTTCGGTTAAGCTTAAAAGAAGACATAAGTTCTATTAGCCTGCTTCCAGTATTTCCGGTTTTGTTATTTCAGTAGTGAGAGTGACCAGAACCTACCTGATAGGCCTACATTCTCACGGTACCTTCGGCTAAACGTAAGTGAATAATAAAACATTATTTACCAATTTGGAATTTGAACTCGGCTCACCGCTTTCTCGTTCCGAGCCGATAACCACAGCACCACAACGTACATCCAAGGTTACATCAACACAGTTTAAACTGTAGATTGATGTGATATCAACTCTAGTCTGGTACTACGCTTATATTCAAAAATATCTCGCAAAGACTTCATCCGAATAATTACCATGAAATTATTTTTAGAAAAGACCCAGGGAGGACACCTTACGGCGTTGGAAAAGTGATTGAATCCAAGCTGCCAGATCAGGACAAATAATATTGCTGATTCTTCTTTGGATTTTATCTAGTGGCTCAAGGTAAATAGCAGCGGTATTGGACCATATGTGTCAGCAATATTCTAAACATAGACTTAGCAGAATTTTCTAAATCGAGGGTTGATTTCTCTTCCAAAATATCTCCATCTTGATGGAAAAGACTTCTCTTATATTGCCAACAGAAATCAGATTACATATCGTTCTTGCCTCAACAATAACAGTCTACATATATGATCCACCAATTTGCAGTGTTATGCAACCAATTCAAACAAGCTAGAATGTCCTCCGACAAGATTCATGATAAGAATCTAATCTACAATATATACATGTTGATATTTATTTTATAATCAAATACCCCAAAGAAAGGCATTTTACTGCCTCTGTTTTGCAGGGGGTTACATAAGAGGAAAGGTATGAGAAAGAGTGAAAGGTTATAGGGGGTGTCAGGAAGTGGGTAAGTGAAGGATATCAATACTGATGAGAGTGGAGTGGATGGAGAAAGGAGCATGAGAGAGAGAGAGAGAGAGAGAAAGAGAGAGAGAGAGGATGCAATATAGTGAGATAGAAGAGGACTATTAACTTTACATTTAAATTCTTGGAGATTGTAGCTGTCGGGGAAGCAAGTAAACGAAAGGGAATTTCACAGGCGGAAAGTGCGAAAAAAGAAGCTGAGGGAGTAGAATTTGCGTTTACAATTTATTGATTTCACAGTACAAGGGTGGGATCTAGTTGCTAATCTTGTGGATCGAGTAAATTCATATATATAGGGCACCAGTGAGCTAAGTTCGTGAAAATATTTTCCGTTAGGTTTTGTCAAGGACCTGTATGTGGATAGCAGGGGCACCCGACCAGATATGACAGCAGTATTCAAAGCACGGGTGGATGGTAGATTTATATATGTGCAGGATTATTTCAGCCGGGAAAAGCTTCCTGGCTCTACACAGAATTTTATGGAGTAGAAAAAAGTAATTTTTTTGTTGTTGTGGCACACGTGATAACAGTGACGACGAGAAATGTGAACCACCTTGATTTAATTTTTAAATCGATTTTTATTATAGCCATATCGCCCCAAGCAATGTAGTTTACTGCCGCTGTTTTGCAGAGGGTTACATAGGAGGAAAGTTATGAGAAAGTGTGACAGGTTATAGGGGGTGTCAGGAAGTGAATAAGAGAAGAATGAGAATATTGATGAGAGTAGAGTGGACGGAGAAAGGAATATGAGAGAGAGAGGATGCAGGTTAGTGAGATGGTAGATGACTATTGACTTTACATTTGAATTCTTGAAGATTATAGCTGTTGGGGAAGCAAGTAAACGGAAGGGAATTCCATGAGAGAGAGAGGATGCAGGTTAGTGAGATAGGAGATGACTATTAACTTTACATTTAAATTCTTGGAAATTGTAGCTGTCGGGGAAGCAAGTAAACGGAAGGGAATTCCACAGGCGGTAAGTGCAAGAAAAGAAGCTGATGGAGTAGAATTTGCGTTTACAATTTATTGATTTCACAGTACAAGGGTGGGATCTAGTGCTAATCTTGTAGCTCGAGTAAATTTATATATAGGGGGCACCAGTGAGCTAAGTTAATTGGAGCAGAAGCTGTGAAAGTATTTGGAGAATTGTACCTATATTTCTGAGATGAAGTAGTATTTACACTTTTTACAGTGTTCGGGCTGTAGTCGTCATCTTTATTGCCATATTTACGACGTTTTGGCCGTTGTACGCTTCGGCTTAAGGGTACATGGCACAGTGGATACAGATGTTGGTTAATTGTGAATAGTTTAAAGACCTGAGTTCAAGGGAGATAACTACATGGTATCTGGAAGTGGCATCGCACATGGAATGAGAACGATCTATCTCAGTGATCGATATGAAGGCATCGGTTCAAAATTCATAGCAACTGAAGAAGGACAGGGCATACAGTGGCTGAAACGTTGTAAACATGGCAATAAGGATGAGGAGTACAGTCCGAACAATGCAAATAATGAGCATTTTGATGTTTGTTTTTTGTGGATAGTAAATGATGAAATTAATGCTATTGATGCTCTTCTTGATCGAATGTTTTTAATACTTATGAATTTGAGACATATATAACATTATTGATGCATTAACTCAAAGAAATGTTTTGAAGACTTAGCATCGAGGAATTGTTTTAAAACGCGACAGAAAATGCAAAAAGGAAATCCAAAAGTTTATTTGAAGAACAAAAGGTGCCTTCCAAAAGCTAAGCAAAGTTGGTTGGTTGGTTGTTTAGCATATCAACCTCGACGGATCATTTATTGCAAACTAAATTTTATTTATTTATTGCTGGTAATACCTTTTTCTTTCAACAATTTATTGTTGTTTTTATATAAGTTTTGTGTTTTTGTAATACTTTTTTCTTTTTTTCGAATATCAAGATTCATTGAGATTTGTTTTTAAGGGCAGGGTCCCTAAGTCCTACCCTGTTATTTAACCCATAACTGGAGGGAGGGAATGATTAATACCATTCCCAAGGGTACCAGTGCTTAAGTGAATGCAGGGTATTCAACTGGAATTCGAACTCTGCTCACCGATTTCTCTTTCCGAGCCGATATCCACTGCACCACAGCTCACATCAGTCACTAAATGCTTACAGCACCTGGTATTCCCAAGCGGTCACCCATCTAAGTACTGATCAGGCTCAACGTTGCTTAACTTCGGTGATCGAGTGAGGCTAAGCAAAGTATTAAGAAACAAGAAAAAATGTTATTAGAAACAAAAAATAAAAAAAGGAAAGATAAAATTTTATGTAAGATCAATCCTTCTATATGGTACGGAATGCTAGACGCATTTTTGTGACCTGATGCAGAGAAAACTGCAGACAGTAAAAACGTTGTTCTACAGAAGGATGATGGTATTTTCCTGGACGTGGCGTGGAAAAAAGAAAAGGTTTTAATAAAAATGGAATAAACAAGAACACTAATCCTCAGAGTGAGACAAAGATAACTAAAATTACTTGAAATTAATAAGGTGAAAGGACGACCTCCTACAGAAGATAGGTGAAGAAAGCGGAAAGAAAGGACTACATATAAACTACAAGAAAACTAAATGCATGGTCATCAGTAAAAAAAAAAAGGAGTTCAAAATGTCAACTACAAGCCGGGGATACTAAAATCAAGCAGGTACAGAAATTTAAATATCTAAAAAGTGTTTTAACAGAAAACGGAATGTATGACGCTAAGATCCGAAGACGAATTAGCATGGAATGCATTCTTGCATTCCAGAACCAGGAAAATGGTATTAGAAAGAAAGAAGAGAGTACTGGATTGCTATGTGACGTTTCTTTGTCAGTATGGCTGTAAATGCTGAACAATCTCCTCAAAGATGAAAGAAAGACTTGAAGCCAATAAAATGTGGTTTTACAGAAGGATGTTGAGGATACCATGGACCGAATATATGAGCAACGGTGAGGTTTGGGAGACGATGGAATCGAAAAGGAAACTTAACACTAGGAAAAGAAAGCTGAAGTTCCTGAAACATGTAATGAAGAAAGAGGGTTTGGAGAATCTGGTACTCACAGGTCAGATAGATGGAAAGAGACAGTGGAAAACAACGCGTAACATATTTGATGAGCTTGAGCAAATGGATGGCAGAGATTGTTTTGGGTAGGGTAAGAGGAGAAAACGTGTTAGGTGCCATTAAGGATAGAGAGATGTAGAAGACCATGATCGCCTACTTCCTTAGGGAACACGGCACAAAGAAGACGAAGAAGAAAGGACGACTTGAAGAACGTGACGCTTACGAGTTCTACCGAAAAATGAAAGAATGGCAGAGCACTTTAAACCAGCCAGTGTGAATAAGTTGGTTGGTTAGTTGTTTTGCTTTTTTATGGTATATTAACCTCGGTCATTTATTGCCAAGTAAATTTTTTATTTTTTCATTGCTGGTAATACCTTTTTCTTTCAACAATTTATTATTGTTTTTATATCAGTTTTGTGTCTAGTAATACTTTTTTCTTTTAGAGAATCAAGATTCATTGGGAATTGTTTTTTTAAGGGTAGGGTCCCCAAGTCTAGCTCTGTTATTTAACCCATGACTGGAAGGAAGGGGCGGATTAATACCTTTCCCAAGGGTACCAGTGCTTAAGTGAATGTAGGGTATTCAACTGGAATTCGAACTCGGCTCACCGATTTCTCTTTCCGAGCCGATATCCACTGCACCACAACGCACATCCGTCACTATACGCTTACAGCACCTGGTATTCCCAAGCAGTCACACATCTAAGTACTGACCAGGCTTAACGTTGCTTAACTACGGTGATCGAGCGAGAACCGGTGTATTTAACGTGATATGGCCGTAAGCCTCATTGTGAATAAATGGGGGAAAAAGGTGTGTGATCTATGGTAAAAAGAGCATAGTTGCTGACATGTACAAGAGGTTGTGGAGCAACATGATCGCCGACGTGCTGTAGGTGGGTTGGTTAATTTTATTTACTGGCATATCAACCTTTATGGGTCATTTATTCCGAAATTTAAATATTTATAACCCAACTGTATACCTTCAACTGTACTAAAATGTTTTGTTGGTAATTTTACTACTCAGAGGTATTGCTGGTAATTCTTTTAGAAAAAAATATATTGATGGTATATTTGTTATAAAATGTATTTTTGTACATTTACTAGCAGTATAGCCTGGCGTTGCTCGGGTGTAATGAAAGCTTTAAGACTAATCCATGGTCCTGGTGCTCAGATTATTTGTACGTTGGCACGAAAGACTAAAAAGCAATAGTTATTTCCAGTTAAAGCGAAACCGTAGACTGAAAGAAAAATCAATGGATGTAAGTCAAATTTTAATTTCCCGGTATCGATATCAAATAAGTTTTTTTCGTCGTAAAATGAATTTTGAAGGCTAAATAAGTCCTCTGAGTAAATGGTATCATGGCTGAGACTAATATCTACAATTACTTAGAGCCAAACCCGAAGCAAAAACTATAATAAAAGGGCTGAAAAAGACTACAGACATACAGGCAGATAAACAGACACACACACAGACATCTTGCCATATATATATATATATATATATATATATATATATATATATATTATCGATTTTCTGCACTATTGTAAGAACTGCAACCTTGAAACTTCTGAATATCGTTTCTTATGTCTTTGTCTATGAGTGTATCAAATTTGATTAAAATAGGACCACACCTTCTATAACCCGATTTTTCCGATTTTCAATATTTATCGGGGGTACTTCGACACAAAACCTAGCTAAGAACATTCACAGACGACAAATGTATAAATTTTCAAGAAAATCGGTTCAGCCGTTTCGGACTCTAGAGGTAACGGACACACAGACACACACACACACACACACACACACAATTCCATTCATAAATAAGTTTAGATAGTATTTGGGAGTTGACGACAGACCTTAGCTGGTACCCTAACAGGTGCTACGGATCCAGCTTAGGGTGGACCTCACGCTCCTCAAACCACCTCGCTCAGAGGCCTTGCTGCTGAACGTATTTTATCAACATACACGGTATTAGGGGTATGGGGGATATAAAGTGCAGTAGGGACGCGGCACGTAAAATATTGACACGAATATGACAGTGATCGCTGGGGCGTGGGGAATATTTCCTCTTGTCCTACGTGAAACTGAGCGCGTGTCGCGCCAAACATTTTGTGCAAAGGAGCAGTCTAGGTAAATAACGATCCCTCTATAATGGATGGTTTTCGAAGGGCTATATTCGAGGCAAATTATCACTAACTCATCCAAAGCCATCGATTTCATTCTATCTATCTATCTATCTATCTATCTATCTATCTATCTATCTATCTATCACAGTCTGTTCATTCTATCTATCTATCTATCTATCTATCTATCTATCTATCTATCTATCACAGTCTGTTCATTCTATCTATCTATCTATCTATCTATCTATCTATCTATCTATCTATCACAGTCTGTTCATTCTATCTATCTATCTATCTATCTATCTATCTATCTATCTATCTATCACAGTCTGTTCATTCTATCTATCTATCTATCTATCTATCTATCTATCTATCTATCTATCTATCTATCTATCTATCTATCTATCTCAGTCCGTTCATATCTATCTACCTTTATATCTATCAATCTCTCTATCTCAGTCCGTTTATATCTATCTATCTATCTATCTATCTATCTATCTATCTATCTATCTATCTATCTCATCCTATACCTATCTGAACGCAGACAGAACTGTATATAAAACTGTTTGCCCACCTTCTTCCACACGTACCATCGACATAACAATATACGGATGTACATAAGTAGTTGTCACTGACTCAATTTTTAAACACTTTTACATCTTCCGGTAGGTTACAATTTCTTACTTCCGAATCTTGTTCTTAATATTTTCCTTGTAAAAAAAAAAAAAAAAAAAAAAAAAAAAGAACAATATATATATATATATATATATATATATATATATATAGCAATTAGAAAATAATCGCAAACAACATGGCGACCGGAATTTTTTTTACCATCGTTAAATTTTTACGTAAAATATTCATTGTGTTAGTTTAATTTTTTCTTTTAAATCAATTTTTTGTTTTTGATTTCGTTTTTATCAATTTCAGGAGATATTTGCAGCGACAGTCTTTTTCTTATTTCTTCTTTGTCGTCTGATGTTCGGAAGAGGCGGGAAAAGAACAAATTGTCTGATTTCTGATTTGGTTTCTTTAACGGAAATTACTTCTTGCATGTTGTTTACTAATGTATCTACCTAGATACATACACAAACACACACACATACATATGTATGTATGTATGCGTTTATATATATGCACACATATGCATATATTGACCGTTTAAGATTGTAATCGTGCACTCACACACACAACGGAACATTAACACACACTTATTTACCTGTGTAAAAATGTATGTATGTACATTCAAAATGTCAATATGTATAAAACGTTGGACATACTAAGTAGTAACGTACAAAAATATATTTTCTTGTTATTATAACTCAACAAAGATGGAACGCCCATACCCCAGGGGTAGAGTCGCCGACTGACGCCATTTCGGTCGGGTTTCAATCCTGGGTAAAAAAGCAATCGGAGTCTAACCGTACTGACGAACTGTGATACGGCGAAACAGATCTGTCTGCGGATGGCAATATATATATATATATAGTCATCCGCAGACAGATCTGTTTCGCTGTATCACAGCTTATCAGGACGGTTAGACAACTGATTGCTTTTGACTCAGGATTAAAACCCGACCGAATTTGCGTCAGTCGGCGATTCTACCTCTGAGCTATGAGCGCTCAGTAGAAGGAGGCAGACTTTTTAACGTATATATATATATACTAGCAGTATAGCCCGGTGTTGCTCGGGTGTAATGAAATCTTTAAAACTAATCCATGGTGCTGGAGCTCAGATTCTTTGAAAGTTGGCACGAAAGACTAAAAACAATATTTGTTTCCTGTTAAAGCGAAACCGTAGACTGAAAGAAAAATGAATGGATGTAAGTCAAATTTTGATTTACTGGTATTGATATCAAATAGATTTTTCGTCGTAAACTGAATTTTGAAGGCTAAATAAGTCCTCTGTGTAAATGGTATCATGGCTGAGACTAAATCTACAATTACTTAGAGCCAAACCTGAAGCAAAAACTAAAATAAAAGGGCTGAAAAAAATACAGATATACAGGCAGATAAACAGACACACAGAACTGCAACCTCGAAACTTCTGAATATCGTTTCTTATGTCTTTGTCTATGAGTGTATGAAATTTGATTAAAATCGGACCACTCTTTCTATAACCCGAATTTTTCGATTATCAATTTTCTATATCGGGGTACCTCGATACAAATCCTATCTAAGAACACTCGCAGACGCTTATAGCACAACTGTGTAAATTTTTTAGAAAATCGGTTCTGCCGTTTCGGAGTCTATAGGTAACGGATACACACACACAGACACACACACAGAGACAAAGTTCCATTTATAAATAAGTTTAGATATATATTATAATGTATAATAAATAGGTAATACCCAACAACTTATTTACCTTCCTTTATTTTACTTAACGCATTGTGACAACCTTCAAAACCTAACCAGAATATATATATATATATATATATATATATATATATATATATATATATATATAACCAAGTGAATGAAGAACGAAGAAAGCATTAACAACGTTCAAAACATTCATTTAAAATAGTACTCAATATAAACATTAAGCTACGAATATTTATTAAAAGTTATAGTTTAGAACATGTACAAATTATAATTAACTACAAAAGTGTACATTTTGTTTCGACATCGAAAAAACAATGTCTGATCAGGTAGTTAATAATTATGGTAATAAACGTTATTTTTTAAAAAGAAAATTAAAAAATCTCACTTCCCCTTTAATTTTGGAAAATTTTTTGTCCGAGCTAAAGAGGATAGAAAAGATCTCTGAGCCGTTATCATAGACTCTCTCTTCTTAGTACTTTTTTCTCTCCTGATTTCCTCTTTGCTTTTTATTTCCCCTGTGTCCCCTTTTTTAATTTCTCTGTGTTCCTTTTATTTTCTGTATCATGCTCATTACTCCCTCTGTATCGCCCTTTTTTTCTTTTCTCCTTTTTTGTTGACAAGCTTTTTTTTTTCTTTTGTGCCGCGACTATATGAATTTAAGCGTGTTACTGGACTGGCCATTAGGTCCCACCTGTTTATTTTTTAATGCAACCGTCACTTCTACTCCAACAGTTTTTTTCTCGCACTTCTTGCCTGTGCAATTCCTTTCCCTTTACTTGCTTCCTTGGTGAGTACAATCTTCAAAAATTTAAAAGCAACGTCAATCGCCATCTTTTGTCTTCTTGAATCCCGTTCAGCTTTTGCAATTTCCTCAATCCTCCTTATACTCAGTCTTTTCTTTCAATTTCACTTCCTATAACTCCCAGCGTATTGTTAATACTCCTGCCTTTCTTGGTGTGAAATAATAAAAAGATCCATTATAACTATTTTGGTAGTAAACCTTTCACTCTTTGTTTCTTCGTTAATCGCATGGCCATATATTGTGGCGAAACCTATTCGCCAAGTTGTTGTGGCCTATTTGGACCAGGAAGAAAGTTCCGGAATGCAAGAAAGCAGGTTTAACAAGTGTATTACAATAACAGAACATATATACAAATACGAGTGTCAGTAATCAGCAAATAGAAGTGTAAGTCCGAACGGTATAATTACGCTGCGTCTTACAACTGCCTCACGACTATCTTACAGGTGCGTCCTGCAATTCACGCAGGTTAGTATTTATTGACAGAGGAAGAGTCCATTCCTTTAGATAGGGCACCATAAAACCATATTTATTTTTTTGTGGGGTACGCTTGTATACTGGTGAGCCAGCAAGAGGTTGACTCATTTTATAGTTCACCAATAGAAGGGTTAACCAACCAGAAGGCTCAAAATATTCAATGCGACGTGTATAAAAGGCGGTCATATTTTCTTGAGTATTGGCGATCTAATCCGATTCAGTAGAGTGTCTGACTCGTGAGTTTTAATCTTTGACGTTGTTTCATTGAACTTATTACTTACTGTACTGTATTCTATATTCATAAACTATGGTGGACCTGGTCAACAATTTATTCAAATTTCTTGAAATCAAGAAAACTACGCATTATAAAATACATACAAAATTGTAGAATGCAAAACTAAAAAATCCAAATTCATACAAATGAAGATTATAAAAACAAATAAAAAAATGTGCCAAACTCTTACCTTGCCGTGAAATAGCGTTCTTTCACCCACAGACAAAAAAGGACGTTACTTTTACAGTACACTTTATCATAAAAAATTTCACACAGTCATTTTTTACGGCATCATTCATTTTATTCAGTGGTTAACACACCCCTCCATCTCACAATTGTGGTTCATGGTAACATTCACGGTATAATATTACAATGTATATTTCCGAGGATGTTGAGTTAACTCAGTCCTTCTCAGAGGTGGATTGGTTTTTAAATTTACCTTCTAGTCTTTTCCTAAAAAGGTAGAACCTACAAGACGGCAGGTAGTTTGAATTCGTAGTTTCCTTCACATAGAATGGTCGCAACCCAAGGTTATACAATCCTGTCTGTCTTGCTAGTTTATTCATAGATTGGGGTAGAAGAGATGGATTCATACCTTTCCGAAACATGTAAATGAACAGGGATTCGAACTGTGTTCTCCGATTCCTCAATCCAAGCCGCTTACCATTACTCCTCGGATAAATAATGTTAATAAACGATTTTACTTGTATAAATTCGGGAATCGGTTCCCTTTTTTGATTAATAAACTGCTTTTTTAAAAAAAATTCTGCATATTTATATAATTGGAAACATATATTTAATTTCTCATTGTTCTAAGTTAATACCTGCTTTGTCGGAGGGACGTAGAAATCCTTAAAGAAGGTAACAATGACCATATATTGTCACTTGCCAGTAGCAGTTCAGGGACTCAAAAATCGACGTCCAATATTGTTGTGGACTTTTAGGGCCAGGAATAAAGACATTAAAACAAGAAGGTAGATTGAACCAGTGTATTGGAATAACAGAATATATATACAAAATAAGAGTGTTATTTATCAGCAGATAGAAGTATCCGTCCGTCCTGTCAAGTTACACTGCATCTCAACTGCCTCTCAAGAAGTCTCGCAGGTTAGCATTTATGAAGGAGGAAGAGTTTATTCCAATGTAGGTTGGGCACCATAACAAATATTTACCTATCGATTTATTTTTAACATGAGTAATCTCTTCTTATAAACTCAAGTATAAACATGAACAATCTCTTCTTATAGACTCAAGTATAAACGTGAACAATCTCTTCTTATAGACTCAAGTATAAACATGAACAATCTCTTCTTATAGACTCAAGTATAAACGTGAACAATCTCTTCTTATAGACTCAAGTATAAACATGAAAATTGCTTAAATTGCTGGATAATCTTCTGCCCAGTCAGTCATGTCTCTTTCAAGACATGATCGCCCAAAGCGTATATCATGTATGGCACTTAACTGATTGTATTCTCTTTGTATCGTTGTAGCCCAAATACAAGGCACAAAAGTTACTGTCGTTCCGAGTCGATATCCACTGCACCAAAACGGGCATCCTGCACGACAACACACATAGAAATGTCGCCAACTAATAGTCATCAGGACTTAACAAAATATGCCATCATTTTTTACACTATGAATAAACTACTGTAGAAAAAAAAAAACTAAAAAAAACTATCATATGTTAGTTGAAATCTGACGAGCAGTTGTTCGATTCGTTCTGACATCTCCTCTAATCGAAACCGAGGCTAAATTAAAATCAACAAAATTAAAAACTAAATTAAAAAGAAAAAAGAAACAAATGGTCGAATAAATAAAGAGACTGATGAGGGATTAACAAAAAATAAAACAATTCAAATCAATAATCCTAACTCAAATATTTTTAATACTCGATCACCAGCAAGATGGCAGTGCATATGATAAATAGCTTTAGCTTTTCACTTTAGCCTAGTGTGGCATAAGGCTACAGAATAGGCGCCTATTGAGAATAAAATGTCTGTACTTACGAATTGTGGTTTGAGGCAAATTCATTTTAATGAGTTTAGTTTCATTTATTACGAGTGGGCCCGCGCCGTTAAAAAATGACCGCAAAATATTTATATCGATATGGCGTCTAAAATTACCGCAACATATATACTACCAAGCATAATTATTAGGCTACCCCAGTTTTTTTTTCTTTTAAAGAAATGATGCATTTCATACTATTTTTAGTATTTATTGCCAAGTGGATAATTCTAAAGGAAAATAGAGTGTTTCTTTCGTTATTATTACTTTGCAAACTTTTACAAGGTAAATAGCGACAATTTACCCATCGCATACTGCAGATTTTTTTTTCTCTCTCTCTCTCTCTCTCTCTCTCTCTCTCTATATATATATATATATATATATATATATATTTACACTACCGGCCAGAATTATTAGGTCACCCCAGTGTTTTAAAAGAAATGATGGATTTCATACTATTTTTAGTATTTAATGCCAAGTGGATAATTCTAAATTAAAATAAAATGGTTCTTTTGTTGTTATTAATTTGCAAAATTTTACAAGGCAAGGAAGCAAAGATAAACTCGTCCGAATCACCCTAAATTTTCTTCATTCTTTCATTGTTGAAACTGCAATATAGGTAATTAGTAAATATTTATAAATCCATTTGATGCACATGTTATTGTGCAGTATTAACAAAAGAACCGTTCTATTTTCATTTATAATTATTTACTTGGCAATAAATACTAAAAATAGTATAAAATACATAATTTTCTTAAAAAACATTGGGGTGGACTAATAATTATGGCCGGTAGTGTATATTGATGTACCTACTATTGAGCATCTTACAGGATTAGATATAACAGGAAAAATAACCCAAAGCACGAGGCGTGACTGGAGGGCACTTTTACGCGACAAGAGCTTTAATAATTGGTCGTAAATTTTAATAACTGGTAGTAAAGAAAATGAACTTAGTCGACGCTGCCTCGCTATTGCCTTTTTCTACATGAGAGTGACAGAAAGGACACACACACACACACACACAAACACACACACACACACACACACACACACACACACACACACACACACACATATATATATATGCATGTGGTGTAGATATAAAAGGATCCAAAGTAGTATCCTGTACATACTGTGATAAGATGACTAACTCTCTAAGAGAGCTCGAAATATATATGTATATAAATACATATAGAGCAAATATAAGAAAAATTAAGGCAGGCACGTTATTTCATGGTAAATCGGAAGTGTAGGCCTATTTCATGTGAACCATCATCAGCTTCCGTCTTTATTGTACAGATTTTACACGAATTTCGTAGTAATACGACATGAAACAAGTCGGATAGGACTTACCGTCTGATGAAGTCGGTGATTGTTGGCAACAACAATTATTGACTGAAATAAATTTATTACGGAAATATGACCGGTGTTTAAAGTTTTTCAAAAAAGAAAATAGAAAATATATATATATATAGTGTGTGTGTGCCTGTATGTATATATACGTATGTAAATGCATATAGAGCAAATATAAGAAAGAATTTAGGCAGACACGTTATTTCATGGTAAATCGGAAGTATGTATATACATATATATATATATATATATATATATATATATATATATATATACGCAACAGTCTTTATTATAATATTGAGGATTATAAACTGTGCAGGTTCATGTTAGAGGATCCGAAATATGGCTGGTTGATTTTGTTTTTATCAGCATATCAACCTCTTTGGTGACTTTCTAAGAGTAAATTAGATGTAGAACAAAAACGAAAATATGAAGCCCTCAGTGAGGATTGAACTCAGTCGTAATTGCTCTAACAAGACAAGCTTGTTAAGCATTACACTGCATGAAGATACCCACATACCAACTTTTATGGGTTATTTATTACTGAAATTTTTAAAAAAATTGCGGAATTTTATTTTATTTTAAAATATAATAATGGTTTAGTGATACAATTCTGGTTGCGTGGGAAGAAGGAGTCGATTACTTCCACAAGGATAATCGTGCGCAAGTGAATATAAGGAACCCGACGAGAATTAGAACTCCGTTCTCGAATTAACAATTCCGAGTTATTATCCGTTACACTAACCACAATTTCAAGCTTACAGCACCTGGTATTCTCACGCAGTCACGCATCTAGCTACTGTCCATGATTGCCGTTGCTTAACTTCGGCTATCGTAAGTCTTTCAACAACTTTCAACTTTAGCATTTTAACGCGGTGTAATGTTTCACAAGCTTGTATCACTCGATCACTTACAACTAAGTAGTGAGTACGATCCTCACTGGGTGCTCCATACATTCGGCCTTGTACCATATCTAAGCTGCGCTTGGAAAATCACATTATAAACGGGAACTTCAATATGGTGTAATTGTTAGCAAGACGTTTGTCTCGTTAGATCCACTACGACTAAATAATGATATCACTACCAACTGGGGGCTCCATATTTTCGGCCATTTGCTACATATTAGCTACGTTTTCTAAAAGATACATCAAAGAGGTGTAATGGTCAGGAAGCTTGTCTCGCTAGATCAGTTACGAATGTGTAGTGAGGTCGTTCCATAGCTTGTTCTCCAACTTTCGAACTTTTGCCAGATACACTTTTTGAAGAGCATATCGAAGTGGTATAATGTGTCGAGATTTCGATTCTCACTGGTTGCGCAATAATTTCAACATTTTGCCAGATATTAGCAACGCTTACTAACAGGCACATCGAGAGGTGTCGTTGTCAAGAAGCATGTCTTGCTAGATCAATCACGACTGTGTAGTGCTTTTGATCCTCACAGGGTGCTTCATACTTTCGACCTTTTGCCAGATATTATGTAAAGGAAGCCAGGAAGACTTTGCTTTGGCAAGCCAATAAGAAGAAGAGACTAGCATAGGGAAGAGAGCACAAAAACTGGACACTAGAACAGTTCATTTGGTGCACATGTTATTGTGCAGTATTCACAAAAGAACCATTCTATTTTCATTTAGAATTATCCACTTGGCAATAAATACTAAAAATTGTATGAAATATATCATTTCTTTAAAAAAACTAGAGTCGCCTAATAATTATGGCCGGTAGTGTGTATATATATATATATATATAGGGTGCGATGGGTAAATTATCGTTATTTGCCTTGTAAAATTTTGTAAAGTAACAATAACAAAAAAAAATCTATTTTCATTTAGAATTATCCACTTGGCAATAACTACTAAAAATAGTATGAAATACATCATTTCTTTTATAAAACTGGGGTTGCCTAATAATTATGACAGGTAGTGTATATATATATATATATATATATATATATATATATATATATATATATATATATCACTCCAGCTGTGGATTAAACAGAAGAACAGATTCTAATCAGTTTAGTAGGACAGCTCTGAATGCGAATCGTCTACAGGGATGTACACTACAATCCGGACTAATTTAATTTGGCATAAAACGACAACCATATTAAATATTTCATTTTTCTTTTCTTGTTTCACATTTGTGTGACAACAGTCTGTTGAATTAAGAACAACTTAAGCAAAATGTCCAGTGAACTCGAGCGACATACTGCAATTTTTGTAGCTCTACGTTGTGGCCGCACGCCCAAAGAGATTGTTGAGTTTTTTCATTTCCCAACATCGACTTTATACGACATTTGCCAAGAGCTTCAAATGGTCTGGTGAGGCTGGGGCTGATTACTCAAAGAAAAAAAAAACAGGACCGATCCGAGGTTCGCAAGAGGAACAAGGACTTCCTGAATCAGTTTCAGATCCTTATCGATGAAAACCCGAGCTCGTCCATGCAGACCTGGATGTCATGAAAAAGGTTGTGAAGCCATGGATTGTTCAGGTAGCTGCGGGAAAGCCATGGCTCTTCCAACAGGACGGAGCTGCTGATCCTTCATCCAATTTAGCCCAGGCTTGTGTAACGAGAATCTGGATATGTTCTGGTCAAAGGAGATCTGGCCCCCTAGTAGCCTATCTACCTATGTACTTGCTTGATTCTAACATCACCAATTTGATTCTAGCATCACCAATTTGCAGCTGTTGGGTTCTTCTTCTTCTTCTATGTGCCCTGTCCCTTCAGGACGTAGGCGATCATGGATCTCCACGTCTCCCTATCCCTTGTGGCTCTTAGTATGTTTGCTCCTGTTGCTCCTGGCAACCCCCGTTCCGTCGTCCACCTGATCAGGCCCTGCAAATATGTTATCCGCTGCTTTCCTCTGTCTCTCCTTCCTTCTATCTGTCCAGTCAGTATCAGGTTCTCCAGGCTCTTCTTCCTCATTGCATGTCCCAGGAACTTCAGTTGTCTCTTCTTGATGCTCAGCATCAATTTCCTTTTGTTGCCATTCTTTCTAACACCTCGTCATTGCTTGTATGCTCAGCCTACGATATCCGTAGCATCCTTCTGTAGAACCACATTTCGGCCGCTTCCAGTTTTGTCCTCATTTTCGATGATATTGCCCGTTGGGTTATTCCTCTTATTGACAACCAGTCCCAGTGCAAAGCTCTTGTGGCCACCTCGTAAACCCCTTACTCAAGTTCATCTCAATTTTTATATGGCAATATTTATATAAAATACGAATTTTATATGGTAATATTTATATAAAATACGAATTTTAATGTAACCTAGTTATGTACAATAATGAATCATATGCAATATAAGTGAAAAATATACCTAGAAAAATTGAAAATACATACAATGTATCTTAATACAAATTAGAGACATGTCATAATTGATCATTAAAGCTTATGCAATACAGGTGAACAATTCAACTAGAAAAATTGAAAATAAATACAATTTATCTAAATACAAATTAGAGACATGTCATAATAGAATATTCCAGCCTATGAATCATATGTAATATTGGTTAACAATTCAACTAGAAATATTGAAAATAAATACAATTTATCTAAATACAAATTAGAGACATGTCATAATAGATCATTCCATATTAGAAACATGTCATAATAAATCATTCCATCCAACCAGTCTACCGCAGAAAGCAATGGCAACTCACTGCGGGTTAATCTTCTGCCCAGTCAGTCATGTCTCTTTCGAGACATGATCGCCCAAGCGTATTTCACGTACGGCACTTAACTGACCCATAGTAAAAACATGAACCCATTTCTTCCCTCCAGCAATGGGTAAATAACAGGACGGACTGAGTACAATAGCCTTGGTTGACAACCATTCTAGGAGAAGGAAAAGTCTGAATTCAAACCTCTGTAGCTTCTGTCATTTTGGGCAAAAGCTATGAGCTGGTAAGAAGTCCACCTACTTGTGCTGTGATAGAAAATATTGGACTCCTTAATCTGAGTGCACTGGTTTTGAACGAACACTAGTGTGAAACACGGTAAGTTGACGCGGACCTCTCTGATTTCTAACCACTCTCCCATGGGTGTATCACCGACGGCACTTTAGATGACGTCGACCTCAATAAGTCGTTTAACGGCTGAATATCTCTTACCGACTTAGCGGCACGACTCCAGCCACTTTCTCACCGACAGGATGTGGCTTCCTTCTGTCTGTTCTAGAAATATTTTCATGGCTTCTGCTTCGACGAACTTAAGTCACTGTTGCTCCTGCCACATGAGTTTACTCGTGCAACCAGACTGATCAACCAAATGCAGCCGACAATTCTACTCCGTCAGCTTCTTTTCTCGCACTTCCCGCCTGTGAAACTCTCTTCCATATTCTTGCTTTGCTGACGGCTACAACCTCTAGGAATTTAAATGCAATATCAATACACATCTCTTAAACACTTGACTCCAGTTCTTTCTACATCACACTGTATATCTTCTTCTTTCTCTCTACCTTCGCAACTGTCATCGCACTTGTATTCTCATCGATCTCTTGCTCCCTTCTCTGATAGGTTCGTCATTCTCTTTACTCTCCTCCTATCTAATCTTTTTTCTCTTATGTAGTCCCCTCCGCGTCAGTGGCGTTACCGCCTTGCTTGGGGTGAAATGATTAAAAAAAAAAAGAGGAGCTTCTCCAGCTCAGCACTGAAGAAAGTTTTATTCTTCTAATACCAGGCCGAGAAGAAAATACATTAATGGATATACATAAATAAACATCAGTACCAATTACGATACGCAGCTCAGTGTACTTAACCCGACCAAGCTGATCGATATCATGTTGATTGTTAACGTAACGGTCTCACCTATTTTGTTACGAATCGATTATCAGTTTACTTAAAAATGGCGCATTCGTTAAAGATCCCAATCCGCCACGGGTCAAATTAACCTTTATTCGGTCGGTCAGTGGCGTCAACACTTTCGGCGGGCGGGGATTAAAAACGAATTTGACGAAAATCGATGGGTCAGACTAAAAATAGAAAATACATTTTTTTTAATTTCATCGGTCTTTCCAACTACCTTCTCTCTATCTCCTTCACTCTTTCTCTCTGTATTTCTTTCACTCCCTCTCTTCCAATTTATTTCTCGTTTGTTTTATTTAATCTCTCTCTCTCTCTCCTTTTTTTTTTATCTATCCGACACTCTCTTTCTCTCATTTATACGTTGATTCTCTTTTTTTCATTTACCTTCACTATAGCTTTCTTTTGCTCATTTTTTCTCTCTTTATGGATCTTGCTTTCAGTCTATATCTCTATCTTTCACTCTGTTTACTTTATTGAGAGGTCTGCATACACCGTACATTGCTATCAACAAAATTGTTGTAATGAAATCAGTTCAATAAGTTGACATATTTAAAAAAATCAGATGTATTGACATGTTCATAATCCCTCAAAATCTCATAATCTCATAACCCAAAATTAGGTTAGCTTAGATAAAGTTAATTTAATAACATATCTACCAACGTTGTGGCGCAGTGGATATCGGCTCGGAACGAGCAATCGGGAAACCGAGTTCAAATTCCAGTTCAAATTCCTTGCATTCACTTACGCGCAAATACCCTTGGGAAAGGTATTAATCCGTCTCTTCCTTCCAGTTATTGGTTAAATGATAAGACAGATTGGGTTCTATAGCCTTGGTCGGCAACCAGTCTACCGCAGAAAGCAATGGCAACCTACTGCGGGATAATCTTTTGCCCAGTCAGTCATGTCTCTTTCGAGACATGATCGCCCAAAGCGTGTGTCGCGCATGGCACTTAACTGACTGACTGATCGTGTTGTTTAATGTATGTTTATAAGACAGAAATTGCAATGGATTAGTAGAAAAGGGGATACAGTTCCGGTTTATGGTGATGTTTTTAAAAAATAAAGGCAAAATCAGGGGCTTTTTGCAGGGTCCAAAATGTCAGCTAAGATTTTATTTTTGCACTTGAGACAAAAACGTAGACACTCGTTTAGTTTTCACAGAGGTTAAAACATATTGTCATCAAGTTTGCACTGTAGGCATAAGGTCAGCACAGGTTTGGACGAGTGTCTACGTTTTTGTCTCTAGTGCAAAAATAAAATCTTAGCTGCCATTTTAGCCTCTGCAAAAAGGCCCTGTTTTTGCCCTTTTTAAAAAAAAAATCACCATAAATAAAAAACAAAACAAAAAACAAATGTTAGACACAGATCAATTTTACACTCAATTAAAAGAAGCGTTAGACACTGGTCTTTCTTCTTCTATGTGCCTTGTTCTTTCAGGACGTAGGCGATCATGGCTTTCCACATCTCCCTGTCCCTGGTGGCTCTTAGCGCGCTTTTACCTGTAACACCTTACAACCCCCGTTCTCTCATCCACCTGCTCAGGCCCTTCAAATATGATATCCACTGTTTCCTCTGTCGCTTTTCCCTCTATCTGGCCTGTTAGTATCAGGTTCTGCAAGCCCTCCTTCTTCATTGCATGTCCCAGGAACTTCAGCTGTCTCTTCCTGATGCTCACTATTAATTTCCTTTTCGTTGCCATTCTTTTCAACATATCATCATTACTCACATACTCAAACTATGATATCCTCAGCATCCTTCTGTAGAACCACATTTCAGCTACTTCAAGTTTTTGCTTCATCTTTGAAGATATTGTCCAACATTCACTGCCATATTAAAGAACCGACATCACATAGCAATCTAGTATTCTCTTCTTTGTTTCTTGTGAATGTTTCCTGTTTCTTAATACTTTACTCAGCTTCTGGAACGCGTCCTTAGCCATGCCAATTCGCCTTTAGATCTCTGTGTCACACTTTCCGTCTTCTGTTATAACATTTCCTAGGTATTTAAATTTTTGTATCTGCTTGATTTTAATATCCCTCACCAGTATTTGTCATTTTGGGTTGTTCTTTTGGATGATGACCATGCATTTTCTTGCAGTTTTTTTTTTGTAGTCCTTTTTGTCAGTTGCTTCTGCTTCCTTCTGTAGGAGATCCTGTAGTTTCCTTTCTGTGTCTGTAATCAACACTTTATCGTCTGCGTATTTATGCTGTTCAAATTATGGCCTCCGATGACAAATCCTGGCATAACATCTACGGTCCTCAAAATATTCTCGCTGTAAAAGTTAAACAGATCCGGTGAAAAGACACATCCTTGTCTTACGCCCCTTTCTATCTTTGTATATATGCTGAATCCGTTAAATGTCCATATGCAGGTAGTTTGCTGCCAGTAGAGATTCTTAATTACGCTAATGTCTTTTCCATATATGTCGAGGCTTCTGAGAATCTCCATCAATTCTTTGTGGTGTATTTTGTCGAACGCCTTCACATAATCGATAAAACACAGCTACAAATCCTTCTTCATTTGTATTGCCCTTTTAGAGAGCATCCTTATCATAAATATAGCGTGTCATGTTGCAGTGTCTTTGACAAACCCGCAATGTTCTTGTCCTATCTCTAGACTGATTCTGCTTCTTGCTCTATTAACCAGGATTCGGACGATCAGTTTTGTAATATGACTCACGACACTGGCCTATTTGTACTAAATTAAGAAATCTACGTTATACACTGGTCTGTTTTGAATTAAATGGTAGATAAGGTAAGCAACATATCCACTTTGCGCAAGGGAAAAATGAGGCAAAACTTTTTAAACACCAGAGTTAAAACAAAATAGGCATAGGTCGGTTGACCCTGCAGTCAATGAGGAAGGCATATTTGAAGTTGCAGGAGAATTAAAAATTGTAGAAACAAATTTGCTCTATACTAGATTTGAAAAACAGACACAGGACCGGTTTGCACGAGAATAAATAAAAAAATGCCTGTTTTGCATCAAATAAAATTAAATGTGTAGATACAGGTTTGGTTTACACTAAAAGAAAAAAATGAATAGATACAAGTCTGGTATTCACTAAATTAATATAAAAAAGGGAAGATACAGTCTGAGTTTGAATTTTGTTTAACGGCATATCAACCCCCGTGGGTTATTTAATGCCAAAAATGTGGGGTTTTAAAGTATTTTTTAATGTTCGGTTATAGTGAGAAGGCTGATTTAGTTAGATTTTAATTAATTTTTTTTTGTTTTTATTCTTTATTTTAGAAAACTGAAAATGTTTTCTAGTTTTGTATTCAAAAATGTTTCGCTGATAATAATTTTTTTCTTTCAGAAATATGCTTTGGTAATAATGTTTTCTTCAAAAATGTATTGTTGGCAATATTTTTCTTTTTATGTATATATTTCTATAAAAGTCTATTTTTATACTTTCATAGTGTTTTGTCTTCAGTTTGAGGTTTAACTATTTGCCCATAGTTGGGACCCTAACAGGTGCTACCACTCCGGGTCAGGGTGGACATGGGAACAACAAAAATTAAGAGGTTGTTCCGTGTTCCTCACAACTTCCCCGTCAGAGGCCAGTTTACCCTTATACCCAGGACCTGGTAGATACAGGCTTGTTTTGCTGTAAAGTAAAAAAAAAAAAAAAAAAAAAAGGCATGCTAGGTCTGTTTTGTATGAAATTAAACAAAAATCAAAAAAGCAAATGGTACACACGAGACGTAGACATAGAAGAAAACATGACCAGTTTATGCGATTGCTAAAATGGTAGACACAAGTCGGTTTGCACTTAGAGTTAAAAATAATGTATACAGAACAGTTTGCATTAGAGTAAAAAAAAAACGATAGGTAGACATATATATATATATATATATATATATATATATATATATATACGTAAAAGGACAATATATATAAAATGCTTAAAATATCTTAAGATGTGAATAAATACAAAAGAAAAACTTATCTTAGCTGACGCGTTTCGTTCCCTTGATAAAGTCCTACAGAAAACGAAACGCATCTGTTAAGATAACTTTTTCTTTTGATTTTATTCACATCTTAAGTCTCAATCGCTCCGTATTTGAAGGAAGCACATGTTCGCGCTGTTTTAAATATCCCCACCCAATAGAAGTATTGCTACTCTCACCCAGATTTGGGTTACAATTACTACATTCTTTTTTTATGCGAGTGGGGCTACATAAGATTTTTTAGCAGGAGGAGAAAGACGAATCAGCTACAGGGGGGAGTGAAAGAGAAAGGGCAAGAGAAGGATGTGAACACAGGAATGAAGACAGTTGCAAAGGTAGAGAGAAAGGAAAAGAACAAGATACACGGGGTGATGTAGAAAGGACTGGAGTCAAGTGGATAAGAGTTGGGAATTGACATTGCATTTAAATTCCTGGAGATCGTAGCCGTCAGGAAAGCAACTATACGGAAAGGAGTTTCACAGGAGGGAAAATTAGCTGCTGGAGTAGAATTATCGCCTGAAATTGGTTGATTTAGCTGTGAATGGGTGAGAGCTTGTTACCAGTCTGGTTGGTCGAGTAAATTCTTGTGGAGGGGGCACCAGTGACCTAAGTTCGTCAGAGCAGAAGCCATGAAAATATTTGTAGAAGTGACAGAAGGAAACCACATCCCGCCAGTGAGAAAGTGGCTGGAGTCAAGTCGGGAACTATCACATTACAGATTTTCTTTTGAAGCATGTCGAAACTTTTATTTACTATAAAACTTAGAAAATCATCAGGGGACAATATACTAACAAACGTAATCCTTGAAAATATCTAATGAATTAGCCGTAAGCGCTTGGAACAATAACCGCGACGATAAGTTTCTATACACTCTTAGATCCACTAAAAGGTTTCTACATACACTCGTAGTGCCTATTTCTACACTCTATTAAACCCTATAAAAGTTTCTATACACTCTTAGAGCGAATAAAAGTATAGTTTCTACACATCCTGAATGCATATAAAAAGTCTATACGTTCTTAGACACTGTAAAAAGGTAAACTGTAAGAACTTTAAAAAAAACTGATAAAATACTAATGAAACCTTCTTTATCGGTCAAATCCACAGCATTATGGCTACAATACAAAACCGATCAGTAAGTAAGATGAAACCGAGGACCGGCCTATTTTATTGACTACGAAATAAAATAGTCCACTTCTCAATTTGACCTGATTTGGTGCCCGCCTGTCCTGTCTTAAATTCCGAATGCAATGCTCGCTTGTCCGAACTTGTTTTTGTGTGTAGACGCCAATTCTTAGATAGTGAGCTTTTGCCTTATTACTATTGTTTTGCCTTATTACTGTTAATTTGCCTTGCATGAATTGTTTGCATGCATTAGATGAGTTTTTGCACTGTTCTTTAAGTTTTCGTGTTATTGTTTATTGCAAACGTTGTCAGTTCTTTTTGTTAGACAATTCTGGATTGTTACTTATTTTGCATTTGAACATGGACACCCACTTCACGTTAAATGAAACACACACACACACACACACACACACACACACACACACACACACACACACGTGTGTATATATATATATATACATTATATATAGCCTATACATATAGTCTCTCTCTCTGTCTATATATATATACATATATACACAATATATATATATACACAATATACATTATATATAGCCTATACATATAGTCTCTCTCCCTCTCTCTCTCTCTCTATATATATATATATACATGTATACACAATATACATTATATATAGCCTATACATATAGTCTCTCTCTCTCTCTCTATATATATATATATACATACATATATATATATATATATACATGTATACACAATATAAATTATATATAGCCTATGCATATATTCTTAGTCTCTCTCTCTCTCTCTTTATATATATATATATATATATATATATATATATGTATATCCAGGTAAAGAGGACCCATGGTTTTAAGATTTTGATTTCTCTGGCAATTTACTTTTTTATAAAAAGTGTACAATAAAATAAATATTGTAGAGCATAATATGATCATATAATTATAAATTAAAAATATGTTGCGACACAGAAAATTCTATTTCTCATCATCAGCCAATGTTAGATGTCTATATGTATATATGTTGGCCCTCTCCACCCACCACCCTAATTCAATAGAGACATTCTATATTGTTATCTATATGTATAAAAGTGACGAGGGTGGACGTTACTTAAGTATTTGCTTAAGTAAATTCATCATACGTTTTTATACTTAGTATTCGTTAAACTACCCAACTGAAACCGGGATAAACTACTAGTCATTTTAAAATTTTTAATTTATGACACCTCTATGACACCTGCCTTAATGAATTTCATCTAATCAAGAAATCGTGTAGAGAATTAGAAAGGTTTATTATAAAAGTAAATAGACATAATATGTCTATATTATTCAATGAAACATATTTGAATGAAGACATGCTGCCAATATATATATATATATATATATATATATATATATATATAGTACCGGCCACCCCAGTTTTTTAAAAGAAATTATAAATTTCATAGTATATTTAAGTGGATGATTCTAAATGAAAATAGAATGGTTCTTTTGTTATTATTACTTTTCAAAATTTTAAAAGGCAAGGAAGCAAAGATAAACTCTTCCGAATCACTCTAAATTTTCTTCATTCTTTCATTGATGAAACTGCAATATATCTAATTATTAAATATTTATAAATTCATTTGATGTACATGTTATTGTGCAATATTAACAAAAGAACCATTCTATTTTCTTTTACAATTATTCACTTGGCAATAAATACTAAAAGATAGTATGAATAATATCATTTTTTAAAACACTGCTTTGGCTTAATAATTATGGTCGGTAGTATATATATATATATATATATATATATATATATATATATATATATATATATTATAAATTATAGTTTAGAACATGTATAAATTACAAACTGCTACAAAAATTCGTTTCCTTATATTGGTGAGTTTCACACAAAACTTACCAATATCAGGAAGCGAATTTTTCATCTCCCTTCAAAAAATATCTTTTACTACCTGATGAGACATTGTCCATTCAATGTCGAAACAAAATTTATACTTTGGAGTAGTTTATAATTTGTATATGGTCTAAACTATTATTTATAATAAATATTCATAGCTCTATTTCTATATTGAGCACTCTTTTCAATTAATGTTTTAATTGTTGTTAATATTTTCTTCGTTCCTTATTCACTTGGTATATATATATATATATATATATATATATATATATATATATATATATATATATATATATACCTGCTTGTCACATACTTACCTGCTTATTGGGTCAATCTCACTCTTCTTTTTTCTCTCCATATTTCTCTCGCTAACTCTGAAACGCAGTCAGCCTTGACATTATTATGGTTTTTATTTTTCAACTATAAAGAAAGAAGCTATGAATTTTATTCAATGTTAAGACTGATTCAAACAAGTTAATCCCGTAAGCCCGAGTTAGGTACAATATCAATACATTTGCACTCATCAGCTTGACACTGATATGGCCACGGGCGTCTGTAGTTGTTAGCAAGCTCCTCTCTCCAAGTTGTTAACCAGTGCTGTGAGTTCATTCCTCACACGTACCCGATTATTGCTGCCTTGTGTCAAACGCTGTTGAATTTGTAAAGTCATGTTTGCATCAGCAGCAATTAACAGAGACTCTGCGAACATAGGCTGACAAAGCGCTTTCCTTTTTAGGCTCTTTAGAATCAAACAGAAGCAGAAATATAAATGCCTGGGAAGTGTTTTGACAAAGGATGAAAATTGTGACACTGAGATCCGAAGGCGGATTGGCATGGTCAAGGACGCATTCCAAAAACCAAGCAAAGTTTTGAGAATCAGAAAGAGTTCATTGGAAGCAAAGAAAATTAACTGGATATCCGCCCACCTATATGGAAGCGATTGCTGGACGATGCTCTCAAAGATGCAGGAGAGATTCGAAGCAACAGAAATGTAGATCTACAGAAGGATGCTGAGGATATCATGGACCAAACATGTGAGTAATGACAAGGTTTTTGATAGGATGCAAACGAGAAAGAAACTCATACTTAACAGCAGGAAGAGACAGCTGAAGTTTCTGGGATACGTGATGAGAAAGGGCAGCTTGGAGAATCTGATACTCGGATAGACGGAAAGAACGACAGGGAAAAGCAACGCAAGAAATACTTGATGAACTTGAGCAAGTGGTTGGCGGAGTAGGTTTTGGGAGATATGGAAAGAAGAAAAGTGTTAAGAGTGACAAGGGATAGGGGTAAGTGAAGATCCATGATCACCCATGCCCTGAAAGGACACGGCATATAAACAGAAATGGGTAAAACCAAAACAACTTTGTTTCTTGATTAACTGTACTTAGATTTTTCCGGACTTTGAGTATCCAGACACGGAATGAATAGAAAAATGAAAATCACCCGAATATTTTTCAGTTATACCAACGAAATCAATGTAAATATTTCATTTGAGGCAAACCTTTTGAGAATTTAAAGACCCACACTCAACGTTAGAAAATTTAATTTCAAACCCTTAAACAATGATTAAATTTTAGAAATGTTTAAGTTTTATTGACCAGACAGCTAAAAGTTACATTTATATATAAAACTGCCTTAACCCACCATCCGGAAGTTACGACAGAAAATGGCGACGCCAACTAAAATCAAAGAAAAAATGATACAACCCTTTTCATCAGACTTAACTAGAGAAAAACTAGATTTCTGATAATAAGAAATGCCAAAAGATTTAGATTTCCTCGATGTAACCTTAGATCTAGAGAAAAATAGACACCAACCATACAAAAAATCAAATACCAATCCTTTATACATCCATCCAACGTCTACCCACCCTCCATCTGTTATCAAGTATATACCCTCATCAGGATGTGCGTTGTAGTACAGGATGTGCGTTGTAGTACAGTGGATATCGGCTCGGAACGAGAAACCGGGGAGCCGAGTTCGAATTCCAGTTGAATCCATTGTATTCACTTACGCGCAAATACCCTTGGGAAAGGTATTAATCCGTCTCTTCCTTCCAGTTATGGGTTAAATAACAGGACAGATTGGGTTCTATAGCCTTGGTCGGCAACCAGTCTACCGTAGAATGTAATGGCAACCTACTACGGGATAATCTCCTGCCCAGTCAGTGATGTCTCTTTCGAGACATGATCGCCCAAGCGTGTATCACGTATGGCACTTTAACTGACTGACCCTCATCAATCGAATACACAATTAGTAGAACTTCAGCTAATGAGGAAGTAATTAATAAGCATAGCAATTTTTATAATACTGCATTAAAAAATAGTGGATACAAAAACCCATACGCGGACGATACAGTGCTGATTGCGGACACGGAAAGGAAACTGCAAGATCTCATACAGAAAGTAGCAGTGGAGACTGACAAGAAAGGACGACAAATAAACTTTAAGAAAACTGAGTGCATGGCCATCAGCAAAAGATACAACCCAAAATGCCAAATACAGGTGGGGGATAACAGAATCAAACAAATCCAAGAATTTAAGTACCTAGGAAGTGTTCTAACAGGAGATGGAAAGTGCGACACGGAGATCCGAAGGCGAATTGGCATGGCAAAGGACGCGTTCCAGAAGATGAGCAAAATACTAACACACAGGAAAATCTCAATAGAAACGAAGAAAAGAGTGCTAGAATGCTACGTGATGTCAGTTCTTCAATACGGCTGTGAATGCTGGACAATATCATCGAAAATGAGGACAAAACTGGAAGCGGCCGAAATGTGGTTCTACAGAAGGATGCTACGGATATCGTGGACTGAGCATACAAGCAACGACAAAGTGTTAGAAAGAATGGCAACAAAAAAGAAATTGATGCTGAGCATCAGGAAGAGACAACTGAAGTTCCTGGGACATGCAATGAGGAAGGAGAGCCTGGAGAACCTGATACTGACTGGACAGATAGAAGGAAGGAGAGACAGAGGAAGGTAGCGGATAACATATTTGCAGGGTCTGATCAGGTGGATGACGGAACGGGGGTTGCCAGGAGCAACAGGAGCAAACATACTAAGAGCCACAAGGGATAGGGAGACGTGGAGATCCATGATCGCCTACGTCCTGAAGGGACAGGGCACATAGAAGAAGAAACGAGAAAAGTAACCCCCGAAGAAAAAATAGGATTACCAACTGGTACACACACCCTTTCAACTAGTAGTAAATTGGGAAAAAATCCTCGCAATAATTAGTGAACACTTTCCGGAAAAAATTCAGTAAGTAAGGTCTTTCATAAAAACACTATTAAATTAAGTTACAGCTGTATGAACAATCTAGAAAAATTAATAAAAAATCACAATAATAATATTTAAAAAAAAAACTTCAACAATATCAATAAAAACAACCAGATAACAGAAAATAACAACTTATTCATATCTATTTTTTTCATACTAATACACTGTATTTACTTTCGAGCAAATACCCTTGGGAAAGGTATTAATCCGTCTCTTCCTTCCAGTTATGGGCTAAATAGCAGGACAGACTGGGTTCTATAGCCTTGGTCGGCAACCAGTCTACCGCAGAAAGCAATGGCAACCTACTGACTGACCTTCTACCCTAGTCAGTCATGTCTCTTTCGAGACATGATCGCCCAAGCGTGTATCACGTATGGCACTTAACTGACTGACACTGTTTTGAACCTACCTCCTGTGTTCCGTGTCTTACTTCCGATGGAACCGGTCACTACAATTTTGTAGCGAAGTTTCGCCACAACTTCACAACAAATTTGTGACGAAGGTTTTTGTTAAAATTTACCACAACAAATTAGCGACGAACATCCACAACAATTAGGTTTTAGGCTCTTTCTAATTTCTACTCTATAATTCTAACGTCTCATCCGAAGAACATGAAAAAGCACTGTGTCTGCGCCATTCCAAGTAGCTGTGGAAAGAGATATATAGAAGAAACACGTCGTACCCTTAAAGTAAGACTGCAAGAACATCGCCTGACCACAGCACGGGGGAGATAGAAAAATCAGGCGTAACTGACCACATATAGAGGGAGAAAGGGGATCCCCGCCCCTGTGGGATGATGTTAAAATAATTAGAAGTTTCGTCAGTTTAAGAAATCGGAGCATATGCTAGGCTGCAAAAATCTCCTAAGCCGGCCAAGGATAGAAATGAATGCAATATGGGAATCAGTAATAGGGAGTACTAGAGAAAACCATTAGCTTCAACGATTGCAATATGAGTTCTGGTAAAAAAAATACGGTTACTGAGAAATTATGTTTATAAGTCGCAGAAGTTTATACACTGAATTTCTGGGACTACAGAGGTTGCAGTTCTTTTTATAATCGTATCGCCCCAAGCAAGGCATTTAACTGCCACTGATGTGAAGGGGGTTACAGAGGAGGAAAGTTATGAGAAAGAGTGATAGGTTACAGAGGGTGTCAAGAAGTCGGTAAGAGAAGAATGACAGTGGCCATAAAGTGAGGGATCAATTTATATGTTGATTATAATTTATAATTGATCCCCCAGTTTATAACCCCATTAAAAAAGTATAGATTTTTTTTTTTATAATCATATCGCTCCAAGCAAGGCATTTAACTGCCACTGTTGTGCAGGGGGTTACATATAAGGAAAATTATGAGAAAGAGTAGCAGAATAAAGGGGGATGTGAGGAAGCGGGTAGGAGAGGGATGAGAATACTGCAGGTATGAGATGAGAGCATGAGAGAGAGGAGGCAATTAGTGAGATAGGAAATAGGCTATTGACTTAACATTTAAATTCTAGCTGTCGAGGAAGCAATTAAATGGAAGGGAATTCCACTGGCGGGAAGTGCGAGAAAAATCTTTTCCCATTCAACCCTCTTTTTTGAACAGGAATAAAGGTTTATTTAATGTTTCCTGTTTGAGATCGCTAAATTTTTATTTATTATATATTCATACATTTCTTCTAAATAAGAATAGTCAGGTTCACCTACCGTTCTTTTCACATTCCTCCCCTGTCTTTTGAACAGGAGTAGATGTTTATCCCCTGGATCCTATTTGAGATTTGGTTAACGGTTCTTTCTCAATCTATTTCAGATCTATACCTCTAACAGCTAAACTTATTCATAAATAGAACTTAGTCTGTGTGTGTGTGTGTATGTTTGTGTGTGGGGGTGGGTGTGTGTCCGTTACATATAGACTCCAAAACGGCTGAACCGATTTTCTTGAAAAATTACACAGTTGTACTATAAGCGTCTGCGAGTGTTCGTAACTAGGGTTTGTGTCGAGGTACGCCCAATAAATATCGAAAATCGATAATCGAAAAAATCAGGTTATAGAAGGAGTGATCCAATTTTAATCAAATTTGATACACTCATAGACAAAGACATAAGAAACGATATTCAGAAGTTTCAAGGTTGCGGTTCTTACAATAGTGCAGAAAATCGATAATATATATATATATATATATAATAGGCAAGATGTTTGTGTGTGTGTCTGTTTATCTGCCTGTATGTCTGTATTTTTTCAGCCCTTTTATTTTAGTTTTTGCTTCAGGTTTGGCTCTAAGTAGGTATAATTGTAGTTCTTAGTCTCAGCCATGATACCATTTACTCAGAGGACTTATTTAACACTCAAAATTCAGTTTACGACGAAAAAAACTTATTTGATATCGATACCAGGAAATGAAAATTTGACTTACATCCATTGATTTTTCTTTCAGTCTACGGTTTCGCTTTAACTGGAAGCAACTATTGCTTTTTAGTCTTTCGTGCCAATGTCCAAAGAATCTGAGCACCAGGACCATGGATTAGTCTTAAAGCTTTCATTACACCCGAGCAACACCGGGCTATACTGCTAGTCTCCACATAAATAAATGTTGACTTACTATATTGTTGTGGAGTAGTTTTCGCACTGAAAGTTATAATCGTGCTATGTCGGTTGCTAAACGACTTAACGTATTCAAAATGTTAAGAACTTGGCAACCTTTCACTGAAAGCTGACTTCTTAATATTCTGCCAACTGCCGACTAGTATCAACTGCCTAGTAGTTCTACTGAACTTCAATAGAAGTCTAAAGGACTCCTATGAACTTCCCAAGTACTTTTTCCGTTATCTTCCTGTTAACTCTTATTAATATAGGAGGAAGAGTCCATTATCTGAGGAATAGGTGTGTTTCACCATAACAGAGGGAGAGGCCATTATCTGAGGAATAGGTGTGTTTCACCATAACAGAGGGAGAGGCCATTATCTGAGGAATAGATGTGTTTCACCATAATAGAGAGAGAGTCCATTATCTGAGGAATAGGTGTGTTTCACCATAACAGAGGGAGAGGCCATTATCTAAGGAATAGGTGTGTTTCACCATAACAGAGAGAGAGTCCATTATCTGAGGAATAGATGTGTTTCACCATAACGGAGAGTCCATTATCTGAGGAATAGGTGTGTTTCGCCATAACAGAGGGAGAGGCCATTATCTGAGGAATAGATGTGTTTCACCATAACAGAGAGAGAGTCCATTATCTGAGGAATAGGTGTGTTTCGCCATAACATATATGTACATGCATCCTTTTTAAGATTTGGCTAATGTTGACTTACTATATTGTTGTGGAGTAGTTTTCGCACTGAAAGTTATAATCGTGCTATGTCGGTTGCTAAACGACTTAACGTATTCAAAATGTTAAGAACTTGGCAACCTTTCACTGAAAGCTGACTTCTTAATATTCTGCCAACTGCCGACTAGTATCAACTGCCTAGTAGTTCTACTGAACTTCAATAGAAGTCTAAAGGACTCCTATGAACTTCCCAAGTACTTTTTCCGTTATCTTCCTGTTAACTCTTATTAATATAGGAGGAAGAGTCCATTATCTGAGGAATAGGTGTGTTTCACCATAACAGAGGGAGAGGCCATTATCTGAGGAATAGGTGTGTTTCACCATAACAGAGGGAGAGGCCATTATCTGAGGAATAGATGTGTTTCACCATAATAGAGAGAGAGTCCATTATCTGAGGAATAGGTGTGTTTCACCATAACAGAGGGAGAGGCCATTATCTAAGGAATAGGTGTGTTTCACCATAACAGAGAGAGAGTCCATTATCTGAGGAATAGATGTGTTTCACCATAACGGAGAGTCCATTATCTGAGGAATAGGTGTGTTTCGCCATAACAGAGGGAGAGGCCATTATCTGAGGAATAGATGTGTTTCACCATAACAGAGAGAGAGTCCATTATCTGAGGAATAGGTGTGTTTCGCCATAACATATATGTACATGCATCCTTTTTAAGATTTGGCTAACGGTTCTTTCTCAATCTATTTCAGATCTATACCTTTAACATCTCCACATAAACAAATGTTGACTTCCTATATATTTCTTATATATTTGCAAATAAGATTAAGCATGTTCACTCATGGTTCGTTTCACCCTTCTCTTCGGTCTTTTGTACAGGAGTAGAAGTTTATCCTAATTTATTGTTAGGTATATGGTAGCTTCTAAAGTCCACTTTGACTCTATACTTGAGACATCACGTAAACTCTGAAATTTTATTTGCTATTTATTTATTCATTTTTTAAAAAATACGTTTAGATAGATTCTCCTGTCGCTTGGTTCATACTCTTCCCCATCTTTTGAACAGTAGTAGATGTTTGAGACTTATTAATTGTTTAGGATTGATTTTCTTGTTCCATCTAAATAATTTATATTCGCTTTCCCTTCTAGTATCTCCTTGAATCTTAGGGGCTCTATTACCTTACTTGGCGTAACTCTATAAAAAAAAATGCTGACGTGTTAACTTTAGTTATCGCCGTTGTAAAGAAAGTCAAATCCTTCCTCTATAGGAAGGAAATACCAACAATGTGTGTGTGTCAAGCGTGTAGTTCGTTGTTTTACTATTGACCACCGACCCTGACAAATATTGATCGACACTGTTACTTCACACTGCCTTTTATTGATCGACATCTTTGTTATTCTTTGTCTATTATCGAATGTTAGAATTACACTTCTCCATCTGCTTCCCCGATCACTACAATCTTCACCTGTCCAAGGCAAGGGCTAACAGTTATGTTCCGAAAATATCCGTAAAAGCTATTCCTCGTATTTTGTAACCTTCTACCTACATTGTGGAACGGACTCCCAAGAGGATGCTTCCCTCATAACTACAATCATCCCCTACCAAAGGCAAGATTTAGCCTTTATCTTCCGCACATATCCGCGTAAGCTGTACCTCTTACTCTGAAACCCTCGACCTACTTTGTGAAACCGACTCTCAAAAGGATGCTTCTCAGATCACTAAAATATCAACCTGTGTATAACTAAGTTTTGAGTTTGTTTAACGGCATATCAACCTCTGTAGGTTATTTAATGCCAAAAAGCTGGGGTTTAAAGTATTTTTTAAATATTCAGTTGTAGTGAGAAGGTCAATTTAGTCAGATTTTAATGAAAACTTTTTGTTTTTATTCTTTCTTCTTTTAGAAAACTGGAAATGTCTTCCAGTTTCGTATTCAAAAATGTTTTGCTAAGAATAATTTTTTCCTTCGAAAATGTGTTATGGTAATAATTTTTTTCTTCAAAAAATGTATTGTTATATTTTTCTATAAAAGTCTATTTGTATGTATTTATTTCTCAAAAGCCTTTTTTTATACTTTCATAGTGTTTTGACCCCACTTTTGGGGTTAACTATTTGACTATAGCTGGGACCCTAACAGGTGCTACCACTCCGGGTCAGAGTGGACCTGGAAACAACAGCAATTAAGAGGTGGTTCCATGCTTCTTACAACTTCCCAATCAGAGGCCTTGCTACCGGATGCAGTTTACCATCATGCCCAGGACCATGAGTAAGTTTAACTGTTATCTTTTCTACATAAAAATGTACGTCATACTTTGTAAACAGTTACCTTTAGTAGCTTTTGAGCAATGTACACGGTTGATCGAATTTGCATCCACTTTGTATTTCATTTGTAAGGAGGAAGTCCCATTCGAGTAGTTTCTTCCAAAGAAATGCGTGTTTTAGTGCAGTGGATATAGGCTTGGAACGAGAAATCGGAGAGCCGAGTTCGAATTCCAGTTGAATTTGTTGCATTCACTTACGCATAAATACTCTTGGAAAATGTATAAATCCATCTCTTCTCTCTCCAACTATGTGTTAAATAGCAAAACAGATTGTGCTCTATATCTTTGGTTGGCAACCGGTCTACCGCAGAAACTAATAGCAACCTACTGCGGGAAAATATTCCGCCCAATCAGTCATGTCTCTTTCGAGACATGATCGCCCAAGCATGTATCACTGTCTGTCAGGATAAAAATCATTTATTAAACTATTGATCTGCGTAGTTGATAATAACTCTCATTGATTGTCATCGTGACAACTGCATGCCGGCTATTGATTGTCGTTATTAATTCTCCCCACTCCCTTTATTGACCTTTTATCGTAGCAAAAGACTGACAATTAATGATTGTTTTCATTGCTAATCCTTTTCTATAATTTATTGAAATTGTTGTTACTCCTTGCTTATTTCAGTACTCGTTTCCATTCTTACTGACGTCGTTATTACACATTTCCTCATATTGATCTTCATCTCCGGTACTCCCAGCCAATTATAGATAACCATAAATACTATTCCTGAACATTAGTGACCGAGATTGTTACTAATTTAACGAAACACCGGACTGGGTGTTTACAATACGTTAATGACAGTGACTAATTTCAATCCAAACTATGCGATATCATAATGAATTATTATTATTATTATTATGTCATTTTTTCATCATATTTCGATTTCTGCTTTGGTCTCACTACCAACCAACTCTGCGGGATGACCTAAGGCAGGTCGTGGCGTGTTGTTACGACTCCATTTCATGTTTTTCTATCTTCCCTATCATCCCCAGCATTACATAGATAAAGTTTTCCTTAGTGTGTGGGCTGTACTTAATAAGACAATTTTTTGTATATCTCTTAAGCTGGGGTTTCCAGGGATTCTTTCAATGTGTTGTTTTGTTCCATTTTTTATCATTCCAAGTGCACCTACTATCACTGGCACAACTCTTGTTTTCAATTTCCACATTTTTTCTATTTCAATTTCCAGGTCTTTATATTTTGACAGTTTTTCAAATTCCTTGATTGCTATGTTACAATCCGCTGGACAAGCCATGTCAATTAATAGACAAGTTTTCTCCTTCTGGTTTTTAACAATAATGTCTGGCCTGTTTGCTTCAATTTTTCTGTCTGTGTAGATGGTGTAATCCCATAGAATGGTTACATCTTCTATTTCTGTAACCGGTGCTGGATGATGTTCATACCAGTGTTTGTTTACAGCTTTTTCATAATGTTTGCACATTGTCCAATGTAAATATTGCCCAACTCTATCGTGGCGATTTTTATATTCGTTTGGGGCAAGTACAGAACAGCCTGAGATTAGGTGGTCTATTGTTTCTTGGTGTTTATCACAAAACCTGCATTTTGGATCCATATTATTATGCATAATATTTGCCTGAAAGTTTCTCGTGAAAAGACTTTGGTCTTGTGCTGCAAGTATAAATCCTTCAGTTTCAGACTTTAATCCAGATGCACGTAACCATCGATGAGTATTAACTTTATCAACATTGGATTTATTGGCACGTACTGGATATTGGCCATGCAGAGGTTTGTCTTGCCAGCGCTGTTTCATCTTTTCAAGTTATTATTATTATTATTATTATTATTATTATTATTATTATTATTATTATGTGATGTTTTATCATAATTCTATTTCTGCTATGGTCGCACTACGAAACAAGTCTGCAGGAAAACCTAAGGCAGATCGTGGTGTGTTGTTATGGCTTCCTTTCATATTTTTCTATCTCCCAAACCTCCCTAGCGTTACATAAAGTTCTCCTTATATTGTGGCCTGTATTTAACAAGACAATTTCTTGTACATATCTGAAGCTGGGGTTTCCAGGGATTCTTTCAATGTGTTGTTTTGTTCCATCTTTTATCATTCCAAGTGTACCCACTATCTCTGGTACGATTTTTATTTTCAATTTCCACATTTTTTCTTTTCCAATTTCCAGGGCTTTATATTTTGACAGTTTTTCGAATTCCTAGGTTGCTATGTTACAATCCGCTGGACAAGCCATATCAATTAATAAGCAAGTTTTTTCTTTTTGTTTTTTTAATATAATGTTCGACCTATTTGCTTCAATTTTTCTGTCTGTGTAGATGGTATAATCCGATAGAATGTTGACATCTATTTCTGTAACCGGTGCTTGGTGATGTTCATACCTGTGTTTGTTTACATATTTTTCACAGTGTTTGCACATTGTCCAGTGTAAATATTGCCCCACTCTATCGTGACGATTTTTATATTCATTTGGGGCAAGTGCAGAACATCCTGAGGTTAGATGGTCTATTGTTTTTTGGTCTTTATCACAGAACCTGCATTTTTGATCCATAGTATTATGTCTAATATTTGCCTGAAAGTCTATAGTGAAAAGACTTTGGTCTTGCGCTGCATTAATAAAGCCTTCAGTCTCAGACTTTAATCCAGATGCACGTAACCATCGAGAAGTATTAACTTTATCAACATTGGATTTATTAGCACGTTCTGGATATTGGCCATGCACAGGTTTGTCTTGCAGCGTTGCTTCATCTGTTCAAGAGCTTTATACTTGGCTTTCTTTTTCATCTTTTTGCTGCATTAGTTGGATCTTAGCTTCTGTTTTGCTTTTCTACAGAATCTACTAAATGTAAATCTTGTTTGTATTTACTTCCTTCGTTCATTATTGAATATTTTTTTCTTTCTGTTTTCATATTGTTTGACTAATTGTATCATCCAGTCATTTGTTGTTTCTATGTATGTTAGTAAACCAATAGTGGGCTTGTATGACAATTCTAGCTGAATAGGACCTCTTGCACCTTCTTTACGGGGTGGATACAGACGGTTTACATAAGCCTATTATTATTATTATTATTATTATTATTATTGTCCTCCTGTTTATTGTAATTTCTTGAACGAATAATCTTCTGTGGTACAATTCTCAAAAGAAAGTGGAAAATTTTAATCTATGGAACATCGCGAAGAAAATTAACCATAAAATGTATAAAAAAAGTTTAGTATCTAATCTTTTTGTGCGTAGTTGATGATCATGGTTCTCCACATTTTCCTGTTCTTTGTAGCTCTTTATAAATTGTGTCTTTTGTGTTATCTCTCCTAAACCTTGTCCTATCATTCGTTTACTTAATCTCACTAGGTGAAATATGTTTTGTTTTTCTTTGTCTCTCTTGCTTTCAATCTGTCCCGTGAGTATCAAATTTTCCATGTCCTCTTTCTTCATAATGTTACCCACGAATTACAACTGTCACTTCCTGATGTATGTGTCATTTTTGTTGCCATTAGAATTTCGTCGTTACTCATACGGTTGGGCCTTGCCTTTCTCAACACCATGATGATGATCAACATCATCATTTATCCATCACACTCAGATGGTGCATAAGGCAGCAACTTTTTGTTGCTGTTTCTGTAACAAACTGTTTTTTACAGGTCAGGGTTGTTAGCCCTGCACCCAACCCCCAAATCCCAAACCTGGAGGAACGGTGGACCATTCTTGGTTCTTACGTTTACAGCACCTGGTATTCCCAAATGGTCACCCATTTAAGTACTGACCAGGCTCGATGTTGCTTGACTTCGGTGACGAACGGGAACCGGTGTATTCAACACGATATAGCCGTAGACTTTTCTTCAACATGCTTATCTATAATCAGATTTCTGTTGCTTCAAGTCTTCTTCCACTGATATGAGATTGCACATCAGTCATTGTCATATACGACGACTGATATTACATAACAGTTTACTACTCTTTTCTTTGTTTTTGTTGCTTCAAGGCATTTCTTCATCTTTGGGAAGAGTTTTCAGCATTCACTGTCAAATTCAAAAGTCATCGCTCCCAGCGGGTCAAAGGCTATCCAACGACCCCTCGCAATATGGTCTGGGCTTCTATAACTTGTCTTTTTTTACAGTAGGTATCTTAACTCTACGGAAACGACTTAATTTTCCAGGCTGGTTTTTAATTCAGAATTTTTCTTCTCCAGGGTTATGGAAACCAGCCTGTCCTGTTATTTACTCATAAGGGAGAAAAAATTGATTCATATCTTTCTAAAGGGTATTAGCAATGAAACCATCCGTCCGTGCATGGAGTACTGCTGCCATTTATGGTCAGGTGCCCCTGCCGTTCTCCTCAGTGTTCTAGACAAGCTCCAAGGGAGAGTCTGTAATGTGATAGGTACTGATCTGGCGACTCGACTGCAGCCACTTTCCCATCGTCGAAATGTGGCCTCCCTCTCTCTCTTCTATAAATACTTCCATGGCTTCTGCTCGGATGAGCTTAAGTCACTGATGCCTCCTCAACAGGTGTTTACCCGTGCAACCAGACTGGCAACTGGGTCCCAACCCATTCACAGTCAGGTTAGCCAAATGCAGACGACAATTCTACTCCTGCAGCTTCCTCTCTCGCACTTCCCGCCTGTGGAACTCACTCCCGTATTCTTGCTTTCCTGACTGCTACAACCTCCAGAAATTTAAATGCAAAGTCAATACTCATCTACTAACCACTGGCCTCTAGCTCTCTCCCCTCCCCTGTATAACCTTCACTTTCTCTCCGCCTATGTATCTGTCATTGCACCTGCTTTCTCAGCTTTCTATTGTTCCTTTCTAACTAGCTTGTACTCCTCACTCTTTTCTAATTAATCTTTTTACATTTATGTAACCTCCTGTACATCAGTGGCGTTTCTGCCTTGCTCGGGGTGAAATGATTAAAAAAAACAAAAAAAAAACTCGATTGAAACTTGAACACTACTCTATGATTCTTTAATCTGGGGTGCTATACATTACTCCACCGTGCCTCACACAGCTAAATCATCCTTAACAGTTCAGTAATCTTTTCTTGGATTCTGATGAATGTTTTCAGTTTCTTAATACATTGCTTAGCTTTTCAGAGACATCTTTCGTTATTCCATATCGAATAGTGTCGCACTTACGGTTATCTATTAAAACACTTCCCAGATATCTTAATTGTTATACCTGTTTAATTTCTGTATCTACAATTTGTAATTTGCATGTTATGTTTGGAAGTTATTTTTCGCATAAAATATTGCGTTACATAACCCAACATCAAAATTTAAAATGTTACCGAATGGTTGTTGAGTATAAGTGCCATACGTGATACACGCTTCGGACGATCATGTCTCGAAAGGGACATGACTGATTGGGCAGAAGATTATTCTGCAGTAGGTTGCCATTGTTTTCTGCGGTAGACTGGTTGCCGACCAAGGCTATAGAACCCAATCTGTCCTGTTATTTAACCCATAACTGGAAGGAAGAGACGGATTAATACCTTTCCCAAGGGTATTTGCGAGAAAGTGAATGCAAGATGTTCAGCTGAAATTCGAACTCGGCTTCTCGATTTCTGGTTCCGAGTTTATATCCACTGCACCACAACGCACATCCTTGTTGAGTATAGTATTAAGAAACAGGACAATTTCACTAGAAACAAAGAAAAGAGTACTGGATTGCTATTTGATGTCGGTTCTTCAATATGGCAGTGAATGTTGGACAATATCTTCGAAGATGAAGGAAAAACATGAAGCAACTAAAATGTGGTTATAAAGAAGCATACTAGATATAAAGTGGGGGATCAATTCCATATTACAATCAGTATATAAACTGACCCCTCACATTGTGGTCACAGCAGTTTCTATACATTTATATTCCTGAGATCAAAAGCACAAGAATGCATTCCAGAAGCTGAGTATAGTATTAAGAAACAGGACAATTTCATTAGAAACAAAGAAAAGAGTACTGGATTGTTATTTGATGTCGGTTCTTCAATATGGCAGTGAATGTTGGACAATATCTTCGAAGATGAAGGAAAAACATGAAGCAACTGAAATGTGGTTCTACAGAAGGATACTGCGAATATCATGGACCGAGCATGTGAGCAATGACGAGTTTTTGAAAGGGATGAAGACAAAAAGAAAATTAATACTGATCATCAGGAAGGGACAACTAAAGTTCCTGGGACATGCAATAAGGAAGGATGGCTTGGAGAACCTGTTACTAACAGGATAGTTAGAGGGAAAAAGAGACAGAGGAAAGCAGCGGATAACATATTTGAAGGACCTGATCAGGTGGATGACGGAATGAGTGTTGCATGGTGCAACAGGAGAAAGCGTGCTAAGAGCCACCAGGGACAGGGAGATGTGGAAAGCCATGATCGACTACGTCCTGAAAAGACAGGACAGATAGAAGAAGAATATATATGCCAACTGTTTATAAGAACTTTTAATGTGCGTATAAAATGGGAGTATCATTTCTATATTATAATCAATATATAAACCGATCCCTCATTTTGTGGCCATGCCAGTTTCTATACATTTATATTCTAGATTTATGGGCTTGAGTTATTGGATGACAGAACGGGGGTTGCATGGTTTAACTGGAGAAAGCTTGCTAAGAGCCACTAGGGATAGGGAGATATGGAAAGCTATGATCGTCCACGTCCTGAAAGGACATGGCACATAAATGAAAAAGAAGTTCAGAATTCGATGCCATATAGGAAGACATATCACATCACAGTTCAGAACACCTTTCTTTGTTTCCAACGAAAATGGAATACTGCTTCGACATATACACAGAAGCAGACTTCAGTCTCAATTAGTCAAACCTATCTCTTTGTAGTAAAAAAGAAAAAAAACCTTTCCTTATACCTAATGGTGCGTAGGGCAGCGTTTTTGCTGTTTCAGTAACAATCTGTTTTTTATGGGGCAGGGTTGTTAGCCCTGCGATCAATCCCCAAATTCGAAGGGAAGTGATTTTCTAATCGTAGCTTAAAAGTAGGTGGTACCCAGTGAGGACCGAACTCACTACTCAGTTATAATGATTCCAGCAAGACGAGCTTGTTAACCATTACACCACGCCGAGGTGCCCGTCTCTTTCTAGTGAGAAAAAATAAATAAATGAATAATAAAATTTTATCGTCCGAGCAAATAGAGTCGAAGGATAGACTTCAAGAAGAATGCAAAAGTAACTAGAAGCTAAATCCAGAACAGGAAAAAAGACATAAAACTTCTATCCCCATTTAAAAGTCTGGCTGCTGTGAGAACCGGATATTAGGCAAAATTATCTCCTCTTATGTGCCTTGTGGTGCAATGGATATCGACTCTGAACGAGAAATCGGAGAGCCGAGTTCGAATTCCATTTGAATTCCTTGCATTCATTTACGCACAAATACCCTTGGGAAAGGTATTAATCAGTCTCTTTCTTACCGCAAAAAACAAAGGCAAACTACTGCGGTATAATCTTCTGCCAAGTCAGTCATATCTCTTTGGATCGCCCAAAGCGTGTATCCCGTATGGCATTTAACTATCTCCTCTCATTGAGGACAAATTTATATATAGTTAAAAAAAACGGGTGAAGAGGCTCATCCCTTGTTTCCTGTTTAGGATGGGGTTTCCAGCTTTCTCTTTTACTCATTTCCATTCTTTTCCTCTTTTTTTTCTCAATTGGAGTAGATAGACTAAACTATCGCCCGGTTCACACTCCACCCACGTTTATTGAACGGGTGAAAAGGCTCATCCCTTGTTTCCTGCTTAGGATTTGGTTTCCGGTTTTCTCTTTTCCAATCTTTTACTCATTTCATTTCTTTTCCTCTTTTTTTTAATTGGAGTAGATAGACTAAACTAAACCCCCCCCACGTTTTTTGAACGGGTGAAGAGGCTCATCCCTTGTTTCCTGTTTAGGATGTGGTTTCCAGCCTTCTCTTTTCCAATCTTTTACTCATTTCCATTCTTTTCCTCTTTTTTTTTTCAATTGGAGTAGATAGACTAAACTATCGCCCGGTTCACACTCCACCCACGTTTATTGAACGGGTGAAGAGGCTCATCCCTTGTTTCCTGTTTAGGATGTGGTTTCCGGCTTTCTCTTTTCCAATCTTTTACTCATTTCCATTCTTTTCCTCTTTTTTTTTTCAATTGGAGTATAGACTAAACTATCGCCCGGTTCACACTCCACCCACGTTTATTGAACGGGTTAAGAGGCTCATACCATGTTTCCTGTTTAGGATGTGGTTTCCGGCTTTCTCTTTTCCAATCTTTTACTCATTTCCATTCTTTTCCTCTTTTTTTCTCAATTGGAGTAGATAGACTAAACTATCGCCCGGTTCACACTCCACCCACGTTTATTGAACGGGTGAAGATGCTCATCCCTTGTTTCCTGTTTAGGATTTGGTTTCCGGCTTTCTCTTTCCCAATCTTATCACTCTTACGTAGCCCCCTGCACATCAGTGGCGTTACCGCCTTGCTCGTGGTGATATGATTAAAAAAAATGGGCAGAGACGATAGAAATATAGATTCCAAGTAGAATTCAGAAAGAACGATGAAACAAATTCTGAACAGGAAAGAAGGTAAAAAACTCTACTCCCCTTAAAAAACTAGGGAGGTATGAGAACTGGATGATAGGCGAAATTATCTCCTACTGTTAAGGGAAAATATATAAATAGTTAATAAAAGTTTACTGTTCATACAGACACATTAGTCGTATAGTTTTGACTTTAGAAAGAGCCGAACACAACAAGATAAACGAAAATAACAGATAAACCTCTATTCATGTTCAAAAGACCTCGCTGAATGGGAGCTAGACGATAGACGAACCTATCTTCTCCTATTAAATGGTATCTCCTATCCATTCCTACTCCGTTGGAATTGTCTATTGATTATTGTTGATTTATAATTTTTACTTCAGTCAGTGAAGTGCCATATGTGATACAGGCTTTGGGCGATCATGTCTTTTTCGAGACATAACTGACAGAGCAGAAGATTATGCTACAGTAATTTGCCATCGCTTTCTGCGGTAGACTGGTTTCCAAGCAAGGCTATAGAATATAATCTGTTCTGTTATTTAACCCGTAACTGGAAGGAAGAGACGGATTAATACCTTTCCCAAGGGTATTTGTGCGTAAGTGAATGCAAGTAATTCAACTTGAATTCGAACTCAGGAAACCGATTTTTTGGTCCGAGTCGATAGCCACTGCACGACAATTTTTTACTTACAGAGGAAATAAACGGTGAGATACTGAAAGCGACTGTCTGTGTGTGCGTTTGTCTATGTGGGCCACAATTTGCTATCGAAAATGTACGACTTCAACTTCCGCCTCCGGGGGCAAGAAACCCATTTTCAAATTTTTTCTGAGTTTTCTTTTAGCTGACATTGTTATTACTTAAAATTGTGTGCGTGTTTCTTGATTATTTTAAATAGTTTTATTAAGCAGCGTTTACTTTGTCCGCCTTCTTTTTAGTTCGTTTTTTCTTTCATCATCCAGGCCTTCAGGCTTAGCAGGGATTATTACTTGATTTCAATTGCCATATTCATCAATGCTCGGCTGGAAGTACTAGTGGGTTTATCAGCGTTAGGAGATGTTTGTCTACGTCGCCGTTTATAATTTTATAAGATTACAAGTTAGCATGTGTGTAGACTTCTGTTTTTGCGAAAAATGCTTTATTGCTGATATAACAATGGGCTTACATATACATATATAAAGTCTTTGAGATTTGAAAAAAAATCACTCGGCCGGCGGTCGAGAGCGAGGGAAAATTTACTCACCCCGAAATCATTTCACTCGACAGACTCCATTTTTTTAATAGTCACCTTACGTAAACGTAGCGTGAATCTTGAGTCAAGGATAATATATTTCCAAGTGAGTTTTTAAAAATATGTGAGCGCCTTTAATCTGGGTAACAGAGACATTTTGGCTCCACTCTGGAAGCGTTAATTAAACGAATGTTTACACTGACCGGGACGATAAAAACCAGCTCAGGCGCTATTCATAAGATCAAAGAGTTCAATAATGTCATTGTAGGTCATTCTAAGTAACTTGTGAATCTTCAATGACATACTTTTGGGTTGTAAAATGAATCAGATTTCCTTTTTCTATACTTAAAGGGACACGTTTCATTGCAAGAGTTTTAATCGACCGCGGGCGAGTAAGACAATAATTAATGGCCAATTAAGTTTTCAATCGACTGAGTCGATCGGGCGAGTGAAATCTCAAAGACTGCATATATATGTAACCATTTTGTTTGTTTCTTTCTTTCAGTGTTTAAAATCTATCTATCACACCAGTTGTGATACATATATTCATATTAGTTTCGAACAAATCTCCCCAGTGACCATATTTTTGAAAAGTAGAAATGAATTGTTTTATTTTTAAAACTGTATTAAAAGTTGTGCGATATCTTAGTTTATTTTCCCCATGTGGATATGTCTATAAATGTATATTTCTTTTATGGCAATCATCGAGTAAAACTTTGGGAAAGATAGAACTTTTTAATAATTTCTTGTCCATCTTCTTACAGATTAACAGGAAACTGTAGACAAAAAAAATATCGTTCTATTGAAGGATACTGAGAATTCCATTCACGGAGAGAGTAAGCAACGAATATGTCTTTTCAAAAAATAATAACAAAAAACATTTCTACTTAAAACCAGAAAGAAACTGCCGAATTTTTTTTTACACATAATGAGGAAGAAAGGCTTGGAAAATTTAACACGTACATGGCTCATAGAAGGCAACAAAAGATTGAAGAAGTCAGTTCGGCTTGTGTGGATAGATGTAAAGAAAAAGCGGGAGGGTAGGAATCTTGGCAAATGTAGAATAGAAGCAAATGGTCACAAATGATAGGGATTGTTGAGAGACATGGTCTCCCACGTTCTGAAGAGAGACGGTACATGGAATAATAATTTATATATATATATATATCAGTTAATTTTTACAATATACTTCGCTCTCTCAGTTCGTTTTCCTAATTTTGGTAATTATGTGTGTGTGGGTGTGTATGTCTCTCTGTCTGTCTCAATTTCTATCAGATCGTTTTCAAAATATAAATGTCTCTCCGTATTTGCTTATCTATTTCTTTTATTCTATCTATCTATCTATCTATCTATCTATCTATCTATCTATCTATCTATCCGTTCGTTTTAAAAATTTAACTAGCTGTCTGTCGCTCTGACAGTTCATTTTCAAAATGTGTCTTGTTATCTTTCTCTTTGTCTCTGCCTCTATTTGTTTATCTATCAGTTCATTTTCAAAATATAGCTAGCTTTGTATATCTATCTCATCCCAATCTATCTATCTATCTATCTATCTATCTATCTATCTATCTATCTATCTATCTATCTATCTATCAGTTAATTTTCAAAATACAGCTTGCAATCTTTCTCGCTATCTTTCTCTATCAGTTCTTTTTCCAAATTTCACTAGCTATGTGTTTCTGTCTGTCTGTCTGTCTCTATATCATTCTATCAATTCGTTTTCAATATATAGCGATCTGTCTCTCTCTTACTCTATTTCTTTCTATCTATCTATCTATCTATCTATCTATCTATCTATCTATCTATCTATCTATCTTTTAGATAATTTTCAAAATACAGCTCGCAATCTTTCTCGCTATCTTTCTCTATCAGTTCGTTTTCCAAATTTCACTAGCTATGTCTGTCTCTCTGTCTGTCTGTCTGTCTGTCTGTTTCTATATCGTTCTATCAAGTCGTTTTCAAAATCTATCTATCTATCTATCTATCTATCTATCTATCTATCTATCTATCTATCTATTAGTTAATTTTCAAAATACAACTCGCAATCTTTCTCGCTATCTTTCTTTACTAGTTCGTTTTCCAAATTTCACTAGCCATGTCTGTCTGTCTGTCTGTATATCTTTCTATCAATTCGTTTTCAAAATCTATCTATCTCATTCTGTTCCTATCTATCTATCTATCTATCTATCTATCTATCTATCTATCTATCTATCTATCTATCTATCTATGTCCTAATTGTGTTGACTGTCACTTGAGATAATTGCACTGATCATCCGTGTTGCTTATTACACCAATCCGAAAGGAACACCTGTCACCAAACCAAACTTATTCTCTGGTGGCTTCGCGACCAGTAAATACCGACACCTTGATGGTAGCATGCCTTGCACCCTTGCTGTTGTCGCCTAGCAATTAAACTAAACATTCACCCGGCACAACATAACAGCATCCCCCACCCACGCACACACAAACAAAAAAGATGCGGATGCTTAAAATGGACTTTGTTTTTGGAGATACCAATCTTAATATATAAGTTTGAAAAAGTTTGTTATCTCAGTGTTACGTTTTGTCTTTTAGAAATAAAATGCTTTTCGAAGTTATCATTTTAAAAGGTTTTAGTTTGATTTAGTTTGTCTCGACGTAGATTTTCGCTCTCCAACTTAATGAATTGTCAGCATAATTTTTAAATGAAATGAATTTCTTATTCTGGATCTCAATGAATAATCAGCTTGATTATTAAACGAAACCGCCTTTTTTTATCCTCAATATCAATGAATACTCATTCTGATTGATAAATGAAATCAATTCTTTAACCTCAAAAGGAATCAGTCAATTAGGTGCCATACGTTATACACTCTTGGGCGATCATGTCTCGAAAGAGACATGACTGGCTGAGCAGAAGAGTTTCCCTCTGTAGGTTACCATTACTTTCTGCGGTAGACTGGTTGCCAACCAAAGATATAGAACCTAATTTGTCCTGTTATTTGACCCATACCCGAGACTGTTTAATACCTGTCCTAAAGGTATTTGCGCATAAATGTATTGAACTTGGATTTGAATTTCTCGCTCCGAGTCGATATCCACTGCATCACAACGCACCTCCATTCAAAGGAATCAGTCAATCAGTCAGTTAAGTACCATATGTGATACACGCTTTGGCGATCATGTCTTGAAAGAGACATGACTGACTGGGCAGATTGTTCTGAGGTAGACTGGTTGCCAACCAAGGCTATAAAAACCAGTATATATATGTAAACAATTAGGTGGAGTATTCTTTACAATATATATATATATATATATATAAAAGAAAAATTTAGGCAGGCACATGATTTCATGGTAAATCGGGTTATACAGAGATGACGGATTAGCAATTATTAACAATAGCACTGGTCCAATAGTGCTACAAAAACAAAACAAAAAAAAATTAACTAACGCCTTTAAATACCTAGGTTTTAAATTAGATATCCAGACTAACCGTAAAATAGATAATTTTCTAGACATCACCTTCGTATTCTATATCTACACCGTATGCTTATATATATATATATATATATAATAGTTTTTCAATCTCGATATCAGGCAAATTCTTTTAATCACGACATCTGTTATTACTCTACCTAATTTCAACACGTAACGAATTATTTTTTCAACAAAATAAATACTAAGTAGAAATATTAAAAGAAACGAACGCTTTTTATTCTAGATCTCAATAAATACACCGCCTAATTTGACTGAAATCACGAATATTTTAATCATAGTAGCAATGACTGCGCAGCGTAATTATTAAAAGAAACTAATTCGTTAATTCTCGTTCTCAATGAATAGTTAGCCTGATTGTTAAGCGAATTCTTTTATTCTCGATATCAAAGAATACCCACCTAGATTGTTAAGCAAAACTAATTCTTTAATTCTCGTTCTTAATGAATCGTTAGCCTGATTGTTAAGCGAATTCTTTTATTCTCGATATCAAAGAATAACCACCTAGATTGTTAAGCGAAACTAATTCTTTTATTCTCGTTCTTAATGAATACTCAGCTTGATTGTTAAGCAAAACGAATTATTTACTCCGAGATAACAATAGATATTCGGCGTAAATGTTAAGAAAAATAGTTTTTATTCACGTTCTTAATGAATAGTCAGCCATGAATAGTCAAAAATTCGCTTAACAATCATGTTAAGCGATTTTTTAATTCTCAGTATCAATGAATACAAATCCAGATTGTTAAACGAAACTAATTCTTTCATTCTCGGTCTCAGGGATTCTTAAACAAAAAGAATTATTCACTTCAATATACACCGTTTGATTGTCAAAGGAAACAATAAATTTGTATTTTCGGTCTCAATGGATATTCAGCCTGTTTGCTAAGCGTTTTTTTTTTTCTGTTCTCGTTATGAATGAATACACACACAGATTAGTCAAACGAAACTAATTCTTTCACTCTCGTTCTCAATGACTATTTTCTTTCGTACTTACATTCATTAATTTTTAATTTTTTAATTTTTTCATTCTTTACTTCTTCCATATCTCTTTTTACCTTTCTTTCTTTTAATTTTTTCATTCTTTACTTCTTCCATATCTCTTTTTACCTTTCTTTCTTTTAATTTTTTCATTCTTTACTTCTTCCATATCTCTTTTTACCTTTCTTTCTTTTAATTTTTTCATTCTTTACTTCTTCCATATCTCTTTTTACCTTTCTTTCTTTTAATTTTTTCATTCTTTACTTCTTCCATATCTCTTTTTACCTTTCTTTCTTTTAATTTTTTCATTCTTTACTTCTTCCATATCTCTTTTTACCTTTCTTTCTTTTATTTTTTTCATTCTTTACTTCTTCCATATCTCTTTTTACCTTTCTTTCTTTTAATTTTTTCATTCTTTACTTCTTCCATATCTCTTTTTACCTTTCTTTCTTTTAATTTTTTCATTCTTTACTTCTTCCATATCTCTTTTTACCTTTCTTTCTTTTAATTTTTTCATTCTTTACTCTCTTTTTTTCTCTTTTTTTCTCCCTTTCTGTCTTTTATGTCTTTTGCCCTTGCTTATTTTTCAGTTTTTGTTTTTTTCAGATCTCTGCTTTTTTTTTTTTAATCATATCACCCCGAGGAAGGCGGTAACGCCACTGATGTGTAGGGGGCTACGTAAGAGTGAAAAGATTGGAAAAGAGAAAGCCGGAAACCACATCCTAAACAGGGAACAAGGGATGAGCCTCTTCACCTGTTCAATAGACGTGGGTGGAGTGTGAACCTGGCGATAGTTTAGCCCATCTACTCCAATTGAAAAAAAGAAAAAAAAAGAAAAAAAAAGAGTGAAAAGATTGGAAAAGAGAAAGCTGGAAACCACATCCTAAACAGGGAACAAGGGATGAGCCTCTTCAGCTGTACAATAGACGTGGGTGGAGTGTGAACCTGGCGATAGTTTAGCCCATCTACTCCAATTGAAAAAAAAGAAAAAAAAAAGAAAGAAAAGAGTGAAAAGATTGGAAAAGAGAAAGTTTTTTAATGTTAATTTTATTTCTCCTTCATTTTAACTTTTTCCTCTCCTTTTTTCTTCATTTTTACATGCTTATATTTTTCTTTTTTTTCTTAATTTATTTCTTTATCTTTCGTTAGTTCCGTTATTAATTATATTTTTCTTTTTATTCAGAATCATTTCATTCTTTTTATTTCTTTTTTCTTTTCATTCCTTTATTTTGCTTAATTATTTTCTTCTTTTTTTCTTTTTTCTTTTCTTTCCTTTATTTCTCTTAATTATTTTCTTCTTTTTTCTTTTTTCTTTTCTTTCCTTTATTTCTCTTAATTATTTTCTTCTTTTTTCTTTTTTTTTCTTTCCTTTATTTCTCTTAATTATTTTCTTCTTTTTTCTTTTTTCTTTTCTTTCCTTTATTTCTCTTAATTATTTTCTTCTTTTTTCTTTTTTCTTTTCTTTCCTTTATTTCTCTTAATTATTTTCTTCTTTTTTCTTTTTTTTCTTTCCTTTATTTCTCTTAATTATTTTCTTCTTTTTTCTTTTTTCTTTTCTTTCCTTTATTTCTCTTAATTATTTTTTTCTTTTTTCTTTTTTTTCTTTCCTTTATTTCTCTTAATTATTTTCTTCTTTTTTATTTTCTTTTCTTTCCTTTATTTCTCTTAATTATTTTCTTCTTTTTTCTTTTTTCTTTCCTTTATTTCTCTTAATTATTTTCTTCTTTTTTTCTTTTTTTTTCTTTCCTTTATTTCTCTTAATTATTTTCTTCTTTTTTTTTCTTTTCTTTCCTTTATTTCTCTTAATTATTTTCTTCTTTTTTCTTTTTTTTTCTTTCCTTTATTTCTCTTAATTATTTTCTTCTTTTTTCTTTTTTCTTTTCTTTCCTTTATTTCTCTTAATTATTTTCTTCTTTTTTCTTTTTTCTTTTCTTTCCTTTATTTCTCTTAATTATTTTCTTCTTTTTTCTTTTTTTTCTTTCCTTTATTTCTCTTAATTATTTTCTTCTTTTTTCTTTTTTTTTCTTTCCTTTATTTCTCTTAATTATTTTCTTCTTTTTTCTTTTTTCTTTTCTTTCCTTTATTTCTCTTAATTATTTTCTTCTTTTTTCTTTTTTGTCTTTCCTTTATTTCTCTTAATTATTTTCTTCTTTTTTCTTTTTTCTTTTCTTTCCTTTATTTCTCTTAATTATTTTCTTCTTTTTTCTTTTTTTTTCTTTCCTTTACTTCTCTTAATTATTTTCTTTTTTCTTTTTTCTTTTTCTTTCCTTTATTTCTCTTAATTATTTTCTTCTTTTTTCTTTTTTCTTTTCTTTCCTTTATTTCTCTTAATTATTTTCTTCTTTTTTCTTTTTTCTTTTCTTTCCTTTATTTCTCTTAATTATTTTCTTCTTTTTTCTTTTTTTTCTTTCCTTTATTTCTCTTAATTATTTTCTTCTTTTTTTTTTCTTTTCTTTCCTTTATTTCTCTTAATTATTTTCTGCTTTTTCTTTTTTCTTTTCATGCCTTATTTCTCTTAATTAATTCATTCTTTTTCTTTCTTTTTTCTTTTCATTCCTGTATTTTTTCTTAATTATTGAATTATTGTCTTTCTTTTTTTCATTCCTTTCTTTTTTCTTAATTATTTCATTCTTTTCTTTCTTTTTTTTCATTCCTGTATTTTTTCTTAATTATTTCATTCTTTTCCTTTCTTTTATCTTTTCATTCCTTTATATCTCTTAATTATTTCATTCTTTTCTTTCTTTTTTTTTTCATTCCTTTATTTCTCTAAATTATTTCATTTTTTGCTCTTTTGCCATTATTTTTCTTCTCTTTCTATCTTTTATTTATTTACCTTTTCTTCTCATTTTTTTTATTTTTTGGTCTTTCTTTAAACCTTCTTCATTCTTTCTGTTAATTTGAGTTTTCCCACTTTTTAAATTTTTTCTTTTCCTTTTTTCTTTCCTTTTTTTTCATCATTTTATTTTTATTTTCTTTCTTTCATTCTTTCTTTTACATCAATTTCTTTTCCCTGTATAGAAATCAGGGCTTAGAATTAGGTGCACTTCCAGTCAACTACTTCTTCATATGAAAATGTTTTTCCCGCTGAATGGTGGGATTTTTTAAAAATCGTGCATCGATACTAACGAACTACACACTTCTTTCAGCAGTTGAAGCTAACAAATTTAATCGTACATCAACATCCTATATTCCTATTGGGGATATCACTGAGGTGCTGGGACCCACTCTTTCCTGACCGCCCTTCCTCAACATACTCACGTCTTTAAAGGAGAATCAGTAATGTGATAGGTACCGACTTGGCGGCTCGACGCCAGCCACTTCCCCACCGACGGGATGTGGCTTCCCTTTGTTCTATAAATACTTTCATGGCATCTGCTCCAAAGATCTTAAGTCATTGGTGCCTCTGCAACAGGTATTTACTCGTGCAACTAGACTGGCAACTGGGTCTCACCCATTCACAGTTAGATCAACCAAATGCAGACGACAATTCTACTCCTGCAAAATCTTTTCTCACACTTCCCGCCCGTGGAACTCGCTTCCATATTCTTGCTTTCCTGACGGCTACAACCTCCAGGAATTTAAATACAACGTCAATACTCATCTCTTAACCAGTTAACTCTAGTTTTTTTCTTCACCACCTTGTATATCCTTTCCTTTCTCTCTACCTTTGCAACTGTCATCACACCTGTATTCCCATCCTTCTCTTGCTCTCTTCTCTGACACCCCCTCTAACTGGTTCGTCTTTCTCTTTACCCTCCTCCTATCTAATCTTTTACTCTTATGTAGCCCCCTTCGCACCAGTCTTTCTACATCACCCTGTATATCCTTTCCTTTCTCTCTACCTTTGCAACTGTCATCACACCTGTATTCCCATCCTTCTCTTGCTCCTTTTCATCTGGTTCGTATTTCTCTTCACTATCTTCACTCTCTCCTATTTAATCTTTTTACTCTTATGTAGCCCCCTACACATCAGTAGCGCTACCGCCTTGCTCTGAGTGATAATATTAAAAAAAAAAAAAAGAAAGAAAAAAACATTGCGAAGTGCTATAGCTGAAAAATTCCGCGTTGTGGTGCAGTGGATATCGGATTAAAACGGGAAATAGTAGCACCGAGTTCAAATTCCAGTTGAATTCGCTTCATTCACTTACACGCAAATACCCTCTTCCTTACATGCAAATCCATCACTTCCTTCCAGCTATGGGTTAAATAACAGGATAGAATGGGTTCAATAGCCTTAGTTTGCACCAGTCTAATGCAGAAAGTAATTGCAGCCAACTGCGGAAAAATCATCTGCCCAGTCAGCCATGTCTGGAAAGAGACATGATTGCCCAAAGCGTGTATCGCGTATGGCACTTGACTGACTGAATATAATAGTTGGAAACATAAGTAAAACTTCTACTGGGCATAAAGTGGGGAATTTGTTTTAAACTGTCATGAAGTAATAAACTGGTGTCCTTAGAATTAGTCAGTTAAGTGCCATGCGTGAAACACGCTTGGTCGATCATGTCTCGAAAGAAACGTGACTGACTGGGCAGAAGATTATCCCGCAGTAGGTTGCCATTGCTTTCTGCGGTAGACTGGTTGCCGACCAAGGCTATAGAACCCAATCTGTCCTATTATTTAACCCATAACTGGAGGGAAGAGGTGGATTAATACCTTTCCCGAGGGTATTTGCGCGTAAGTGAATGCAATGAATTCGGCTGGAATTCGAACTCCCCAGATTCACGTATACTGTCTTAATATGTATACTCGCGGTCTGAAATATAAAATATATTAGTAGAAATAAACAAATACTGTCAAAAAACACACTTTTAAACTCAAAACTTTTTAATATTCTTTCCTATATATACACAATATTAGAGTTTTAGTATTATATATATTCTGAATAAAAGAAATGCTGTATATATTCAAGCCGCATCAAAATTAGTGAGATGTGTAGATTTGAAGGTAAGCTTAGTACGTATGCGTGGAAAATATCTGTCCCTTCACTGTGGCCTCTTGAGGTCGGCCGGCCTAAATAAATAAGTCCCTCTTATCTTGCTACTGTCAGTGGTAATTAGCATTACATTGGCCGCATCGAGAAGATAATCTAGAGCCTTATCTGAAAATATTCGAATCGAGCCTTTATCTTGTAATACAGGGGACACCGTGCACGTCTAAGTCCAAAAGAAAGAAAATAAGAAGTAATTTGTTCAACTCAATTTGTGGTTCGATTAGCAATAAACTTAGTCTTCTTTGAGTAGCTCTTGTTCAGATTGCGTGTGTAAGAGATTTTTACTTTTATTTCATACCAGGCGATAAGCTGTTTATAAGAGAGTAGTTTGCGAATGTCTCTCTTCTGCTGCTATCTCTGCTGTCAGTTACTCCAATTTGCCAAAGATGAGGCATTTCCTAAACTGAAAGTGAGGTGAGCGTAAAGGTTATCATCATGGAAATGGTTGCGGCAATTCGAGTTCAAATTCCGTTCTTTTTTTGCAGCCTAATTTTCGCACTGAAAATGTTTGGAAAAGTGAATAATTATATATGTTTATTACTTCAAATATCATTTTTCGTGGATACATGTATTTTAGTAGACGCTCCAGTTTATTTTAAACGTGTCTACGGCTATATCGTCCGATCACAGAAGTTAAGCAACATCGAGCCTGGTCAGTACTAAATAGGTGACCATTTGGGAATACCAGGTGCTGTAAACGTAAGGACCAAGACTGGTCCACCGGTTCTCCAGATTTGGGAGTTAGCTTCAGGTCTAACAACCCTGTCCCGTAAAAAAAAAAAAAAACAGTTTGTTACAGCAACAAAAAGTTGCTGTCCTATGCACCATATGGGTGTGATGAATAAATGATGATGATTACTTCAAATATCAATTTTAGTGGACACATGTATTTCAGTAGTCGCTCCAGTTTATTTTAAACATGTCATTTTTTTAATCGTTTTACCCCAAGCAAGGCGGTACGGCCACTGGTGCACAGGGGACTACATAAGAGGGTAAAAGATTATACAGGAGAAGAGTGAAGAGAAAGACGAACCAGTTACAGGGGGTGTCAAAGAAAGGGCAAGAAAAGGATGGGGACACAGGCGTGAAGACAGTTGCGAAGGTCTAGAGAAAGGAAAAGAACAAGATATACGGGGTGATGTAGAAAGGACCGGAGTCAAGTAAATAAGAGATAGGAACTGGCATTGCATTTAAATTCTTGGAGGTTGTAGCCGTCAGGAAAGCAAGTATATAGAAGCGAGTTCCACAGGCGGGAGGTGCGAGAAGAAAAGCTGATAGAGTAGAATTGTCGTCTGAATTTATATCATCTACCGGCCTGCACATTCGAGAAGATTTATATAAGAAAATATATTAGGATTTAAACTGTGAAATAAATACTGTTTGAAACATAAATGGGTGTCTATTTCAAATACACCAAGAAATACACTAATTACACTAAAAATAATATTTGAATTAATAAAATTAGTTAAGTGCTATACGTGATACACGCTTGGGCGATCATGTGTCGAAAGAGACATGACTGACTGGGCAGAAGATTATCCTGCAGTAGGTTGCCATTACTTTCTGCGGTAGACTGGTTGCCAGCCAAGGCTATAGAACCCAATCTGTCCTGTTATTTAACCAATAACTGGAGAGAAGAAACGGATTAATACCTCTCCCAAGGGTATATGCGCGTAAGCGAATGCAAAGAATTCAACTGGGATCTGGGATTCGAACTCGGCTCCCTGATTTCTCGCTCCGAGCCGATATCCACTGCGCCAGAACGCACATCCGCTCAATAAAATTAATAAAATAAGTCGGCAATTTTCAAGGATGTTACTTTTCCGATATTGTTATTTTGTCCTCATGTTTGAATGTAACGTAATTTTTGCGGTTTTTTTTTTTTTTTTTTTTTTGGTGCTTTTGAAATTAAAATTTCTTTAAAGCTATCACGTGATTCACTCGTCTGGTCATCGCGTTAGCGTCTGCCTATTAATACTATTTAAATCGCTATATCAAAGGCACCTCGCAATAAGAGACACTATATATCAAACAATTTGCCTATACCATCGGTCTTGCATTATTTAACAGTGGGAATGGAGTTTTTAAATTAAAAAAAATATAAACAGATGCTCCTTATATATATATATATATATATATATATATATATATATATATATATATACACACATATATATATATATATATAGGAAAAACTACTAAAAAGTTGTAAGTTTAAAAATGTATTTTTTTGACAGTATTTATTTATTTATTTCTATTATATATATATATATATAAATATATATATATATATATATATATATATATATATGTATTTGATATTTCAGACCGGTCTTTGTTTCTGATGAAATACCGAGGCCGGGCTGAAATATCAAGTTTATATATATATATATATATATATATATATATATATATATAATAGAAAAAGTAAATACTGTAAAAAAAATACATTTTTAAACTTACAACTTTTTAGTAGTTTTTCCTATACATATTAAGACAGTATACGTGGATCATCATTTTATATATATATATATATATATATATATATATATATATATATATATATTAGTTATGTCAGAATTTTGACACACACACAAAGATGTATAGTGTGTATCAGAAATACTTTTATAACTTTGGTGACGGGTTTCTCTTACTAAAACAAGAACAAATGTTTATATAAAAATATGTCCTCAAATCCTTCGTTTTTGAGTTAAGTTTGAAGTTTACGGTAGACAAATATACAATCGAAGACAATTCAAAATACTTTTACAAACTTTGGCGACTATGCTATGTACTATATCCTATACCCACTTCATTGACAGCTTGTAGCATGTGTTCTTCGTGGTCAGCCAGATGAGGGGATTTCGGTTTTCCTCGATCCAGAGTTCGTCGTACCACGGATCCTGTCTCAACAACGCGATGATAAACGCAGTAATGGTTGGATCACTATGCTGCCTTCGATCAGGAAAAATCAATCTGATACCGTCGTGTGCCATTCGCGGAGCCGTATGTAAAAATCATGCCTACTCACATTATGAGTAGGCAGATATTATTTTTATTGTTAAACGGACCAACTCTCAGTTTGTTATATTACCTTGCTGGATCTGGACGAACAATGCGGAACACGTGTATTTGAAAATATTATTATATTTTTATTCTGCGTCGGTAATGCTTGTATGAAGAAGGAGAGCAGCCGTAGAGAATCCCGCACACGAAGAACCGTCGAGAGTCAGGAGTCAGCGGGAGTTCTCTGAATCTTCAGCACAAATTCTAGATTGTATAGAGTCTTAAAACCCCTACAACAACTTTTATTACGACTCTTACTATAACTTGTATTGAGAATACAAATTTAAATATGTGTAATTAATAATAAAAATAAAAATGCCTTTTCGGTTTGTCGCTTTATTGACGACATCTAAGTCCAGATATGTCTGTCAATCACCTTTGTCCCCGGTTGACTTTTGTCTATGGCCGGGTATATTTGTCAGCCCACCCTTGACATTTGTTGACTTTAACCACGGCCGGATGTGTATATAAATTACTTCTGCCATTCAAGTTAATATATTACAAGTTAACTCACTGCTACGCACGTTAAACGTTGAAGACTAGTCACAAATGTACACGAATGACAAATGTAACCTTGTCTACAGGTCAATACAGCGCGATCTACCGTAAACTTTCTTTAAATTTAATAAATCAAAAACGGACATATTGTTATATGGGCTTTTGCCATTGTATGGTGTGAAGAACCCCTCACCCTAAAGTTAGACATAGAATGTTAATAGGATTAATACAAATATGGCATTTCTCAATTTCAGCAATTGACTGCAGGTTTTTCCATTTTCTGTATTTTTATACTAAAATAAAAATCAATTTAACTTGCGCATAAATAATTTTTATCTCGCTGAAACTTATTACAAGTGGATTAAACGACTGCTAAAAGTCTCTGAATATAAAGCATCATCCAACTATCTGACAAATTTTATTTGTATTAATCGCACACACACACACACACACACACACACACACACACACACACACACAGAGGCATGCACACAAACAAAAACACACACGCACACATACATCTATCTATCTATCTATCTATCTATCTATCTATCTATCTATCTATATATATATATATATATATATATATGTATATATATATGATCAAACATACCTACACACACGCACACACGCACTCACTACATTTAACGACAGAAGTAGCAGTGAAGCATGATCATTCGTTGAATTGCACGGTTCACGATCAGACGGACATGAAAACAAGCTCTCCTACCATTCTGAAGATGAGATTTTGATCTCGAAATTTCAGTGAATGATAAATAGGCAATACACCACACATTCTTTACGTTCCTTTTTGTTTACTAAACGCATTGTGATACTCTTGAAGAACTATCCATATCTTATGTGTGTGTAAATATATATATATATATATATATATATATATATATATAATATGCACATAGGGACATAGTGGGATCACACAATACTTAAATGGGTAAATAACTTTTAGTAGCAAGCTGGATTTAAAAAAAAAATTACAACATGAATAAAAGGGCTGAATTGTTTATGCACACACACACACACACACACACACACACACACACAGAGGCATGCACACAAACAAAAACACACACGCACACATACATCTATCTATCTATCTATCTATCTATCTATCTATCTATCTATCTATCTATCTATCTATCTGTATATATATATATATATATATATATATATATATATATATATATATATATATGATCAAACATACCTACACACACGCACACACGCACTCACTACATTTAACGACAGAAGTAGCAGTGAAGCATGATCATTCGTTGAATTGCACGGTTCACGATCAGACGGACATGAAAACAAGCTCTCCTACCATTCTGAAGATGAGATTTTGATCTCGAAATTTCAGTGAATGATAAATAGGCAATACACCACACATTTTTTACGTTCCTTTTTGTTTACTAAACGCATTGTGATACTCTTGAAGAACTATCCATATCTTATGTGTGTGTAAATATATATATATATATATATATATATATAATATGCACATAGGGACATAGTGGGATCACACAATACTTAAATGGGTAAATAACTTTTAGCAGCAAGCTGGATTTAAAAAAAAAATTACAACATGAATAAAAGGGCTGAATTGTTTATGCACACACACACACACACACACACACACACACACACACACACACACACATATATATATATATACTAGAAGTATAGCCTGGTTTTGTTCGGGTGTAATGAAAGCTTTAAAACTAATCCATGTTCCTGGAGCTCAGACTCAGTCTAAAGAATATTTGTGTGAAGTTTGGTGAGAATCGGATAAAAATTGTGGATTTGTATAAAGGACATACAGACAGATAAACAGGCGTACATACAAATATCTTGCCTTTTATATATAAATATATAGATATATATTATCGATTTTCTGCACTATTGTAAGAACTGCAACCTTGAAACTTCTGAATATCGTTTCTTATGTCTTTGTCTATGAGTGTATCAAATTTGATTTAAATCGCACCACTCCTTCTATAACCCGATTTTTTTTATTATCGATTTTCGAAATTTATCGGGAGTACCTCAACACAAAACCTAGCTAAGAACACTCACAGACGCTTATAGTACAACTGTGTAAATTTCAAGAAAATCGGTTCAGCCGTTTCGGAATCTATAGGTAACGGACACACAGACACAGACACACACATACACAGACAATGTTCCATTTATAAATAAGTTTATATATATATATATATATATATATATATATATATCAGATTATAAACATGAAGAAAGTTAAAAAGCGAGAATCTTAAGTCTCTTTTTTATCTCAATAAAAAAAATAGACGTGTTCGTCTCTTTAAATTTCAACGGGTTTTTGTCAACTGTATGGATAGGGAACTGGATATTGGCGCAGAAACTAAAATTGGCGACATTAGTTCGAATTGCAGCTTAATTTGTTTCATTCACTTTTTCACAAATTCCTTAGCGAAAACGCGGATCCGTATCTTCTTCTACCAGCGCGGGATTATCTAATGTTTGACAGGGTTCTTTAGCCATGGATGGAAACCAGTGAAGGAAGCGTAAAACTCTGAGTGTAATATGGTAACACTATTTTGAAAACTTGTAACGATGACTAATATGAACTCATTCAACAGTAATCAGTTGTCCATTCTTCTAAAATGGCACTATATTTGTGGACAGCGCTACACACACAACAATGGTCCATCACAAAGATGCTGACTTTTCAAACATTTTGGTCAAAATCAGTCTGTATCCAGACCTACGAATGTGCAAAACAAATCGTTTTGTTGTTTTTCAGCTGAGAATTGTAGATTGAAATATTTTTTTTCGTTAAATCCGGAGCATTCTTAAAATTCTATTTAGGTATCCAAGTATTTTAAAATATCTTATAACATATTATAATAATACATTTGATTGTCATGTAACTGGATTATTTTCAGATAATGTTTTGAACCGGTCGCCATCGTTCTTTGCTTTCCAGGTCAAAATTGCCAGTACATCGAAACTAACTTATGATCAGTTCTCTCAGCTACGGCGCCATCTACATAAACGGTACATATTTTGTTTTGCTGTTTGTACATCATCTTTTCTTTTCCGGAAATATCAGAACTCCAAATGACTAAAATGAATCCTATTTTTTTAAATTAAAAATATTTGAAATTCACATACCATTTCAGCGTATGACTATATGACATACATTTCAGTCACACTGAAAAAGAATATATTGTTTCTGTACAGTTCTTTTCTCTCTCTCTTTCACTCTCTCTCTCTCTCTCTCTCACACACACACACACACACACACACATACACACAAACACACACAAACAAACAAACATTCTCTCTCTCTCTCTCTCTCTTTCTTTCTCTCTTTACGGTTTATTTCCTCTCTTACTTTCTCTAACTCACAAAATCCGTGCACAAATCAGAGAGAAAAAATCGTTCTAATGTCAATTTCATCAAATATAACAGAAATTTCAGTCCCGTGTGAACTGAAATCGTTTGTTCCAAATTAATGAAATAAAGATATTAAGTTTTAGTAAAAATTCTTTCTTTCTCTCTCTCTCACGTACACATATTTTCTCTCTTTTTCTCTCTCTTTGTATATTTTCCTCTCTCTCTCTCTCTCACTCACACATATATTCTCTCTCTTTTTCCCTCTCTTTGCATCTCTTCCTCTCTCTCATGCACACATATATTCTCCCTCTTTTTCTCCCTCTTTGTATTACTTCCTCTCTCTCTGTCACGCACACATATATTCTCTCTTTTTCTCTCTCTTTGTATCTCTTCCTCTCTCTCTCATGCATACATATATTCTCTCTCTCTTTTTGTATCCCTTCCTCTCTCTCTCATCCATACATATATTCTCTCTCTTTTTCTCTCTTTTTGTATCTCTACCTCTCTCTCTCTCTCCCTCTCTCTCACACACACACATATATTCTTTTTCTTTTTATCTATCTTTATATCTCTTACTCTCTCTCTCACGCACACATATATTCTCTCGCTTTTTCTCTCTCTTTGTATTTCTTCCTGTCTCTCTCACGCACACATATATTTTCTCTCTTTTTCTCTCTCTTTGTATATCTTACTCTCTCTCTCTTTCACGCACACATATAATCTGTCTCTTTTTCCCTCTCTTTGCATCTCTTCCTCTCTCTCATGCACACATATATTCTCCCTCTTTTTCTCCCTCTTTGTATTACTTCCTCTCTCTCTCACGCACACATATATTCTCTCTTTTTCTCTCTCTTTGTATCTCTTCCTCTCTCTCTCTTTCACGCAAACGTATTATCTGTCTCTTTTTCCCTCTCTTTGGATCTCTCTCCCTCTCATGCATACATATATTCTCTCTTTTTTCTTTTTCTCTCTGTATCCTTTCCTCTCTCTCTCTCTCTCTCTCTCTCTCTCATGCACACATATATTCTCTCCTTTTCTTTCTTTCTTTCTTTCTGTTTCTTCTCTCTCTCTCATGCATACATATATTCTCTCTCTCTCTCTCTTTTTGTCTCTTCCACTCTCTCTCATGCATACATATATTCTCTCTCTTTTTTTCTCTCTCTTTGTATCTCTTCCTCTCTCTCTCTCTCTCTCTCTCACGCACACATATATTCTCTTTCTTTTTATCTATCTTTGTAACTCTTCCTCTCTCTCTCTCTCACGCACACATATATTCTCTCTCTTTTTCTCTCTCTTTGTATCTCTTCTTTTCTCTTTCTCACGCACACATATATTCTCTCTCTTTTTTGTCTCTTTGTATCTCTCTCTGTCTCTCTCTCTCACGCACACATATATTCTCTCTCTTTTTCTATCTCTTTGTATCATCTTTTTCTTTTTCTGTCTCTCTCACGCACACATATATTCTCTCTCTTTTTCTCTCTGTATCTCCCTCTCTCTCACACACATATATTCTCTCTCTCTCTCTCTCTCTCTCTCTCTCTCTCTCTCTCTCACGCACACATATATTCTCTCTCTTCTTCTCTCTCTCTATCTTTTCCCCCCTCTCTCTCTCTCTCTCTCTCTCTCTCTCTCTCTCTCTCTCTCTCTCTGGTTCTCTTCCTTTCTTACATTCTTTAACTCTCTCAGTTTTCTTTTTTGATGATGAATGAAATATAAAAGACGTAGTAGTTGTGAAAATTTCTCAGTCTCACCTTGGGTCTTATTTGAATCTTATAGTGAATCATAATTCTTCATTTAAACTCCTTGCGAGTTTCACAATTACAAATTTACCGCAGAATTTCCCCTATTGCCTCGTTAAATATTTGAATTTAACATCTTTAATAAAGTATTTAACAATCATATGTATGAATGTGCTTCAATATTTAAAAAGAAAGAGCGGGTACAAATGAAACCATTCAAAATAGAAAAAAGTTTTATATTTCAGTGAAGCAGACGTTAAACCAACACGTTTGTTATTGCCTCTGAAATTTTTCTTTCTTTCTTTCTTTCTTTCTTTCTTTCTTTCTTTCTTTTTCTCACTGAAACCAAACAGCGTCTCTGATTTGTCTTTTTCCTGCAATCAAAACGGAATTGTCTGTTATTATTGCGCTATTGTCAGAGCGTGACGTACGCGTTAATTAAAAAAATTAACTCAGAAACAAGCATGTTTATAATAATAATTTTTTATTGGACTTTACGACACAGACAAAACAATCAAAGCTAATCCCTCAGATCCTGTGATCAATGACCACAAAAATGTGCCTCCTTATTGACGTGCAGATTGTAATGTATGTTTGAAGATCCTCAAGATTCTATCAAAATACAAGGATCTTGAGTAGAAATCTCCAAAATGTAGCACATGAAAATCTCAGTAATTCCAGTCATATTTGGAGCCCTCGGATTCATGGGAATATGTTCCAATAACCTCATTGATGTGATCCTTGGTAGCCAATGCCTTACAGGAATACAAGAAATTGTACTCACAAGTACAGATCACACCTTATGAAGGGCTTTATTTGTAAAAAATGTAAGTGACCGTTGATTGTTTTTTTATTTGTTCTTTTCAAAATGCTTAGTAGAAAATGTCATGATACCATTGCCGACATTTGGTCTCTGGTTGGGACCCGGAAAGATATAAGTATACTCCAGAAATCCAAGGGAATAATAATGATAATAATAATAATAGCGCTATCGCCTCCTATTCTTTCTTTCTTTTTTCTTTTTTATTTCTTTCTTTCATTCTTTCTTTCATCCTGCCCCTATCTTTCATTTGTTTTCTTTCCTTCCTTTCTTTCTTTTTCATTTTCTTTCTTTCTGAACTCTTCGTCCTTCATTCTTTCTTTCTTTTTTTTCTTTTTTTCTTTCTGCCTCTATCATTCTTTTGTTTTTTTCTTTTCTTTCTTCCTTCCTTTTTTGACTTTCGTCCTTGCTGCTTTCTTTCTTTCTTTTTCCTTTCTTTCTTTCTTTCTTTCTTTCTTTCTTTCTTTCTTTCTTTCTTTCTTTCATCCTGCCCTTATCTTTCTTTTGTTTTCTTTCCTTCCCTTTCTCCTTCTTTCTTTGACTTTCTTTCTTTCTGATTTCTTCGTCCTTGCTTCTTTCTTTCTTTCTTTCTTTCTTTCTTTGTCCTCCTCCAATTGTACATCCTTGCTTCTATATTACTCAATAATCTTCAGTAAGATCAAAGATGGTCTTTGATCTACCTTTTCGTTAACCATTCCTCCTAACCAATACGTAATGGTCCATCTTTTATTTGAGGAAGTGGTTAGCGCATGTGCTAAATTCCTAATTAATGAAAAAAGAAGGATAATATGATGAGACAATTCTTTTCATTTTGCAATCTTTTGTCACACACAACTTCCCATTCTCTCTGGTCTTTTTCTTTTATTTTTTTATTTATAAAGCAAATGAAAAATATAGAAAAAATGATATCATCTTTTTGCAAATTGTTTGAATTCCTAAGATGAAATACTATCATCGTTAATTTTTCACTTGTTTTTTCTTTCATTGTGTTGTTGTTTTTAAAATATATAGGTCGTTTTATATGCTACAACCTTTAAGCAGCCAACATGGATCAGTAATGAAAAATGAGCTCCCGACGAGTATATGAACTCTCACTTATTATCCTTGGGAGATGGTCTAGCGAACTTACCGATTAGACTACGGAGAATGATAGGCAGTTTAAATTCAGGCTTATTCTCAGTTTATTCTTGTCGGAACTTTCCATGGATGCGCGTACACACACTTAATTTCTGTTTCTCTCTCACTTACTTTCTTTCATTTACTTGTTTTTTTTTTTTGTTTTTTTTTTGTTATAGCGCCAGGAATTAAATAAATAAAAATATCAAGAAAATTATCATTTTCTTTTCTTTACTTTTGAAAACCTTCTACTCTCTCTCTCACTCTCTCTCTCTCTCTCATAATAATTATTCCTTAATTTCTCTCTCACTTGCACCTTTCTTCTAATAAACATGACAGAGAGAGAAAGAGAGAGACAGTCAGACAGACAGAGAGACTGATAGATGTTAAGAGCAATAGAAAGTAAGAGAGAGAGAAGAGGGCGAATAAGAGCCGACAGAGTGTGTGTTTGTGTGTGTGTGTATGTGTGTGTGCGTGTGAGAGAGAGAGAGAGAGAGAGCTAGAGAGATAAATTTGTTTGTTATTATTATTATTTTTTTTTAAGCCAGTACATATGCAAAGGACTACATTTTCTATTTATAGAAATATAGCGATGATAATGAACATGTCATTATTATAGGTAATAACCTAATAATTGTAAAATGAGGTGTCGTTGAAACAGGAAGACAAAACAACAAATACGCCCTGCAAATTTTATAAAAAGGACCCACCCTGTCATCTAAGAACACATTAAAAATGTGAATAAGCATCAAAATTGTAGTTTGCCATTGACCTAATAGACTTCCGGATATATATATATATATATATATATATATATATATAGGCAGAAATCTCTTTTATGCAAGATTCGGGTAAAATGACAGACAAAAATGCTATAAGTAAAATGTTACATATTTTTTCATATAATTTTCATTATAATTTTTTGTGATCGTATAATTTTTTTCAGAACATGAATTATGTAAGAATTGTCTGAATGTTTTATTTCTCTAAGCGTTTTCGGCGATATTTTACTTACAATCATATAGAACAGGGGTCTGCAACCTATGGAAATTATGCCACCCGCTGCACGCTAAGCAATTTTCAATGGCACGAAAATTGTGTAGAACTCAAAGTAACACAGAATGTTACCGATTTTGAGCATTTGACTAAGACCATACAAAGGCAAAGCTCCCTATTAATAATAATAAAAAAGCTTTTAAAAACAATTTATTTCTGTTAATGTGGTTTGCATCTTATTGTATATATCATTAATTAAAATATATTGTAGAACATATATATTGACCTTAAACTTGTATAAAATACGTATGCTGTTGGTACACTGAATGATTTTAAAACCCTAAGTCGGTACATTGTTAAAAAAAAAAAGGTTGCCGACTCCAGATATAGAATATTAGCTGGCGATTTTTACGTTGTCTTTCGTCTCTTAACTAATCAATATGACTGATTTCGAAATTTCTGATATCTCCAGTTATTTTATCAAGATCCGCTAGCTGGAAGTTAGTATGAGGCACATTGACAACTGCGAGTTTACTCTTTAGCTTGTCTTTATACCTGAGCCACGGCCATCCAACCAGCTGGCTATACATGAGGACCTTAGTTATTCTGTCGTTACTCAACCTTGGAACATGAACAACCCAGCGAAGATGAGACAGCTCCACTAATAATGCATTTTGTGAGATAATCAGCAATCGTCAAAAAGATAACCATAGTTTGAGTGGAGACAATTTGGTGAAAAACACTCAGCTGATTGATATATGACCTATACAGGGTCTATGATTCTAAATCATGCAATAGTGTGGCCAAAAAGCTGATCTGTAAACACCTATTTTGTTGGTGAAGTTGGTACTTCTTTCATTCCATAGACTATGGTGAAGCTTTCCAAATATACCAAAGCTATATTTGGAAAGATTCACCATAGTCTATGGAATGAAAAAGTACCAAATTCAGCAACAAAATCCGTGTTATATATATATATATATATATATCACACGCTAAAAGTCTGCTCCTTTCTACCAAGCGCCCATAGCTCAGAGGTAGAATCGCCGACTGACGCTAATTCGGTTTCAATCCTGGGTAAAAAGTAATCAGATGTCTAACTGTACTGATGAACTGTTATACAGCAAAAACATCTGCCTGCGGATGACTATATATATATATATATATATATATATATATAAATTAGAGAAAATTTTCAAAATTCAAAGGTGTCGGATGTACATAGTAACTTTTTCTGAAAGAAATATCATGGGTTTATATTGAGCTATCTGTGATTTTGCGAGGCTTGATACACACACACACACACACACACACACGAACATGCAGACATACACACATACGCCTTCAAGTCTGGGCACCTCGACCTGGTGCAATGGTTAGCAAGCTTGTCTCACTAGCATCTATTACAGCTGAGAAATGTGTTCGATTCTCATTGGGTACCCCATACTTTCGGCCTAGTGCCACATCTAAGCGGTGTTTAAAAAATTACGATACGCTTTCAAGACTTCATTGCTTTAAGACATTTTTAGGGGAAAATTTATAAAAATAAATGATATTTTATGATAAAATATTAAGATATTAAAATGAGCAGACAGTTAATAACTGTGAAGAAGACTATCAACAAAAAAAAAAAACAAAGAAAAAATCTTTACTTAGTTTAGTGTTTTGTAGATTCAAATTTGGGTGAAGAAACCAGTAAGTCTTACATAAGGGCCAGTTGAGTGCCATACGTGATACACGCTTGGACGATCATGTCTTGACAGAGACATGACTGACTGGGCAGAAAATTATCCCGCAGTAGGTTGCCATTGCTTTCTGTGGTAGATTGGTTGCCGACCAAGGCTATAGAACCCAATCTGTCCTATTATTTAACCCATAACTGGAGGGAAGAGGTGGATTAATACCTTTCCCAAGGGTATTTGCGCGTAAGTGAATGCAATGAATTCAACTGGAATTTGAACTCGGCTCCCCGATTTCTCCTTCCGAGCCGATATCCACTGCACCACAACGCACATTTCTTAAATCTGCCAATAACAGAGAGCCTTGTAATTATGTAAATCAACAACAGACGTCGATGGGCGTATATCGCCATTATTTCAGCTGCAAAGATATTCGGTGAAGATGTTTCATCGATAACAAAAAAGTAAAATGAGCTATTCGACGTTGTGTAATTATTAACACACCGCCACAAAAAAATGACGAATTTAAAAATTTGAAAAATAAATGGTCAAAGATACATACCAAAAGTAAGGTATTGAGAGACAGGAAAAATTTCGTTGGAAACAAAGAAAAGAGTACTGGATTGTTATGGGATGTCTGTTTTTCAATATGGCCGCGAATGCTGGACAATCTCATCAAACATAAAGGAAATCCTTGAAGCAAACAAAATGTGGTTCTACAGAAGGATGCTGAGAATACCATGGACCAAACATGCAAGCGATGACGAGGTTTTGAAGATGAGGGACATGAGAAAGAAACTTATACTTTTGATTAGGAAAAGACAGCTGAAATTTTTGGGACATGTAATAAGGAATCTGGATGTGCGTTGTGGTGCAGTGGATATCGGCTCGGAAGGAGAAATCGGGGAGCCGAGTTCGAATTCCAGTTGAATTCATCGCATTCACTTACGCGCAAATACCCTTGGGAAAGGTATTAATCCGTCTCTTCCTTCTAGTTATGGGTTAAATAACAGGATTGGGTTCTATAGCCTTGGCTGGCAACCAATCTATCGCAGAAAGCAATGGCAACCTACTGCGGGATAATCTTCTGCCCAGTCAGTCATGTCTCTTTTGATCGAACTTGTTTGATTTTCGTACCTCAAAATTGTAGTTGGCATTATGGGCTTCTCTTTTTACTGATTTCTATGCATTCAGTTTTCTTGTAGTTAATACGTCTTCTCCTGTTATTCCACTTAATCTATGCTCTACTATCCATTGCTTTCTGTGGTAGACCGGTTGCCAATTCATCTGCTGAAATTCATGTAACGTTCTATTATCCCTTATCCCTCTTTCTATCGATCCGTCCCGTGAGCATTAAGTTCTTCAAGCCCTCCTTCCTTATTCAGTCAGTCAGTTAAGTGCCATACGTGAAACACGCTTGTATTTACCGTCTTCTGTTAGAAGACAGTAAATACAACGCTGAGATTTGAAAGCGCATTGCCATTTTTGAGTAAATATACTATTTTTATTTCGATTCAGAATGCATTTTATTCGAATTTATCAAAACTTAATTCATAAATAACATTTTTTTAAATTTTTTTAATATATATTTATTTATTAAATAATTTAAAAAAAAATTATTTCATTCTTTTTATATAAAAGTCCCTTTAAGTTAGATAAAAAATATAAAATATTTTCTTCCTTTCTTCATCTTTTCTCTTTTTCTTTTTTGTTTTTTGTTTAAGAAAATATTGGGATATGCAGAAAGCTGAAAGAAAAGTTTTGTAACAAGGATGTATATATCCAATATAATATGGTCTAGATAGAAGTGTTAAAAAAATTAGATCGACACTTTGGCCGTTATGATTGAAAGAAATCATGTATTCCCCAAAAATATAAACTTTTTTCAAATTTAAATTGAATCCCGATTCTGATTAGTTAAAATGAACACACATGAAATTTTGTCTTCCCATACCTATAAATAACAAACGTATTGTTTCTAATATTTAAATGAAAATCATTTTCACAACTATGATCTAACATTGCCTGATGACGAGGTACAAATCACGAAAAATAAAAACACTTCCGTGTCGTAATGTATTTTTAATTAAAAAACAAATTTAATTATATGATTATATTATGCTCTACAATATTTATTGCATTGAGCACTTTTTAAAATAAAGTACAGGCCAGAAAACTTAGAATTGTAAAACTGTTGGTTCTCTTTATCTAGATATATATATATATACTCCAATTTCTTATCCTTTCACCGTTAATATATAATATTTATTTTTATTTTTTTATTTTCACTTTCTCCTGTCATCTTTTCTTTCTATTTTAAATTTTTTCCTCTCTTCTTTCTTCTTCTTCCCTTTTCGTTTACTCTTTAAGATACTTACCCTTTCTTTTTAACGTTCTCTCTCACTCTCTCTCTCTCTCTCTCTCTCTCTCTCTCTCACCTAACCCACTTTCTTTACGTTTCACATCTATGGGTCAGCAGTTTAACTGACAAGCTGAATGTATCTTTGGATTTTTGTTGACATCTGCTCTTACGCGAGCTCTTTGATTATATGTTGCGTATATATATGCTTATATATAAGTGTGTGCGTGTGTTCGCCGAACTGATGTAATGATGTATTTGTTCTTAAATTTCCACTTTTGAGGGAGCGACCTTTATTTTTATTCGTTTATTTTTTTATCATCGTGAATTTCATTTGTGTAAAATCCTTTGTACAATGAAGACGAAAGCTGATGATGGTTCGCCTGAAATAGGCCTATAACACCGATTTACCATGAAATAACGTGGCTGCCTTAATTTTTCTTATATTTGCTCTATATGTATTTGTATACATATATATTTAGAGCTCTCTTAGAGAGTTATTCTACCACTGTATGTACAGGATACTCCTTTGGATTCTTCTATATCTACACCGCATGCTGATATATATATATATATATATATATATATATATATATATATATATAAGTCCTTTTACTCATGAAGTAATTTTGAAAAAATCCAACTTACTGTTAAAAATTATTTACTTATTTAAGTATTGTGTGGTACCACTATGTACCTTACTCTAACAAAATAATTTTCTTTAAAATTTAATTCATTACAATGATTCATTTATAACTCTAACATAATTTAAAAAAATGAAAATTAATTTACTAAAATAAATGACCAATACTTAATTGTTGTTCTTAATACAATATAACTAAGTATACCATAATTATTTAATCCTAACTCTGATCTAAACTTTCCAGCCCTTTTACTCATATATAGTAGTTTTAAAAAAATCTATTATTAAATAAAAATACATAAAATTCAACATTCAGTTAAAAATTATTGTCTACCCATTTTAAAAACCTACGGTCTCGCTATGTATCATACCAACACAGAATTAAAAAGTGACATGTCTAGATCCTAGCCATCCTCCCACTTTTATAACCTAAATATTTAATCTCCGTGGTTACATAATTCTCAATTTTAATCGAAAAATATTGACACCTTTTATTCTATTTCTCCAATTTATTATATGAGCTCAAATGAATTTATGTCTTCGTGTTATGTTTTTAATTATCCTCTAGTTTACGTTTTATGAATAATTTCTCTGTTTTTCAATGCGGTTTCATCATTTTTTTAAAATGCCAAAGGATTTAGCTTGAAACAATGTAACCGACGTCTGTGTCTGTCTGCAATTCACTTCCGGCCAAAATTTAAAATTTCTCTTTCTTAGCCGTTTCTACTGTCCCTCCTCTTTCTTCCCTCTATACATTACTCGCGCTTTCCCTTTTATTTTCTTCCTCAATTTTTACTTCCATTTTTTTAATACTATAAAATTTGAACCCAGACACCATGTAACCCATTTCAATATCTGTCTACATTTCACTTCCTGCCTAAATTTAGACGTTTTCTCTCTTAGCCATTTTTAATGGCGCGCTTTTGTCCCAATACTTTCTCACTTATTTTCTTCTTTGCTTTCTATTAACTCTTTCTTTTCTTTTCTTGATTTCTCATCGTATTTTAAATCTTTTCTATCCTCTTTCTTTTTCCGCCGCTCTTTTTCCCCCTCTTTTACCTAGTACAAAAAGATTTAAAAAAAAAAAAAAGAATGTAGTGTTTTTTAAATTAAAAATTGTTTTTTTTTCGAATTAAACGTTTATTGGCATCATTATTAACTACTCGATGAGACATTGTCGATACAAAATGTACAATTTTGTAGTAGTTTTGTAGGTTATACATGTTCTAAAGTCTCTCCACAAACACGTCACGTGATGTAAACAAACGCGTCATTATTAACTACTCGATGAGACATTATTAACGTAATTTTTAACGTAATTATTAATGTGATGTTAAGAAACGCGTAATTATTAACGTAATTATTAACGTGATGTAAACAAACGCGTCATTATTAACTACTCGATGAGACATTATTAACGTAATTTTTAACGTAATTATTAATGTGATGTTAAGAAACGCGAAATTATTAACGTAATTATTAACGTGATGTAAACAAACGCGTCATTATTAACTACTCGATGAGACATTATTAACGTAATTATTAATGTAAACAAACGCGTCATTATTAATTACTCGATGAGACATTGTTAATACAAAATGTACAATTTTGTAGTAGTTTGTATGTTATACATGTTCTAAAGTCTCTCCATAAAAGCGTCACGTGATGTAAACAAAGGCGTCACGAGATGTAAACAGACTCTTCACGGACACTCTCGCGAGATCTCGCGAAATACGTTACTAATTCAAATTTTAAAATCATTTGTTTCTGATGAAGGACCGAGGACGGTCTGAAATATAAAATAGAAATAGAAATAAACAGATACTGTCAAAAAAACACATTTTTAAACTCAAAACGTTTTAATATTTTTTCCTATAGATATTAAGACAGTATACGTGGATCATCACTATGCTATATATATATATAAGTATGCGGTGTAGATATAGAATCCAAAGTACACACACACACACACACACACACACACACACACACACACATATATATATATATATATATATATATATGTATATTTGTATATTCTTCTGAGATAAAGTAGTATTTACGTTATTTGTGGATCCGTCGATGGTTTTGCTAGGTCGAATTCACAAGTCATTTTCACCGAGCGTTTGAGCATCCGGGCCTTTATCAGATTGCTGCTCACGCGAAATAACGCGCTTTCTCGCAGAAACTGTAACTAAGGTATACATATTATAGTTGCAGTATAACCCACAGGTGGGCTCTGTAGGTGTTGAATAAATACAAATATGCCCGAGCAAGCGTTTACAATGGGGATTAACTAGCCACATCAATAAATGGGTATCTTCGAATACGAGTAGCAAGCAACTATATATATATATATATATATATATATATATATATATATATACTACCGGCCATAATTATTAGGCAACCCAGTGTTTTAAAAAAAAGATGTATTTCATACTATTTTTTAGTATTTATTGCCAAGTGAAAATTTTAAATGAAAATAGAATGGTTCTTTTGTTAATATTGCACAAGAATATGTGCATTAATGAATTTATAAATATATAATAATTACCTATATTGCAGTTTCATCAATGAAAGAATAAAGAAAATTTAGCATGATTCATACAAGTTCATCTTTGCTTCCTTGACTTGTGAAATTTTGCAAAGTGATAATAACAAAAAATCATTCTATTTTCATTTGGCAATAAATACTAAAAATAGTTTGAAATACATCATTTCTTTAAAAAAGACTGGGGTGGCCTAACATTTATGGCCGTTAGTGTACATACATACATACATACATATACTCTCTCTCTCTCTCTCTCTCTCTCTCTCTCTCTATCTATCTATCTATCTATCTCTCTCTCTATCTATCTATCTCTCCCGCACACACAAATATACACACATATGCATGGTGTCTCAAAAATTCCTACACATTTTTACAGTGAAAAAAAAAACTCTGTTTTTTTTCTTTTTAGTTTTGCACGTTAGCGTTACATATGTCATTTTATAGGGTTAGGTTTAAACAATCTAAGTTCATCGTGAAATGCTACTGAAAATACGAAAATGCAGGTTGAATTGCAAAGACGTTATCAATTACAGTTTGATCCACACTTGCACCAATATACTATTTACTGATATTTCCCGGAAAGGGATATATATATATATATATATATATATATATATATAGTCATCCGCTGTATCACAGCTCATCAATACGGTTAGACTCCGATTGCTTTTAACCCAGGATTGAAACCCGACCGAATTGGCGTCAGTCGGCGATTCTACCTCTGGGCTATGGACGTTCGGTAGAAGAAGGCAGACTTTTTAGCGCGTATATTGTCATTATACCCGCCCAATAGCCAGAGTGCTCTAATCCATTACTGAATGTTCGAAGTAGCTAAGTGGTTTTGGCAAATGTAACCGGATAGGACAATCTAGCAAGTAGCCGTAACGGACCAGTACTCGTTGTAGTCGTATGCAGTATGCTTAGGCGTAGACTTATGCAATAGACGTAGTCAATAGTCGTAGCCCTAGGCGCCCCCGCCTTAGTCTGTATTTATGGCTGACACCAGCCAATCATATTACTGTGAGTGGGAACCAAGGTGTACGCATATTCATTACATCATTTACTGTTCGAATAATTTCAGCATCAATATTTTTACTATCACAATGTTACGATTGCTGTTATTCGAGCTTCTCGAGTTGTCTGTCGAACTGGTGTGAACTGGAATTCATTTAATCTGCGGGGTCATATTTTTTTTCCACTCAGTCTTTTGTGATGCAGTGGGTATCGACTCGGAACGAGGAATCGGACAGCTGATTTCGTATTTCAGTTGAATTTGTTGCATTCACTTATGCACCAAAAACACTTGAGAATGATATTGATCAGTCTATTCTCCCTGTAGCTACGGGTTAAATATCAGGACAGATTGGATTCTATAGCTTTCTTTGGCAACCAGTCTACCGCCAAAAAATGGTAAGCTACTGTGGAAAAATCTTCTGCTTCAGCAGTCATGGGTCAAAAGAGACATGAATGCCGATGGGTGTATCAGATATACTAGCAAAATATTGACAATCTTTTACGAACTCTGAAAAATACGATGAGTGCTGAAAAAACTTAGCAGTCAAAATGCAATGTTAAAATACTAGAACTAAAATAATAATTTGAATATGCATAAAAAAATATATATTACAAAAAAGTGAAAGAACACGTAGATTAAAAACCCACTGTTCAAGCATTTACTTTTATAAAGAGTGCTCAATACAGGGTAGAGCTTCATTTTGTAATTTTCTTATTGCAATGGTTTATAGAAGCATAATATGACTACACAAAAAATGCATAATATCACGACCATAAAATATATATACATAGTAAATAACTAACCTAGAGAGCCAACGAACCTACCAAGGTTTCATCGAATTGGATCTTCCGGGAAAGTTGGATCCAACTTTCCCTGAAGATCCAATTCGGTGAAACCTTGGTAGGTTCGTTGGCTCTCTAGGTTAGTTATTGACTTTGTTTGCTCTACTTGCGTATTGAGCGCTTTTTGTTTTAGGTTACTCGTCTCGGTTTTTTTTTCTTTGGACTGCGTACTTTGACTGATGTTCAAGTGCTTAGCTCGTTCTTATTTTATCACCTTTTTTTTCCTTCCGCGTATGAACTCGGAGGGTTTTTTCGAAACGAGTATAAAGATAAGTTTACATACACACACACACACACACACACACACACACACACATATATATATATATGTGTATATATATATATATATATACTATAGTCATCCGCAGACAGATCTGTTTCGCTGTATTGCAGTTCATCAGTACGGCTTAGACTCCGGTCGCTTCCTAACCTAGGATTGAAACCCGACCGAATTGGCGTCAGTCGGCGATTCTACTCTTAGCCTACGAGCGTCCAGTAGAAGAAGGCAGGCTTTTTAGCGCGTATAAACACGCCTAATAGCTAGAGTGATCCAATTCATTATCGAATGAGCGGTGCTTAAATGCCGGAGTAGCTACTGTTTACAAAGCCTCCCACTCTTCCAGGGTGCTCAATCAGGGTGTGAGTGCGTAAATACTATAATCATCCGCAGACAGATCTGTTTCGCTGTATTACAGCTCATCAGTACGGCTTAAACTCCGGTCGCTTCCTAACCCAGGATATATATATATATATATATATATATATATATATATATATATATATATATATTCGTCTACTCGTTTTAACTTCTGTGATATTTTAGAGCCTTGATATCAAACTTAGCTTCCTTCGCCGCTACTTCTGTTTCTGTTATATATATTTTTTGATATACTTCAGTCTTCTTTGTTGCTTGTATATATAAAGTATGTTGTATTTTAATTAATGTTTATCTTATTATAAATACAATTAAGCTCTGCCTACAGACGAGATACATACCATCGCATACATGCCGATTCTTTTAGGCGTTCTTTTTGCCAGATTTCTCTGTCTTGTATTTTCGCGTTATTCCGCAGCGGGTCACAAGCAGCCTTCTTTTTTTTTCTAGACATGGTAAGACATTGATTTTACTGTCTCCTTCCTTAGTATATATTTTCGATGTGGCTTTAGCGTTGCTTTTAGTGGTCGTCTACTTTCACAAACGGCTGCCTGTCAAGTGCGTTAGGTCATCCGTCGTGTTGCTGTTTGCCGTTGGTCGTTGCCATTTCTGCTGCCACCGAAACCGCCGCAGCCGAGACTAAGTGACAACGACTAGGACGCCGCTGCCGTCGCTGCGAAGCAGAATCGAAAACAACTAAGGATGTGCGTTGTGGTGCAGTGAATATCGGCTCGGAACGGAACATCGTGGAGCCGAGTTCGAAATCCAGTTGAATTTGTTGCATTCACTTACACACAAATACCCTTGGGAAAGGTATTAATCCGTCTGTTTCCTCCAGTTATGGGTTATATAATAGGACAAATTTGGTTCTATAGCCTTGGATAACAACCAGTCTACCGCAGAAAGCAATGGCAACCTACTGCGGGATAATCTTCTGCCCAGTCAGTCATGTCTCTTTCGAGACATGATCGCCCAAAGCGTGTATCACGTATGGCACTTAAATTGACTGACTGAATATAATAATTGAAATCATGATTAAGACTTCTACTAGGCATAAAGTGGGGGATCAATTTTACATAATTTTGAAGTTATAAACTGATCCCCCACTAATTATTACTTACTAATATAATACATCTACCCCACTCTAGCTATGAGTTAAATAATAGGACAGATTGGGTTCTATAGCCTTGGCTGGCAATCAGACTACGGCAGAAAGTAATGACAACCTACTGTGGGATAATCTTCTGCCCACTCAGTCATGTCTCTTTCGAGACATGATCACCCAAATCCTGTATCACGTAAGGCACTTAACTAACTGACTGATTACTTTCACCTCTGTATTCTTTTTTACTGCTGGAAAGGATATAACACACGTTCTCTTGACATGTCCTCTTCTCATTCCAGAAAGTCAAAATGAATTTTTTATTATTTTATTAACGTTTCGTTGAACTGCTGGCGACAGGAAATCCTTACTCGATTTTTTTTTCTTTTGCAAAATTATTTATTATAACTTTTTTAATGTCTTTATTTTCGGGGTAATTCTTTTACGTAATTATAAGAAAAGCGTTTAAATTATCAATATATTTGCCCCAGTCGGCTAGTAAAGTTTGCATTAATTTCTGACCCTTTTTCCTCTGGATTTTCAATGCATTTCTATAAATAAATTCATTTGCAATACATATAAGACACACCTCATTCAATCTATCTACATGGCAATAAGTCATACATCATTGTGAATCCAAGCCTTTATGGGCTGCAACCTAATCCAATCATTAGAATAGCCAGATTTACAATTGCAAATGATATCGTTTTGTGAAAGTAAAATGCCTATGTTTCTTTGATAGACACGAAATGGAGTATCGAGAATTATGTCCTGAAATTTATACTTTTATCCCATCAGTCAAACAGAACACGTCTGCTTAACAAATGGCCACCTATAAAAGTATTTCCGTTAAATTTAGGCAAACTTTTGTTGTGTCCTGTTGGTGTAATCTTTAAAGAAAGGGACATGTGTACTTTCTAAGCAAAAAAACAAAACAATGTCGTGCAAATTTTTATCACGCAAGTTTAAAGAATGACACGAAATTTTCGGTCCTTTTAATATAAAAAAAAACTAGAAGTATAGCCCGGCGTTGCCCGGGTGTAATGAAAGCTTTAAAACTAATCCATGGTCCTGGAGTTCAGACTCTTTGGACGTTGGCACGAAAGACTAAAAAGCAATAGTTGTTTCCAGTTAAAGCGAAACCGTAGTCTGAAAGAAAAATGAATGAATGTAATGTCAAATTTTGATTTCCTGGTATCGATATAAAATAAGTTTTTTTGTCGTAAACTGAATTTTGAAAGCTAAATAAGTCCTCTGAGTAAATGGTATCATGGCTGAGACTAAGAACTACAATTATACCTATTAGAGTCAAAACTAAAAAAATAAAAGGGCTGAAAAAATACAGACATACAGGCAGATAAACAGACACACACGCAAACATCTTGCCTTTTATATATATATACTATCGATTTTCTGCACTATTGTAAGAACTGAAACCTTGAAACCTCTGAATATCGTTTCTTATGTCTTTGTCTATGAGCGTATCTAATTTGATTAAAATCCGACCACTCCTTTTATAACCCGATTTTTTCGATTATTGATTTTCGATATTTATCGGGAGTAACTCGACACAAAACCTAGCTAAGAACATTCGCAGACGCTTATAGTACAACTGTGTACATATTCAAAAAATCGGTTCAGCCGTTTAGGAGTCTATAGGTAACGCACATGCACACACAGACACAGAGAGAGAGAGAGACAAAGTTCCATTTATAAATAAGTTTAGATAAAACTCGAAAATATTGTTGAGGGTTCAATTTGATTTGAATTTTGTTTAACGGCATATCAACACCTTTGTGGGTTAAAGGTCGGGTTTTAAGGTATTTTTTTTAATGTTCAGTTATAGTGAGTAGGTTGATTTAGTCAGATTTTAATGAAATTGTTTTGTTTTTGTTCTTTTTTAATTCAAAAAACTAAAAATGTCTTCTAGTTTTGTATTCAAAAATGTTTTGCTGAGAATATTTTTTTCTTCAAAAATATGTTATGGAAATAATTCTTTCTTTAATAATGTATTGTTGGTAATATTTTTTCTTCAAAAATGTTTAAATTGTATAAAAGTCTATTTTTATTTATCAGTCAGTTAAGTGCCATACGTGATACACGCTTGGGCGATCATGTCTTGAAAGAGACATGACTAACTGGGCAGAAGATTATCCAGCAGTAGGTTGCCATTGCTTTCTGCGGTAGACTGGTTGCCAACCAAGGCTATAGAACACAATCTGTCCTGTTATTTGATCCATAGCTGGACAAAAGAGACGGATTGATACCTTTCCCATTGTGCGTATTTATGCGTATATGATTGCAATGAATTCAACTGGATTTCGAACTCGGCTCTCCGAATTCTCGTTCCGCATCGATATTTTTATGTATATATTTCTATAAAAGTGTATTTTACACTTTCATAGTTTTTTTTACCCTAGTTTGGGGGTTAACTATTTACCCATAGCTGGGACACTAACAGGTGCTATCACTCCGGGTCAGGGTGGACCAGAGAACAACAGCAATGAAGAAGTGGTTCTATGCTCCTTACAACCTCCCAATCAGAGGCCTTCCTGCCGAGTGCAGTTTTGAGGATTCAGTTTTTGAAAATATGAACGAGAACATGAAACTGAGAGGATAATACTTATTCATTTTATTTTTCTATTTGCTGCATCCCTTCAGGAGGTTGGCGATCATGCCTCTTCACACCTTCTTGTCCTTTGTAGCTCTCAGTATTTTTTTCTCTCTTAAAATCTCATTGCGCACCTTGATGTGGTGTAATGGTTAGTAGGCTTATCTCACTAGAACCTATTACAACTGAGTAGTGAGTTAGATCCTAACTAGGTTCCCCGTACTTTCGGTCTTGTTCAGTGTTCCCGATAGGCTCCAAAGAAGAATCTGTAATGTGATAGGTCCCGACTTGGCAGCTCAACTCCAGCCACCTTCTCACCGGCGGGATGTGGCTTCCTTCTGTCTATTCTACAAATATTTTCCTGGCTTCTACTCCGACGAACTCCGAGCAAGGCGGTAACGCCACTGATGCGCAGGGGGCTACGTAATAGTGAAAAGATTGCAAAAGAGAAAAACTGGAAACCACATCCAAAACAGGGAACAAGGGATGAGCCTCTTAACTTGTTCAATAGACGTGGGTGGAGTTTGAACCGGGCGATAAGTCACTGGTGACCCCGCCACAAGAATTTACTTGGGCAACAAGGTCTCACCCACTTACAATTAAATCAACCAAATGCAGGAGACAATTCTTCTCCATCAGATTCTTTTTTCGCACTTCCCGCCTCTTATACACTTAGTTATATATACCAGTTCTTTCTACATCACCCTGTGTATCTTGATCTTTTCCTTTCTCCCTACCTTCGCATCTGTCTTCACAACAGTGTTCCCATCCTTCTCTTGCCCTTTCTCTGACACACCCTGTAACCGGTTTGTCTTTCTCTTCACTCTCCTCTCTATCTCTCCATCACCCTGTGTATCTTGTTCTTTTCCTTTCTCTCTACCTTCGCCTCTGTCTTCACAACTGTGTTCCCATCCTTCTCTTGCCCTTTCTCTGACACCCCCTGTAACCGGTTTGTCTTTCTCTTCACTCTCCTCTCTATCTCTCTCCATCACCCTGTGTATCTTGTTCTTTTCCTTTCTCTCTACCTTCGCCTCTGTCTTCACAACTGTGTTCCCATCCTTCTCTTACCCTTTCTTTGACACCCCCTGTAACTGGTTAGTCTTTCTCTTCACTCTCCTCTTGCCTCAATACCCATCTCTTATCCATGTAAGTGGTTTGTCTTTAACTTTACTCTCCTATCTGAAATTTTAGTCTTATGTAGCCCCCGTCAATTCAGTGGCGATACCACCTTGCTTGGGGTGAAACGATTAAAAAAAAGACAACATTTAAGCGGCCCTTAAAAAAGCAATTGTCTTAAACCCTGATATTTAACCTTAGGTAGGTTATACGGTATTTTTTTCGGCTGCCCCATTGTGCCTTAAATACTGTTCTATTATTTTCAAATTTTCTAAGCCATCTTTCCTCATCATGTGCCCTTGAAATTTCGACTGTAATAAAGGGTTCGGTTCGAAATTCCTAGCACCTGACGAAGGCCGGAGCGTACAACGGCCGAAACGTCGTAAAAATGGCAAGCAAGATGTGGACAATAGTCCGAATAATGTACACTAGTGGAACCCGTAGAATTTCTACGGAAGGATAATTTTACTTTGTCATATTACAAATGATAGTAACATCTTCAAACATAAAGGTATTGGATAATAAAATAATGATAACACAGAATGTAATTTTATTAAAATATCTATAAAATTAATGTCCATAGAAGCTACTTTACTGTAATCTTATATTAAGCGGCGTATGCACAGACCATAACCAAAATACTGTACGCTATTTTGTGAGAGATTTTGAAAGAGAAAATGTTGTTTTTTATTACTGAAAAATCATGGCTCCTGTATCCATTGTAAACAGAAAAGACCAACTGAGTAATAGCCAAGAGTATAGAGGTCAGAAATTCCGTTATTAGGTCGCGGGATACAACAACAAACCTATCTATTTTTACTATATTGTACCGTACACACACATACACACACACACACACACACACACACAATTGCTGCTACAACCATCAACTTAAGCTGCTACTGATACGGTAATGCTATAGGCTCTCTGCTCCTACTCGCTCACTCGCTCACTCGCTCACTCCTTACTACTCTTCCGTTTGGCAAAGTTGAGAGAAAGGCTGAGGAGAGTAACGTTTATAAAAAGATAGAGGGTAAGGAAAAGCTCGTGTAGAGAGTAAGTGTGTTATCTTTCTTCAGTGGCGCAACGGACGGAGGAACTAAGTAACTAACTAAGGAAGGAACAAGCATAATTATTATACGATACTGTAGGCTTGGTATTGCTTAACTTCGGTGATCGTATGTGATCAGGTGTTTCAATGTGATGAGCCCGTAAGCTATAACACCTGCGCATCCATACTTACAGCACCTGTTATTCGCAAGCAGACACACCTCTAGTTACTGATCTAGCTCGATGTGACGAGCACCTGGTCCACTCCTCTGCTGCAATGGGGTGGCGCGGCTGCGGGAACACTTCCATGGGACCAGGCATCTACCAATGTAATTTTTCTCAGATGCAAACCTGCCCTCGCGGACGAAGCTACAAATGAGTCGCCCTCTGTCCTCGAGGACAAAGACGCAACTAAAAGATGATATGTGGCCCTGCCCGACACAAACATGTGCCAGGTAAGGATATTCGGAATAAGTAGAATTATTGGAATTCCACTAGACGGAAAACAGTTTTTAAATTATTCACTGTGTAGGGCCAGGAAGTTTTTCCCGTCTGAGTCTGCACATATATAAATCTAACATCCGCGCGTGTATTGAATACTACTGCCACATCTAGTCGGGTGCTCCTGCTATTCACCTCGGGGTTCTTGGCAAAATCCAACGGAGAATCTGTAATGTGATCGATACCGACTTGGCAGCTCGGCTGCAGTCGCTCTATCACCGGCGTGATGTGGTTTCTCTGTGTCTCTTCTACAAATACTTTCACGGTTTCGGCTCAATGAACTTAGCTTACTGTTGCCCCCCCCCGCCCTCAGTTATGAATTTACACGAGCTACTAGATTAGCAACTAGGTCCCACCCTTTTACAGTGAAACGGATAAAATGTAACCACAATTTCTACTCTAACAGCTTCTTTCCTCGAACTTCCCGCCTGTGGAATTCCCTTCCATGACAGCTACAATCTCCAGGAATTTAAATGTTAGATCAATAGACATCCCCTATCTCACTAATTCGCATCCTTTCTCTCAAGCTCTTTTTTCCATCCATTCCATCCCATTACACCAGTATTCTCATCCGTCTATTACCCTCCTCCTGACATCCTCTATAACTAACCCCTCTTACACATCACTTTTCCCTATGTAACTCTATAGATAGATAGATAGATAGATAGATAGATAGATAGATAGATAGATAGATACGGGCAGACTGAGATAGATAGATAGATAGATAGATAGATAGATAGATAGATAGATAGATAGATAGATATGAACAAAAACTGTGACGTAGATAGGAACAGAAAGTGAGTTCGATATATAAATATGCAGAGACAAATAGATAGAAATACAGGCACATTTAGGAATAAACTGAGATAAATAGATATGAACTGATAGATAGATAGATAGATAGATAGATAGATAGATAGATAGATAGATAGACAGACAGACAGACAGACAGACAGACACATGCACACGCACACACTGAAAGATACATATATGAACAGAAACGAGATAGATATACCTAGACAAATATATAGATAGAGTTTGAGTTTTATTTAACGGCATATCAACCTCTGTGGATTATTTGATGACAAAAAGTTGGGGTTTTACTGCAGATTTTTTATAATGTTCAGTTATAGTAAGAAGGTTAATTTCGTCAGATTCTGATGAAAACATTTTTTCTTAATTTAGGAAACGGAAGATATCTTCTAGTTTTGTATTAAATATGTATTGCTGGTAATATTTTTTTTTTTTTTTTTGCTTAAAAAATGTGTTATGGTATTTTTTCTTTCAAAAATGTATATTTTATTTAAAGGCTATTATTTATATATTTCTATAAAATTTTTGTACTAGCATAATATTTTGAATCCAGTTTTGTGGTCAACTATTTGCCCATAGCTTGGAACCTAATAGGTGCTACAACCCCGGCTCAGGGTGGATCTGGGAACAGCAGCAATTAAGAGATAGTTTCACACTCCTCACAACCTCCCAGAGGCCTTGCTACCGGATGCAGTTTACCGTCATACCCAGGACCTATAGAGATTGAGATACAAAAACATATACATAGGCTTAGATAGATAGATAGATAGATAGATAGATAGATAGATAGATAGATAGATAGATATGAACAGACTGAGATAGATAGATAGATAGATAGATAGATAGATAGATAGATAGATAGATATGAACAAATTGAAATAGATAGATAGATAGATAGATAGATAGATAGATAGATAGATAGAAATAATTAGATAGATTGTAAAAGACTGAAATACATACATAAATAGAAAGATAGAAAGATAGATCGACAACGAAAGACGCTGAAAATAGATACATAGATAGATATGATGAGACCATTGAAGATAGATAGAAACAGAATAAGATAGATAGATAGATAGATAGATAGATAGATAGATAGATAGATATGAAAAGACTGAGATAGATAGATAGATAGATAGATAGATAGATAGATAGATATGAACAGACTGAGATAGATAGATAGATAGATAGATAGATAGATAGATAGATAGATATGAACAAATTGAGATAGATAGATAGATAGATAGATAGATAGATAGATAGATAGATAGATAGAAATATTTAGATAGATTGTAAAAGACTGAAATACATACATAAATAGAAAGATAGAAAGATAGATCGACAACGAAAGACGCTGAAAATAGATACATAGATAGATATGATGAGACCATTGAAGATAGATAGAAACAGAATGAGATAGATAGATAGATAGATAGATAGATAGATAGATAGATAGATAGATAGATAGATAGACAGATAGAAAATGAACCTGAAAGAAACATGTATGAATTAACGTAGATAGATGGATAGACAGATGGATACATACAAAGACATTGACAGATTGTGATAATTTTTTCCTAAATAATGTGAGATTGTAAGATTACACAAATAAGTTTGCAAAAATTATAAAGCTCGCATCTTTTAGTGAAACCTCAACATTGAAACTGAGAACCAGCGAAATGAATAGACATGGTCGTGTACGTCATTAACCGTTGGGAATCACATAACATTACTGAGTCCACTCAGATGTGCGCGACAAGCAGATACTAAATGTAACGTGCCGCCAGAAACATCAAATCTTCATTAGTTGAGGTGTTCATCTTGAAGCACGTCACGATCCGTGCTATTCGCATTTGAAGTCGACTTCCGTCGGCGTGATTCTATTCATGCCTCCACATAAACAGAACTCATCAGTTTGAGAAATGTGTACACTTTCAAAGACAAAATAAATGACTGATTCTTGGAACTTCCGGCCTGGCAAAGCTGATATCTTCAATACCATTCCAACAATATCTACTATTGCAACATTATTCTTCTATTTATCTATCTACGGGCACCTACCATAGAGAGACTATAGTCTCACAATCTGTCGTGAACCCGGTTAAGAAATCCAGCAAGAAAGTAATGCAACAACCAAAATAGGAAATAACGATATATATTAAACACGTTGTGTTGCAGTGAATATCGGCTCTGAACGAGGAATCGACGAGCTGAGTTCGAATTCAATGCATTCTCTTACTCGCAAATATCCTTGGGAAAGGTATTAATCCGTCTCTTCCTTCCAGTTATGGTTAAATAACAGGATAGATTGGGTTCTTAAGCCTTGGCTGGCAACCAGTCTACCGGAGAAAGCAATGGCATCCTACTGCGGGATAATCTTCTGCTCAGTCAGTCATGTCTTTTTCGAGCGTGTTTCACGTATGGCATTTAACTGACTGATATTAAACAGTAAAATACAAATACTTGGAATTCTATTAATAGAACAATAAATACATGTTAGGAAGTAAAACAATAACTGGGACTCCCAATGGTCGTATGTAGCAGTCTTGGCTATCTTTGCCTATCGCTCTCTACTGATCTGCTGTTCTCTCTCTCTTTTCTGCCATCTCTTGTGAGGGAAAGTATATGTAGTTGTAGGAAGAGTTCAATCAGTTGAATGTGTGATACCATAATGACGCAATCTTATTTGCTACTGCAGAGAGATACATGTTAAGTGAATCTTTGAGAAGGTTCGCCTTGTGTCATATCAAGTTAATTCAATGCTTTTGGACATTTTCCCAAAAGCTTACACATGTTCGAGGTCCCAAAATCCTTCTTCTGCTCCTTTGAGATTTTAAAAATTATTTTCGTGTCTCTTTGAAATTTCAAAATCCATATCGTGCCACTTCGAAATTTCAAAATTCTTCTCGTGCCTCCTCGAGACTTTAAAATCCTTCTCGTGCTCCTTCGAGATCACAAAATAAATCACGTTCCCCTTCGAGATTTCAAAATCCATGTCGGGTCTCTTCGATATTTTAAAATAATTATTGCACTCAGTCAGTTGAGTGTCATACATGATACACACTTGGGCGATCATGTCTTAAACGAGAAATAATTTACTGGGTAGAAGATATTGCTCAGTATATCTTTTTAAATACAATTTCACCCCAAGCAAGGCAGTTTTGCTGCCACTGCTGTGCAGGGGGTTACATAGGGAGAAAGTGATGAGAAAATAGGATAGGTTATAGGGGGTGTCAGGAGGAGGGAAATAGAAGGATGAGAATACTGGTGAGATGGGGTTGGGGTGGATAAAAAGCAATGAAATAAAGGATGCGAGTTAGTGAGATACAAGTTGACTATTAACCTTACATTTCAATTCTTGTCGGGGAAGCAAGTATATGGAAGGGAATTCCACAGGTGGGGAAGTGCGAGAAAAGAAGCTGATGGAGTAGAAATTGCTGTTACATTTTATCGGTTTCACTGTAAATGGGTGAGACCTAGTTGCTAGTCTAGTAACTCGAGTAAATTCATACATAGGGGGCATTAATGAGGTAAGTTCATTGGAGTAGAAGCCGTGAAAGTATTTGGAGAAGAGACACAGGGAAGCCACATCACACCGGTGAGAGAGCGACTGCAGCCGAGCTGCTAAGTGGGGATCGATCACCTTACAGTTTCTCTGTTGGATTTTGTCAAGAACCCCGAGGTGAATAGCAGGGGCACCAGATGTGGCAGCGGTATTTAATACATGGGAGGATGGTAGATTTATACATGTCCACGATGGACTCAGGGAAAACTTCCTGGCCCTGCACAGTGAACCGACCTTGTTAGCAGCGGATTTCGCTATGGCTTCGATATAGTCATTCCACTTGAGGTCTGCTAAGAGAGTTCGGGTAAGTTGCCAACCAAGCCTATAGAACCCAATCTGTCACGCTATTCAGCTTATAGCTGGAGGGAAGAGAAACAGATTAATACCTTTCCCACGGGTATTTGCGCGTAAGTGAATGCAATGAATTCAACTGGAATTAGAACTCGGATTTCCGATTTCTCGTTCCTTGAAGTTAAGACTAGAAGGGAAAAAAGTCCGTATTGAGAAAAGTTAATATTATTCATCTTTTATATACTAACTTCATGAGGATATAGATGATTATTGGTCTCCACAACTTCCTGTATTCTGTTTCTATAGTTCTTTCTAGTTCTATTTTACGTCTCTTTTACCATCTCGACAAAAAAAAAAAATCATTAAGTATGTCCTGTGAATGTCAAATTTTTTCAACTGCCTCTTTTTGATTGTAAATTAACGCTACCGTAAAAAAAAATGTAATTTTTGAAATCTATTTTTCTCGACTGTGAAATGTGTGGCATTTTTATTTTCATTTTTAGCGCGTTTCGCATGACGTGCGCAAACAGGTGAATTCTGAATTGGTTTTGAAATCTTACTTCACAAAACTATGTTGGGGAAACACAACTCTTCCCCAGATAATGGACTCTCCCCACTATATTAATAAGAGCTAACAAGAAGTACTTCAAATTACACCCACCACGCCTCACCTGTGACAGCCAAAATATAATATATTTTCTCTTCTGTTCAATATGTCCAAATAGTGAATATATTGGTAAATCTGGAAACAGTTTTAGATTCCGTTTTTAATAATCATAAACTAAGTATACGCCAAAATAACCCTTATTCTCTCATAGAACACTTCAATCAACCAGGACACATTAGAAAACTGCAAATGTTTACTGATAGATTCCGATTTTAGTTCCACATACTCACGCAGAAAGAAAGAAAAATACTGGATTTTAAAATTAAATACATATAGGCTAGGGTTAAATAGGGACTTTAGTATTTTGAACCTTTTTAAATATTTCAATAGTTAAAATTTTTTTAGATACACTAAAAATTTTTTCTTTAAAACAACATTTAAAAGTATTATTACATTTAGATTTACGTTTAAAAATATTCAAAGTCTGTTACTTTCTGCATCACTTGACGGACGCTTCTCGCGACGGACACTTCTTTTTTAAATTTTATAATCATTTGTTTCTGATGAAAGGCCTAGGCCGGTCTGAAATATCAAATATATATATATAATAATTCTGAATTGGTTTTGAAATCTTACTTCACAAAACTCTGTTCACGTGATGTTATGGGCAAACGCACCTATTCCTCAGATAATGGACTCTCCCTCCTATATTAATGAGAGCTAATAAGAGGTACTTAGGAAGTTCATGGGAGTTCATGCGTTTATTTCTCCGTTTTTTAGGTGTTCCTTGTAAATATGTGGTATTGTGGTGTGTAAAGGATTGAGAGGTAATGGACTGGTTCTTGTGGTGATTGTGCAAATTGTAATGAGTGTTTGGGTCATGATAGTTTTTAGCTAGGTACAGGATGGTTACTGAAGACAACCCTCTATCCACCTCCCTTTTCGGCCTTGTGCCATAATTTGTGTGTTTTTTACGCAAATAAATATCATGGAAGTTCTTTAGACTTTTATTGGAGTCCAGTAGAACTACTAGGCAGTTGATATTAGTCGGCAGTTAGCCGAATACTATGGAGTCCGTTCTCAGTGAAAGATTACCAAGTTCCTAACATTTTGGGTGCGTTAAATCGATTAGCAACCGGCATAGCACGATTATAACCTTCAGTGCGAAAACTACTCCACAACACCTGATTAACTGATCCGTGTTTTGCACGCTTATTTAAAGCCAGAAAATAATTTTAAGATAGTGAGGATTTTTATAAAATAATAATGATTTTCTGATATATGTCCTACTAAAAAGAAGAGGTGGATTAAGGGTATTAGGGCGTAAATGAATATAACGAACCTGACTGAAATTAGAACTCGGTTCTCTGATTTCCAATTCTGAGCTGCTATCTCCTACGCCATCCACACATCCAAACATACAGTACTTAGTATTCGCAAGGAATCATCAATCTAGGTACTGAACGGGATCGTCGTTGCTTAACTTAGGCGGCCGCATCAGAACCTGGGAAGCATTCTAACCCTCTAGGACCATTCGTATCATATTTGATACAGTATTTCCCTATAAGGAAACATTTGGTATTTCCCTATAAGGAAACATTTGGTATTCATTGACTGAGCAGTCAGTACTGCTTTCATTTGAAATTTATAAAATATTTCTCTTAAAAAATTTTTCAGGAAAATATTTCTTTCAGGGCTTGTTTTCATTTTATTCTATTAATAAGTAGTAATTAGTGGAGGATCAGTTTATTACTTCATGACAATAGAAAACCGATCACCCACTTTATGCCCAGTGGAATCCTTAACCCTCTAGGGCCATTCGTATCATATTTGATACAGTATTTCCCTATAAGGAAACATTTGGTATTTCCCTATAAGGAAACATTTGGTATTCATTGACTGAGCAGTCAGTACTGCTTTCATTTGAAATTTAAAAAAATATTTATCTTAAAATATCTTTCAGGAAAATATTTCTTTCAAGGCTTCTTTTCATACTGTATCAAATATGATACGAATGGCCCTAGAGGGCTAATAGAGTACAGAAAGTGCGATTCTGAGATTTTGTAGAATTATTTTCACAGTGGAGGCTAGTATTTGTGCTAAAGTCGGCCTTAAAAGGTCCCACGTACAAAACGTTAGGAACTTGATACAATATGTATTACGTAGTGTAATCTTGCCAGGTCGCTGACTACTTTTGTATTCGACTCCAACATCGACTGACCCTCTTACTACTCCTACTTAAATTACGTGGGAGAGTCTATTCACTATAGAATAGGTGTGTTTCACCATAACAGATCTGAAGACGCACTGGTATAGATAAGAATGCATTCTAGAAGCTTAATAGAGTATTGAGAGACAGGAAGATTTCACTGGAAATAAAAAAGAGAGTAACGGATTGTTATGTGATGCCTGTCCTTCAATATGGCAGGGAATGCTGGACAATCTCAACAAAGATGAAGGAAAGACTTGAAGCAACCAAAATGTGGTTCTACAGAAGCATACTGGTTATAAAGTGGGGGATCAATTCCATATTACAATCAATATATAAACTGACCCCTCACTTTGTGGTCAGAACAGTTTCTATACATTTATATTCCTGAAATTCAAAAGCACAAGGATGCATTCCAGAAGCTGAGTAGAGTATTAAGAAACAGGACAATTTCACTAGAAACAAAGAAGAGAGTACTGGATTGTTACGTCATGACGGTCTTTCAGTATGGCAGCGAATGCTGGACAATCTCTTCAAACTTGCTGGAAAGACTTGAAGCAACCAAAATGCTGTTCTACAGTAGAATGCTTGGGTATACCATGAACAGAATATGTGAGCAACGACGAGGTGTTGCAGAGGATTAAAGCAAAAAAGAAACTGATAATTAATATCAAGAATAGACAGCCGAAGATTCTGGGACATGTAGTGAGGAGGGACGGTTTGGAGAATCTAATGCTCACGAGACGGATAGAGGGAAAGAGAGACAAGTGAAAGCAACGCATTACATACTTAATGGACTTGAGCAGATGGACGGCAAAGAGGAGTTTGAGTGATATAAGAAAAGCGTTGTTAAGAGCATCAAGGGACAGAGAGGTGTGGAGGCTCATGATCACATACGTCCTGAAGGGACACGGCTAGAAGAAGAAGAAGAAGAAGAAGCAGAAGAAGAACCATATTTTTGATTTGAAAAGTTTTCAGATTGTTTTTATCCGACTGTTGTTTCTGTTTGGTTTGGTTTACGGCACATTATCACCTAAATGGGAGAACTAAATATGTTTTGGCCATTCTTTAGGTTTCAGTTTATCATCCCGATGGACATTTATGGATAGGCAAACAGACAGCTAGCTAACCAGTTATATTAAAATAAATTTACAGATAAATGGTTAATCTATAATATTTTTTACATTATCTGCTTATATATCTATCAATTCAGATAATTCATATCTATCTATCTAGCTAGCTATCATTTGTTCATATCTTTCTACCTATTCATCTATCTCAGACAAACCAAATTAATTTGAGTCTGTATATTATCGATCTATTTCAAACAATTCATATCTATTTCAATCTGTTCAACATCTATCTATCTATCTATCTATCTATCTATCTATCTATCTATCTATCTATCTATCTATCTATCTCAGTCCGTTCATATCTATCTACCTTTATATCTATCAATCTATCTATATCAGTCCTTTTATATCTATCTATCTATCTATCTATCTATCTATCTATCTATCTATCTCAGTTTGTTCATATCTATCTATCTATCTATCTATCTATCTATCTATCTATCTATCTATCTATCACAGACGCTTCATACCTATGTCTCTATCTCTTTTCATGCAATAATATTTCATGAATTTGCGCATAATTTTTTACTTGTTTATTTTTACACACACACACACAGACACACACGCGCACACACACACACACACACACACACACACACACACACACACACATATATATATATATATATATATATATATATACTGTATCCAATATTGTGGCAATTCAGTCTGCGTCCAAATAGAGCTTTAAAATTTATCAGACAAATTGACAAGTCGTTAAAAACAAAATTTTGAAATTTGTGCATGTATATATGCGTGCGTATATTAATCTGATACGTGTCTGTTTGCAAGTGTATGTGCATATACTCGTCTGTTTTTATATGTGTGGATGTTTGTTTGTTTATTTATGCGTGCGTTCTTTCTCTTCCTCGTTTAATAAATGAATAACTTTCTAAATCTAATAAATTGTTAAACGTAGAAAATCTTTTAAAAATTACGCAATAATAATAAAGTAGATCTACTAGTCAATTAATGTTGCTGATCTCAATTTCATCAAATATTAATATTAATGACACCAAAAATTATTTTTAAGTCGACTCACATATTCTCTAAATTAGAATTTGCTTTATTCTAATTGGTCCACACTGTCTATGCAACAATGCCTCCCTGATTAAAGGGGTTTTGCTTGTTTTTAACCTTTTAAAACCATTCAATTTGAAATAAACCTCATCACTTGATAAGACACAAGAAGTGTCGAAACGAAATAGCAATATTTGTAGTGATATTATAAAACAAAATAAAAACATATTCACGTTATAATTTCTGAATATATATATATATATATATATGTGTGTGTGTGTGTGTGTGTGTGTGTGTGTGTGTGTGTGTGTGTGTGTTTAGTATTATTAAGAGCAACAATGAATAGGTAGGCTATGATCGTCTACGTTCTGAAAGGACACGGCACATAGGAGAATATATATATATATGTCAATTGAAAACTTAAATTATTGACAAAAACTGAATTTTAAATTAGTTCTGCCTAGATATCTGCTAATCTGCAATTTCAATTTTAATTAAGTCATCTAATTGTAGACTTCAGAAAGAACAGTTTTAAAACTTAATTGGTGTCAATAATTAACGTTTTAAGGTAACCTATTTGAAAAGATATATATGTTAATAAATTCAACAGATTTATCTTAACTTGACGTGAAGCTCTGTGTCTGTGAACTTTCAATTCGAAAGATAAGTGAGTGAAATTTTAATTTATTTCTTCAGTATGAATGTTGTCTACTTAATATTGAGAATTATCTTCAAAATTATGCTCGTCTTACGGACGTTGTTCTCCAGTAATTTCCTGGTGGTTAGGTGTTTTAGATAAAGACAGTCTTTATATATATATGTGTGTGTGTGTGTGTGTGTGTGTGTGTGTGTGTGTGTGTGTGTGTGTGTGTGTGTGTGTGCGTAAAAAAATTAAGGCAGACACGTTTTTTATGGTAAATCGGAAGTTTAGGCCTATTTCAGGCAAACCATCATCAGCTTCCGTCTTTATTGTACAAGGAATTTTACACGAATCACACGAAATTGCAGATTAGCAGATATCTAGGCAGAACTAATTAAAAATTCAGTTTTCATCAATAGTTTAAGTTTTCAACTGACAGATATATATTTTTTTTCCTATGTGCCGTATTCTTTCAGGACGTAGACGACCATAGCCTACCTATCCATTGTTGCTCTTAATACCATTTCTCCTGTTATCCCTCTCTATCTCTACTCCGCCATCTGTACGCTCAGGTCCATCAAGTTTGTCATGAGATACTTTCTCTTGTTTCTCCTTCCCTCTACTTTCCTCTTCAGCATCAGGTTCTCCAAGATTTTCCTCCCCATTATATGTCCCAAAAACTTCTGCTGTCTTTTCCTGATGTTAAATACCAGTTTTTTTCTCAAGTTCATACTCCCCAAAATCTTGTCATTGCTCACGGGTACCCTTCACAACATCCACAGCATCCTTCTGTAGAACCACATTTCGGTTGTTTCAATCTTTTATTCAACTTTGATGAGATTGTCCAGCGTTTACTGACATAGGCAGCAGTCACTCTTTGATACAAGTTTCATTAAAAATGACAGACAAGCTGCTGTGGTTAATTCTTTTAAACATAGTTTTTCATGTCATATTTTTTTCATAACATAAATCATATAAAAATTGTCCGAACGTTTTATTTCTCCAAGTACTTTCGGTTATACTTTTAGCCATTATCATGGATGATGTTTTTACACTGAATGTATAAATTATTTTCTGCATGTATATAGAAAAATAGAATTGTAATATATTCCAAACACGGTGAAAACATTCTGCCCGTGTTCATAGTTAAAATCGTGGATTGTTGGCTTTTTTAAATTAATAATGCTTTTTTCGCTTTTTTTTAATATGAGGCTATTTTATTTGTATTGTGTTACAGATAGTGTTTGGCAGGTATTCGTATGTATTTAAATGAGACCTAATAAAGCTATGAATATCATATATATATATATATATTTAGAAATAATGTGCGATGTAAAAATGTTTCAATTGTTTTTCTTCTTCACAGAAATACGCATAAACTTTTCCTATTATTTTCTGCGGGATAATATGTGTAAGAAGTGATTCATTATGTTATATATATATATATATATATATATATATATATATATAGAGAGAGAGAGAGAGAGAGAGAGAGATTTGCAAAGCATTTTTTCTCATGCAGTGCAAATTGTTTCTGTTTCGTCAATAACATCTTCTAAGCTTTTTTCTCCTAATGAAAACAGAAAAAGGCCCCTAACGAACATCTTCGTGCTTATTCGAATCCGCATAGATATATATATATATATATATATATATATATATATATATATATATATATATAAACTTATTTATCAATGGAACTTTGTCTGTGTGTGAATGAGTGTGTATAGACTCCGAAACGGCTGAACCGATTTTCTTGAAAATTTACACACTTGTACTATAAGCGTCTGCAAGTGTTCTTAGCTAGGTTTTGTGTCGAGGTACACCCGATAAATATCGAAAATCGATAATCGAAAAGATCGGGTTATAGAAGGAGTGGTCCGATTTTAATCAAATTTAATACACTCATAGACAAAGACATAGGAAACGATATTCAAGGTTGCAGGTCTTACAATAGTGCAGAAAATCGATAATATATATATATATATAAAGCCATATTTTTGTGTGTGTGCCTGTTTATCTGCCTGTATATCTGTATTTTTTCAGCCCTTTTATTTTAGTTTTTGCTTCGGGTTTGGCTCTAAGTAGGTATATTTGTAGTTCTTAGTCTCAGCCATGATACCATTTATTCAGAGGACTTAATTAGCCTTCAAAATTCAGTTTACGACGAAAAAGATTATTTGATATCGATACCAGGAAATCAAAATTTAACTTACAGCTCTTCATTTTTCTTTCAGTCTACGGTTTCGCTTTAACTGGAAACAACTATTGCCTTTTAGTCTTTTGTGCCAACGTCCAAAGAGTCTGAGCTCCAGAACCATGGGTTAGTTTTAAAGCTTTCATTACACCCCAGCAACGCCGGGCTATGCTGCTAGTATATATATGATGAGCTCCCTCGTTTATTTAAACGTTTGAGGGTCCGATTTATTTTACGTTTGTGCCTTATATGCGCCACTAACCCTGACTTGGATTTGCATAACAGGCTGCCAAGAGCATTTGAAACAGTTTGTATGGGAATCAGAAGATGCAGACCCTGATTATGTCGAATCTGAATTTTCAAACCAGCCTTGGATTTGCAGAACATGATAAATTGGGCAACTAAACGTCGCCACAAATGGAGAAATTGGCCAGATGCTGCATGCGATACTGTTCAAAAGTTGCAATACCACGACAAGCTAACCTCCATTAGATTCGATCTAAGGAAGACAATTACAAGAAGTCAACTGTTATTTTAGCAGCTCCGAAATTGTGCTTCACTTTGTCTTTATAACGAAGAAGAGACATTCCGACGTTTCGGGCCCCATCGAGTAATTGGCTTTACATCTGTATCTTTTTGCATTCTACTATCTTCCATTCATGCAACTTGGCCAGCCCATCTTAACTGTGACTGAATCAAAAAGAATTAAATTCTGCCAATGCTAGTTTTTGTGAAAAGTTCTGTGTTGGAAATATGATTTTTAAGATTGTACGGAGGCAGGGTTTGTGAAAGACATCAATTTTCTCAATGTGCGTTTCTTTATGGTGTCCAGGACTCAGTTGCATAAAGTAAGGTGGTGAGAACAACAGCTCTATACTCACTTATCTTTGTTCTAATTTATATCTCCTAACACACTAACTCGCACCCATTCTCTCAAACACTCTTCCCATCTACGGAACCCTTATCCTCGGTATCCTTACTCGTCTATCACCCTCCTTCTGACATTTCTTATATCTAACCACTCTTTCTCATCACTTTACCTTATGTACCTCCCTAATCACTCTTTCACACCAATTTCCCCTATGTATCACTTATCTTTGTTCTAATTGATATGCCTCTTTTATTCAACAGACGATGATGAAGTTTGCCAAAAAGCATCCTTGGAGATTATGTTGAAAATTTCGTCATCAAGTGATGGACAACTGTTCACCTTACATCAAATTATATAATTATTGTCCAAAGCTTTTGTACATTCGAGTGATTTCGGTTATACTTTAAGCATTGCCATGAATTAATTTTACTTATAAATAAACATGTGGAAAGTTTATGCATACAGAGTCCTTCACTATCCAAATTCGTAAACAATTACATTGGCTACACCACCACAAAATTGACGAGAAGATTGACCTTACACCTTTCCTACAACAGTTCCACCCGATCTCATTTAAACACATATCAAGATCTTCCAGGACCTATTCGTGTTATCCTCATTGATAATACATACATAATGGCATCATCCACATGCAAAAGAAGATTTAAAATAATGCAGACATTAATAATAAAAAGAGAAATCCTACACTTAATAACATAAATTATGAACACGGTAACAATGTGCTTACTGTGTTCGGAACTTAATATACGCAAGACTGTATATGCATAAATATTGCACGCGTATATTTATAAGTAAAACAAAATTAAATCTTGATAATGGCTAAAACTATAGCCGAAAACGCTCGAAAGTACAAAATACTTTTATAATTTGAGTTCCGAATAAAAAAAAAAATTATACGAACACATGAAAAATTATATAAAAAGTAGATAATACCTTGTCTGTCATTTTCAATGAAACCTATATAATTGCTATGTATATGAATGTGCGAGTTTGTATATAATGGGATGTCAAAAATTATAAGTCATTAATTACAGAAAATAGGAATATTGGATTAAATTAAGCACAAGCTGCCTAAGCATTAGCGGGAAGGTGACATGTTACAAACGCCCGAAATCTGACAATTGAGAATTGACAGACAGAAGATTAAATAATTTTTCTTTCTTTCTTTCTTTCTTTCTTTCTTTCTTTCTTTCTTTCTTAAGGTACATATATATTTAAAAAAAATAATTGCTTAGTGTTCTGGTTTTTTAATTTCACTCTAATGTCTTTACACCTTCACTGAAATATATATATATGTATATATATATATATATATATATATATATATATATATATATATATATATATATATATATATATATATATATATATATATATATATTGCGCTCAAGAATGAAATATCATTTTCCACTTTATATTTATCGGTCAATTTCTCCTTCGCTCTCGCACTATTTCTTATTTTCTCTCTCTCTCTCTCTCTCTCTCTCTCTCTCTCTCTCTCTCTCTCTCTCTCTCTCTCTATCCATATATATATATATATATATATATATATATATATATAAGTTTTTTTTGTACAACAGAACGCTCATACAGACTTGAGGAGGAGGACCTTGGTGAAAAATGACAAACTGTAAAAACAAATAGTTTTAATAATATCGCTAATATTAAAAAATCTGAAAGAGCGGATGTCAAAAAAGATCATAAGATGCGCTTAAAAAAAAACAGATGCAAACCTTTCGTCCGACAAAACTGTTCATCGGTATATGTTGGAAGAGGAACATTAAAATTAGGAAAATTTAGGTAAAATTTAGCTAATGTTCAGAAATTAATACACCTAAGTAACAAACCCATATATATATATATATATATATATATATATATATATATTAAAAATTGCGCGTTCAAAAATTCCCTGCAATGTGAGAGCTCACTGCCACGTGAACATTAAAAAAGAAAAAAAACACTCATACGTGAGAGTTCTTAAAAAAACAAAACAAAAAAAAACGGTAAAATCGCCTGAAATGCCACTCATGATAGAACCTATGTTACGTAATAACTTATTTACAAATGGAATATATATATATATATATATATATATATATATATATATATATATATTATAAATTATATTTCAGAACATGTACATAATGTTATAAATTTTTTCTTTGTTCTGTACTCACTCGGATATATATATATATATAAGTTTGTCACTTAGGTGATTGATACCTTCAGCATCGCGACACCAGAGTTTTGTTGTGAATCTATTCAGCTAATTTTCACGGGTTATCTGCAATTTACTGCGTATATTTTTCGTACAATTTTTTCTTTTTTATTCACATGTAACATAGATGTTATATTTTTTTGTATTGTTTGTGTTCGAGTGTGCGCTTCCGATCGAGAAGCTATTTGAGTTCACGCGCGTAATTACGTCCACGCGAATGTTACTACGTGTAGGATGTCATGATCACTTTCCACTATTTTTCAGTTTACGCTCGCTCATTAGACTTTTCTCTTTTTTTCCCTTTTTGGTCTTTTCTTTCGGTAGTTACCATTTGTGGTGAATTATCATAATCTCTAGACATACCACCTTTTTTCATTTTCGAGTGTACTATTTTGTTATTTTTTTTTATTTAGTCTGGTGAAGTTGTATTCCGATCTTTACATAATTGATATTAATAAATAAATGATAAATATTATATATATATATATATATATATATATATATATATATATATATATATATATAACACGACCCCTGGCTGTGTCCAGTCAACCTTTCTGAGCATCGTTCAGTTCCGCCCACGTTGTGCTGTTGATCTCGGATTAGCCATATAGGATTTCATGTTGTCACTTAACGAGCTTGGCGCAGACACACGAAGGATTGGTATATAATGAAAACCAGATTGAAGACCGCAACGACAGGGTGTAGATTTATATATATATCGAAAAATTACAAGATTACAAGCAAGTCAAACTTAAGTGACGAAAAACATATCAGTCGGCTGGTATTTCAGTAGCACGATAATATTCGTGTTCTCTAATCTCCCCAGGACGATAATTCATTTCAGTTGCAAATGGTTGACTTTGTGATGACTGTCTCTTGCAATATCTCTCACTCGTGGCAGGCTATTTCTGCTCGTCTGCTTCAATTCATCGCGTGTCCCAATTCACTTCTAGCAGCAGACCCCAACTAATTTTATGTTAAGAAGTTTAAGGTTGTGGCTTTGCATTTTATATGTTCTTAGATTCATCAGACTTTTTATAAATGTTAGTAAAAATCTCAATCGTGCTGACGCCTTCCTTCAGTAATTTTTGGAAATGGTTAGATGACTTGTAGAATTTTATTTTTAGTATCAATTGAACAATCCTTTCTTACAGGAATCCAGTAATTCACAAGGAGGCGGGGCTCTTTATTTTAAGAGATTATATGTATCAGTTTAGTGGTCAGAAATATCGAACGATTTGAGGTAGAAGTATGCTTTCTAGCGCAATCTCTAAACAAAGTCTATAATTTATTCGTGAGGATACGGAAGGGATGCGTGGTTAAATTTATCTGTCGAAATGGCCATCTTAAGTAGGAAAGATTTAATTTTTATATGTAATACATATTGATTCTGAGAAAAAATAATTTTAATTACACAGAGCCATCTGGCTGAATTAGTGTTAATATCTTTTATTAATAGGATTCTTTGGGATTTACTACCAAGCCGTTTTGTTTTCGTGGAACGCTCTTCCATATTCTTGCTTTCCTGACGGCTACAACCGCCAGGAATTTAAATGCAATGTCAATAACTATCTCTTATCCACTTGACTCTAGTTCTTTCTACATCACCCTATATATCTTTTCCTTTCTCTCTACCTTTACAACTGTTATCACACCTGTATTTCCAGCCTTTCTCTGACACACACTGGAAATGGTTCATCTTTCTCTTTACTTTCCTTCATATCTAGTCTTTTACTCTTATGTAGCCCCCTGAGCATCAGTGGCGTTACCGCCTTGCTTGAGGTGAAAAGATTAATATATATATATATATATATATATATATATATATATATATATAAACATGCGTACACAGGCACACGTATATTTATATCTAATGCTGAAATAGAAAAGTTATTTGCTTTTTATTTTTAGGTTATTCATTATGGCTGTTCATGTTTATAGAATGATTTCTTTCTTGTTTGAGTCTCTCTCTCCCTTTCTCTCTTTCTCTCTCTCTCACACTCTCTCTCTCTCTCTCTCTTTCTATATATATATATATATATATATACTCCCGCACTTTCATGCATGCACACACATACATCTAATTATAAAATAACCTATATGTATTAAAGTAAGCGTATGTTTATCGCATATGACATCGTTTATTTAATATGTCGTTTTTAATTTAATGGTAAGTACTTTATTTTTTTTAACCTGTGTATGTTTATAGTATTCGTTTATGCATATTTAAGTTTTCATTATTTCATTTATATATATATATATATATATATATATATATATATATATATATATATATATGCAAAAACAAAATCCAACATTGCCTGATGAAGAGAATCTATCTCGAAACATAGAAATTTCCGTGTCGAAATGTTCAATTAATTCATAATTATATATATAATAAATGAAGAAATAAATGAAATACGCCGCTTATATATAACATGCTGCTTATATATAACACGCTGAAATTTCCCTTCTCTGATTTCGTGAGCCTATGGCTTAGAGGTTACTATCTCCGACTGACACCAAATCGGTCGAGTTTCGATCCCGGAGGCTAGTGGATGTCTAAGCGAAACAGGCTTGTATGCAGATGACGAATATTGTGCTGTCATTACGATTGAAGAAAATTTGAAAAAAAAAATCAGTTACAATTTCGGCGATATATGCATAACTCTTCACTAATGATTTGAGTTCTCTCGGTGATTGGCGTGTATATACGCCGCTTATATATAACACGCTAAATTTTCCCTTCTATGGCTTAGGGGTTAGCATCACCGACTGACATCAAATCGGTCGAGTTTCGATCCCGGCCGGATGCAGGTGGATGTCTAAAGAAACAGGCTTATATATATATATATATATATATATATATATATATATATATATATATATATATATATATATATACGCTCTAGCCCGGCAATTGAGCAATCTGGGAAAATGGTAGATTTTAAAACATTATTTACGGCTGGAAGCTATCAGATAACTAGCCGTACTGATGAGCTGTGATACAGCGAAACAGGACTGTATACGGATGACTAAGCTCTTGCCCATCAGTTGAGCATTCTGGGGAAATGGTAGATTTTAAAAGCAGTAGATACTCTCTGCTATTTGCGCATCGTTCTTCATAAATGAATCGAACACTCTTGGCTACTGGCGTTTGTTTACATTGTGTATATAACACGCTAAAATTTTCCTTTTTCGCCGTGCGCCGGTACCCGAGAGGTAGAATCTTTAATGTCAAATCAGTCTGGGTTCGATCGCAGCTGGAAGTAATTGGCTGTCTAGTTGTACTAATGAGCTGTGATACAGCGAAGCAGGAATGCATAACGATGACTATATATATATATATATATATATAGTCATGCACAGATAGATCTGTTTCTGGGCGCACAGTAGAAGAAGGCAGGCTTTTAGCGTGTTATATAAAATGTAAACATACGCCAGTAGCTGAGAGTGTTCTAATTCCTTACTGAATGAACGATGCGTAGATGCTTGAGTAGTTACTGCCTTTTCAAAGTCTACCATTCTTCCAAAGTGCTCAATCATGGTGTGAGAGCGTATATATAATTCCCCACCGTATACTTGCTTCCCCGAAGGCTACAACCTCCAGGAGTTTAAATGTAGGGTTAATAGACACCTCCTAACACACATAACTCACACCCACTCTCTCCAACTCTCTCCCCATATACATCCTAACTCGTCTATCACTCTCCTTCTGACATTTCCTATACCCAATCGCTCTATGTAACCCCCTGCGCTATAGTGGCATTGGAATGCATTGCTTGGGGTAACACGATTAATATATATATATATATATATATATTCCATTTTTAAACGAGTTTTTTCGCTACACAGGTTTCTACCATGAGTGGTTTCTTCAGGCGATTTTTTCATAACTGATTTTACCTTTTACCGTTTTTCTTTGTAAGAACGCTCTTGTAACGGTGTTTTATTTGAACGTTCACGTGGCAGGGAATTTATGAACGCGCAATGTTTAAATGAAAACGAATTATGACGTTTTCATCCATGGTTGCATGGACCTAAGAGATATTCTTAGTTTAGATACATTTAGTCATAATTTCTTTTCTTTCATTTAACAGTTCGTCTTTCATAATTTCTAATTTTTCTTCTTGGCAGAGTTTACATATTTTTAGTACAAATATGTACTGGTCTAACTCTATTAGGACCAAAAACTAAGTATTAAGCAATCGATCAATATATATTTTTTCTTCTCCCTTTTTCCCTTTCCTTCCCTCCTTACATTTCTTTTTCATTTTTTCTTCTTATTATTCTTCCTCATTTCCGTCTTTCTTTTCTTCCTCTTTTTCTTCTTCTTGCCTTATTTTTATTTATTCGTACTATTTTCTTATTTTTTTCTATCTTCCTTTCCTCTCTTTCTTCCCTTCCTTTCTTCTATCTTTGATCGTTCTTTCTTTCTTTCTTTCTTTCTTTCTTTCCCATTCCTTCCATCGTACCCCTATTTTTCTTTCGTTTTCTTTCCTTCCTTCCTTTCTTCCTTGACTTTCTTTGTTTCTGATCTTTCTTTCTTTCTTTCTTTCTTTCTTTCTTTCTTTCTTTCCCATTCCTTCCATTGTACCCCTATTTTTCCTTCGTTTTCTTTTTTCCTTCCTTTCTTCTTTGACTTTCTTTTTTTCTGATCTTTTCGATCTTTCTTTCTTTCTTTCTTTTGTTTGCTTTCCTTCCTTTCTTCCTTCCTTTTTTGACTTTTTTCTTTTTGATCTCTTTCTCCTTGCTTCTTTCTTTCTTTCTTTCTTTCTTTCTTTCCCATTCCTTCCATTGTACCCCTATTTTTCTTTCGTTTTCTTTCTTTCCTTCTTTTCTTCCTTGACGTTCTTTGTTTCTGATCTTTTCGATCTTCTTTCTTTCTTTCTTTCTTTCTTTCTTTCTTTCTTTCTTTTGTTAGCTTTCCTTCCTTTCTTCTTTTCTTTTTTGATTTTTTTCTTTCTGATCTCTTCGTCCTTGCTTCTTTCTTTCTTTCTTTCTTTCTTTCTTTCCCATTCCTTCCATCGTACCCCTATTTTTCTTTCGTTTTCTTTCTTTCCTTCCTTTTTTCCTTGACGTTCTTTGTTTCTGATCTTTTCGATCTTCTTTCTTTCTTTCTTTTGTTAGCTTTCCTTCCTTTCTTCCTTCCTTTTTTGACTTTTTCTTTCTGATCTCTTCGTCCTTGCTTCTTTCTTTCTTTCTTTCTTTCTGCCCTCATCTTTCTTTTGTTTTCTTTCCTTTCTTTCTTCCTTCCTTGATTTTCTTTCTTTCTGATCTCTTGCTTCTTTCTTTCTTTCTTTCTTTATTTGTCCTTCTCTAATTGTACAGCCTTGCATCTATATTCCTCGATAGTCATCCACGCTGTTATCTACCTAGTAACTCAATCAACCGACAAAATTTGCACCCACGGGCCGCCACACTCTGTTCCCCACCCCGAGAACCTGCCGCCTGACAAGATCATTATTATTATATCTTTATTAATTATTAAGGCTAAACCGATCAATACGTTAATGTAAAATCGATTAATATGTTTCAAGGCTAGCAGTGTCGCCAGGCATGCTGTCAGTCGATATTTAAGTAATGTAGGGTGGTGAACGCAATATGGGTTGATGAAACGGGTGGTTTACTGTGAACGTAGAAGCTGGGAGAAAGTTTATGGGGGAGACGGAGGTGATGAGCAATTCTACCGATTCCGGGAAATGTGAATTTATGTAAACCGCTTATATTCAAACAAGAGATGAGGCGACAAAAAAGGAGAAGGAATGTTAACTTTTTTGTTTTTATTTATTATTTTGCTCACTTTGTTTATATTTGCTTTTTTGTTGCATGTGTCAATCAGCTTAGAAATGAGCTTAGACTACTTAAGGTTACTTAATATGATGTCCTAATAATTAGAACCGGTTCCTTGTCACAGATGTAGATAGATATGAGCACACACACACACACACACACACACACACACACACACACACACACACACATATATATATATATATATATATATATATATATATATATATATACTAGCAGTATAGCCCGGCGTTGCTCGGGTGTAATGAAAGCTTTAAAACTAATCCATGGTCCTGGAGCTCAGACTCTTTGGACGATGGCACAAAAGACTAAAAAGCAATAGTTGTTTCCAGTTAAAGCGAAACCGTAGACTGAAAGAAAAATGAATGGATGTCAGTCAAATTTTGATTTCCTGATATCGATATCAAATTTTCTACACTATTGTAAGAACTGCAACCTTGAAACTTCTGAATATCGTTTCTTATGTCTTTGTCTATGAGTGTATCAAATTTGATTAAAATCGGACCACTCTTTCCATAACCCGATCTCTTCGATTATCGATTTTCGATATTTATCGGTTGTACCTCGACACAAAACCTAGCTAAGAACACTTGCAGACGCTTATAGTACAACTGTGTAAATTTTCAAGAAAATCGGTTCAGCCGTTTCGAAGTCTATAGGTAATGGACACACACACAGACAGACAAAGTTCTATTTATAAATAAGTTTAGATATATAGATAGATATTAATATGGGATTTGTGGCATGTGTTTATATACAAAAACAGGGATGTCATGCTGTATCAAGTTATTTACATTAGTGAACGTAAGAGACATGACTGACTAGGCAGAAGGTTATCCCGCAGTAGGTTGCCATTCGCTTTCTGCGGTAGACTGGTTGCCGGCCAAGGCTATAGAACCCAATCTGTCCTGTTATTTAACCCATAACTGGAAGGAAGAGATGGATTAATACTTTTCCCAAGGGTATTTGCGCGTAAGTGAATGCAATGGATTCAACTGGAATTCGAACTCGGCTCCCCGGTTTCTCGTTCCGAGCCGATATCCACTGTACCACAACGCACATGTACAACTACACGTTAAAAAAGATAATGGATGGATTCATCAATTTTCTTTTGAGTTTTTGCTTTAACAATTTTCTTTTGAGTTTTAATTTATTTTTGTGGTTGTGTATATTGGCTTGAGGAAGTCGGAATTCTTTCAAGAATATATTTGTTTTTACATATTTTACATATATATTACTAATCTTCACAAAACACAAGGCTCAAGAGCCACTGAAAGTAAAGTGTTACAGTGTGGTGTTGTATTAGTGTAAGAAAGAACAAGATGTGAAGTTCTTGGGGCAAGGCAGAAAAGTTAACGGCTAACTTAAGAATTCAGAATGTCAAAATTTAATTAATGAATAGCATTTCAGAGTTCAGTCGGAGAAGTTAAAAAGTAGTGTTGAAGTAGACTGTAGAAGGAACTGGAAACCCAATTATAAATAGAAAAGAAAGAAAAAACTATGCATATGACCTCAAAGGTTATTTTTAGTGGAATAACATTCTCTGAGTAGACGCTCCATTTATTTACACAGTACTGTGTAGTCGAAAAAACAAGTTTAATATAAACGGATTGTCAACTCTAATACAAGTACCCAGTAAAATAACGTTTATAATAATAAAATTGTGTAGGATTAAAAAATAAAATACATCCATATATATAGATAAATATACTGGCAGTATAGCCCGGCGTTGCTCGGGTGTAATGAAAGCTTTAAAACTAATCCATGGTTCTGGAGCTCAGACACTTTGGACATTGGCACGAAAGACTAAAAAACAATAGTTGTTTCCAGTTAAAGCGAAACCGTAGACTGAAAGAAAAATGAATGGATGTAAGTCAAATTTTCATTTCCTGGTATCGATATCAAATAAGTTTTTTTCGTCATAAACTGAATATTGAAGGCTAAATAAGTCCTCTGGGTAAATGATATCATGGCTGAGACTAAGAACTACAATTATACCTACTTAGAACCAAACCCGAAGCAAAAACTAAAATAAAAAGGGTTGAAAAAAATACAGACATACAAGCAGATAAACAGACACACACAAACATCTTGCCTTTTATATATATATATATATATATATATTATCGATTTTCTGCACTATTGTAAGAACTGCAACCTTGAAACTTCTGAATATCGTTTCTTATGTCTTTGTCTATGAGTGTATCAAATTTAATTAAAATCGGACCACTCCTTCTATAACCTGATTTTTTTATTATCGATTTTCGATATTTATCGAGCGTACCTCGACACATAACTTAGCTAAGAACACTCGCAGACGCTTATAGTACAACTGTGTAAATTGTCAAGAAAATCGGTTCAGCCGTTTCGGAGTCGATAGGTAACGGACACACACACATACACACAGACAAAATTCCATTTATAAATAAGTTTATATATATATATATATATTTACACGACCTGCCGTAATTATTAGGCCACCACAGTTTTTTTAAAATAAATTATGTAAAGTGGATCACTGCCAAGTGGATAATTCTAAATGAAAATAGAATTGTTCTTTTTTAATATTACTTTGCAAAATTTTACAAGACAAGGAAGCAATGATGAACTCGTCTGAATGACCCTAAATTTTCTTCATTCTTTCATTGATGAAACTGCAATATAGATAATTATCAAATATTTATAAATTCATTCGATGCACATGTTATTGTGCAGTATTAACAAAAGAACCATTCTATTTTCATTTACAATTATTCACTTGGCAATAAATACTAAAAAATAGTATAAAATACATCATTGTTTTTAAACACTGGGGTGGCCTAATAATTATGGCCGGTAATATATATATATATATATATATATATATATATATATATGATAGAATAAATTGAAAGAACAAAATATGAAACGTAACTCAATCATACATGTTTAATTTTTATTAAAGCTTCTTTAGAAATCGCGAAAAAAAATGAAAGAGTTAACGATTAGACATTTTCACGGCTTCTGCTCCGATGAACTTAGTTCACTGGGGTTCACTATGTATGAATTTAATCTAGCTACTAGATTAGCAACTAGGTCTCATCCTTTTACAGTGAACCAATCTCCTATCTTGCATACTCTTTCTCATGCTGAAACTATCCTGCACATATACGAACCTACCATCCACCCGTGCATTGAATACTGCTGCCACATCTGGTCGGGTGCTCCTGCTATCCACCTAGGGGTCCTTGACAAAATTCAACGGAGAATCTATAATGCGATCGATCCCGACTTGGCAGCTCAGATATAGTGACTTTCTCACCGGCGCAATGTGGCTTCCCTGTGTCTCGTCTACAAATACTTTTACGGCTTCTACTCCGATGAACTTAGTTCACCGATGATCTCTATATATGAATTTACTCGAGCCACAAGATGAGCTGTGATACAGCGAAACAGATCTGTCTGCGTATGACCATATTCAGCAATGAATTAGAACACTCTCAGCTATCGGGCGTGTATAATGATAATATACGCGCTAATTCAGTCTAAACTCGAACAGGTTAAGATTATAGTGATCTGAGAAACATTGTTCTGGGAGTGTGTTCTACAAGATGAGAAGAGAAACGCTCACGAAAATATGATCAAGTGGAAGTAACTTCTCGCTGATGGAATCTATGAAGGAATAAGGAGAGCTTGCTACTATGTAAAAGGTATGGCGGACTTTTTTGCCGTGAAGGTTAAACCTGGTTGAACAAAGGAATGTAGTTGGTCCGAGCACTCTCCATGGAAGTAGCGACAGAGCAGAGAGAGACTCGCTTCGTCCGGTGTGTGCGAGAGAGAGGTTGGGGCTGGAAGGTGAAAAAGAATTCTTCTTTAACAAGTACTCAGAGAAGCCTTTGAACCCTATCAAGACTAGAAAGTGAGAATTCGGCAGTTCCAAAATATGGCAACATCAATCTATTTCCGGTCTGATGTGCCTATTATAGAGGTAAAGGGTAGCAATGTTGCTTCATGATACTCTAATTTTAATCTTGTGAGACGGCCTTTCAAAATATCGCAATGCATGCTCTCATTACAGCAAGAGGAGATAAAAGATCAATGCAAATGGCTGGACAACCTTGTCTCGTCTACCCCATTGTCCTGACAAGACACCTTTTAAGTAAAGCTTACCTTGTCGAATCCACCCAATAGTTCTGACCTAGAGTTTTCAGACTTTGCACGATTTAATCGAAGACTACCTTGTTTACTCGATAGTCCTAACCTGGCATCTTCAGAATTTATTTTTTTAAGCGAAGCTTACCTTGTCTAATCTACCTGATAGTCCTGATATTCATCTATGTAAGCGAAGCCTACCTTGTTGAATCTACCCGATAGTTCTGACCTGGAATTTTTAGACTTTCCTATATTTAAGCGATGACTACCTTGTAAAATTTACCCGATAGTCCTGACCTGGCATCTTCAGAATTTCTTTTTTTTTTTAAGCGACGCCTGCCTTGTCAGATTTACCCAGTAGTCGTTACGTAGCATCTTCAGCCTTTCATCTGTTTAAGAACTGCAAACATCGTCCCGTCCACCCGATTGTCCTGACATTCATCTGTTTAAGCGAAGCCTACCTTGTCTCTTCTACTTGAGAGTCTGACCTGGTATCTTCAGATATTCATCTATGTAAGCAAAACCTACCTTGTCTCCTTCACCCTGGCATCTTCCGAAATTCATCTACTTCAGCAAAGACAATATGTTTTGTCTACTCGATAGTCGTGACCTGACATCTTCAGACTTTCATTTATTAAAGTGAAGCCTACTGTGTGTCTTCTTCTACCCGATAGTTGTGAACTAGCATCTTCAGATTTTCATCTCTTAAAGCGAAACCTACCTTGTCACTTCTACCCGAATGTCATGACTTAGCATTTTCCGAATTTCATCTTTTCAAGCGCATCCTACCTTGTTTTGTCTACCCGATAGTCGTGACAAAGCTTCTCCAGACTTTCGTCCGTTTAAGCAAATCTTACCTTGTCTCTTCTACCCAAGAGTCCTGACCTAGCTTCTTCAGAGATTTTTCTATTTAAGCAAAACTTACATTGTCTAGTCTATGCGATTGTCCTGACTCAGCTTCTTCGGACTTTCATCTGTTTATGCTAAGTCTACCTTGTCTAATCTACCCGATATTTCTGACATGACATCTTCAGATTTTTCCTATTTTAGCAAAGCCTATATTGTCTAATCAAATCCGAAAATCCTAACCTAGCTTCTTCAGACATACCTCTATTTAAATGAAGCCTACCTTGTCTCTTTTATCCGATAGTCGTGACCTGGCATTTTTCGACTTTCATCTATTCAAGCGCATCCTACTTTGTCTTGTCTACCCGATAGTCGTGACAAAGCTTCTCCAGACTTTCATTTATTTAAGCTAAGCCTACCTTGTCTAATCTACCCGATATTCCTGACATGACATCTTCAGATTTTTCCTATTTAAGCAAAGCCTACCTTGTCTAATCTGTCTGTTAGTCCTGACTAGGCACCTTTAGATGTTATCAGTTGAAACAAAGTTTACCATGTTTCATCTGACCAATAGTCTTTACCGAGCATCTTCAGACTTTCTTCTGTTTAATTGCAGCAAACATTGTCTCGTCAACCTGATTTTCCTAACCTGTCATCTTCAGACCTTTCAACTGTTTAAGCGAAGCCTGCCGTGTCTCTTCTACCCGATAGTCCTGCCTTAGCATCTTCGGACTTTCATTCTTTTAAGCACTGTTTTCGTTACTCAATTGTCCTGATCTTTCATCTTCAGTCTTTCGTCTGTTTGAGCGAATCCGACCCGAAGCAAAAATCTTCCAAATCCGCCGCTTTTGTATTTGTATATATCGGAGAGCTGATTTCGAGTTCCATTTAAATTCGTTGCATTCACTTCCGCGCAAATACCGTTGGAAAGGTATCAATCCGTTTCTTCCCCTCCAGCTATGGGTTAAATAACCGTACAGATTGATTTCTATATGCTTGGCTGGCCTAGAAAGTCTACCTAGAAAGTATTGGCAATGTACTGCGTGAATATCTTCTGCTCAGTCAGTCATGTCTCTTTCAAGACATGATAGCCCAAACGTTTATCACGTAGAACACTTAACTGATTGATCATGTATCATATAACAACGATCGAACTTTCATATCGATTTTTTAACTTATTTGATTCGGGCTTGCACGAAATTGTTTTCCTTAGAAAATACACATGTCCCTTTCTTTAGTTAGGACTAAGAGAACAGAACGTTGTGAAGAGCCATGTTCACCATGGTTCTGAAGATATACTGAAAAGTGAAGTAGAAGAAATAAGAAAACATCAGTCTAAAACTTATGATGAATTATGAAAATACTTTGTCTTGCAAATGAAACTTTTTTTGTTTCAAAAGTTTTTTATCAAATTTTAGTTATATTTTTTTCAAGAAAACTGAATGTATTATCATCAGCAAAAAGAGGAGCCCAATATGCCAACTCCTAGTCGGAGAAACTAAAAGAAAATGAGTAAAAATATTCAAATACCTGGATGGGTTTTGAAGGAGGAATGAAAGTGAGACATGGAGATCCAAAGACGCATTGCCATTGCCAAACACACATATCAGAAGCTAACCAGAGTACTGAAAGACAGGAAAATCTCATCAAAAACAAAGAGAAGAGTGCTGGATTTCTATGTTATATCTGTTCTTATGAATAGAAGTGAATGTTTGACAATCTCATCAAGGATGAAGGAAAGGCTTGAGGCTTCAGAAATGTTGTTCTACAGAAGGATGCTGAGGATTCCATAGACGGAGCACTTTGAGGTGTTGGAAAGGATGCAAACGAGAAAAAGAATTCATGCTAAATATCAGAAATAGACAAATGGGGTTCTTGTGACAGGAAGGAAGGCCTGGAGAATTTAATACTGACAAGTCGGACAAAAAGAAGGAATGAAAGGGGAAAACAGCGCGAGATGTAATTGTTAGGTCTCAAATAAATGGCGGAGCGGGGCTTGGAAGTGATACCAAGAGAAAAATATTGAGAGCGACAAGAGACACAGCCAAGTGGATGTCCATGATCGCCCACGTCCTGAAAGAACACGGAAGAAGAAGAAGAAGATATATATAGTTGCAGGACTTTTTTTCACCGACAACATTTTAAACTGTTCAAATTAATCACAGAAGCCTGGAATTCGTTCGAACATTCCAGATATTAAATATAATATAACCGGATATATAGCTTCCATTTTATACGATTATATTGTTTACCGTGTCACGTAAATAGTCCCAAGTTCATGACTATTAGCATAGATATGTGCGCGCGCACACACACACACACATACACACACACACACACATATATATATATATATATATATATAAGCTATGAAATAAAAAAACAGAGAGCTGAAAACAACGACAGAAAATGACCCCGTCGTCACATTCAAACACCCACATACACACACATACACACACGTACAAACCCATAAATACAATCCTCCAGACAAGAGCACCCCCCCCACACACACACACACACACGAACACACACATAGAAATATGACTATTTCAAGTTTTTCTTTTGTCATAAATTCATACACACACCAACACATCATACATGCGCATATATATATATATATATATATATATATCTGTGTCATATATATATATATCTGTATCATATATATATACATATACAAATATATATATATATATATATATACGTATTGCTATTGGAACTTTCGTGTGCTTGCATCTAAAATATATAAAATTTTGTGTTAGGTTAGATATTAGAGCTCTTTCAGGTATGAGACCGGAGATAAAATCCAACCAAAAATTGTCGCTTATCTGCCTTATCAAAATTATTCAAATCTCCAATCACTGCTGTGACACCATCTTGTCTCATATTTCATATAATTATTCTAATGATATGATATCGCTATATATATATATATCTAAACCTATTTATAAATGGAATTTTGTATATGTGTGTATGTGTGTGTGTGTATGTGTGTGTGTGTATCCCTTAACTATAGACTCCGAAACTGCGGAACCGATTTTCTTGAAGATTTACACAGTTGTACTATAAGCGTCTACGAGTGTTCTTAGCTAGGTTTTGTGTCGAGGTACAACCGATAAATATCGAAAATCGATAATCGAAAAAATCGGGTTATAGAGGGGTGGTCTGATTTTAATCAAATTTGATACACTCATAGACAAAGACATAAGAAACGATATTCAGAAGTTTCAAGGTTGCAGTTCTTACAATAGTACAGAAAATCGATAATATATATATATATATATATATATATATATATATATATATATATATATATATATATAAAAGGCAACATGTTTGTGTGTGTGCCTGTTTATCTGCCTGTATGTCTGTATTTTTCTTTTTAGCCATTTTATTTTAGTTTTTGCTTTAAGTTTGTCTGTAAGTAGGTATAATTGTAGTTCTTAGTCTCAGCCATGATACCATTTACTCAGAGGACATATTTAGCCTTCAAAATTCAGTTTACGACGAAAAAACTCATTTGATATCGATACCAGGAAATTAAAAATTGACTTACATCCATTCATTTTTCTTTCAGTGTACGGTTTCGCTTTAACTGGAAACAAGTATTGCTTTTAATCTTTCGTTCCAACGCCCAAAGAGTCTGAGCTTCAGGACCATGGATTAGTTTTAAAGCTTTCATTACACCCGAGCAACGCTGGGCTATACTGCTAGTATATATATATATATATATAATTGGGAAGTATTTGTTTTGTCTGTTGGTTGTACACAATCAAATCTTTTCGTTTCTTATACGCAAATTTCATCCATATTGAAACCAGGTGAAAGTTTGCACGTAAACAATTTTATGATCTACATTGTTTGGACTGTTGTTCTCATCTTTACTGCAATATTTACGACGTTTCGCCAATTTACCTTCCGGCCTTCTTCAGGTGCTGGGAATTTCGAACCGAACTCTTTTATTTCTATCACTGGATATAGGCGTTGGTTGTTTTTAATCATTTGATTCAAAGAGTTGTGAATTCGATACCAAGCTACAGCAATGGTAATCAAATAACTTAAATTAAATTAACTTACATTAAAGCGAGATAACTACGTGGCATCCGGAAATGGCATTGCACATGGAATGAGAATGATATACCTTAGTAATCGAAATAAAGGGTTCGGTTCAAAATTCCTAGCCCATGAAGAAGGCTGAAGTTTACAACGACCGAAACGTCGAAAACATGGCAATAAATATGAGGAAATAATTTAAATACTCTATCTCAGGTGTATAGAGAAATAAAGTTTTGTTCATCATGTCGTTTTCTGTTATTCTATAGTAATAATTAAAGTTTTCAACAACTCGGTGTAAACTTTTTTTTTTTTAATTTAATTTTAATATGCTGGCAAGAAGAAATATTTGCGTTTGTAAACAATTTTTCCGCACCAAAATTTATTCAACACCAAAAATATCATGGGAAAGAGAGGCTTATATCCTAAATTTTTATGCGAATACAAAGAAAGTAGTGATATTTATTGCCTGGTATATGATAGCCAATAAGGTAATTATCAATTTAACGTATGAAAGCAAAACCGAGAACTTTTAAAACAGTCAGTTAAGTGCCATACGTGATACACGCTTTCGGCGATCATGTCTCGAAAGAGACATGATTGACTGGGCAGAAGATTATCTCGCAGTAGGTTCCCATTACTTTCTACGGTAGACTGGTTGTCAGCCAAGGCTATAGAATCCAATCTGTCCTGTTATTTAACCCATAACGGAAGGGAAGAGACGGATTAATACTTTTCCTAATGGTAAGTAAGTGAATGCAATGAATTCAACTGGAATTATAGTGATCGAGAAAACATCCAGCTAAGAGTCTGTTCCATAAAGCGACCCGATTTCTCGTTCATGGTCAATATTCGCTTCACCACAACGCACATCCCGGAAATTGAAACTTCAACCGTATTTCCCGACGTCGAAAATATGCTAATTTTCTCAGCGCTGCTAAGATGTGGCACAAGGCCGAAAGTATGGGGTACCCAGTGATAATCGAACACACAACTCAGTTGTAACAGGTTCTAGCAAGACAGGCTTGCTAACCATTATACCACATCACCCCCAAAACAATTTACTTACATCTCACAGACTGAAATTGTTTTCATATTTGGGAACTTACACTAAAGAGGTGAATAAAATTGTTTTTTGTTAGCGTCATTTGAAGCTGGGGGTCAGAGACAAAAAAAAAAAAAAAAACGCAGGAAAAATATGACAAAAAAAGTGATAATTCGACTGAATTATATGTTGTAGATTTCCCTAATGCTACTTGATATACTATTTTTGAAAAAGTGTCAAATTAAACCAGTCTGTCACTTATCACATTCATTTCAGCTCGATCCTGAAAAGAAGCACTAAAAGCCCTTATACAGAATTGATCATTTAAAAAATAAGTGATTAAACGTGTGAATTAATTAATGATCATAACTTTTTTTTGTTGTTTTTTATAATATTATATATCACTGTTTCGCAGGGTGTTATAGATGTTTTTTTTTAATCATATCACCCCGAGCAAGGCGGTAACGCTACTATTGTGCAGGGGGCTACATAAGATTGAAGAGATTGGAAAAGAGAAAACCGGAAACCGCATCCTAAACAGGAAACAAGGAATGAGCCTTTTCATCAGTTCAATAGACGTGGGTGGAGTGTGAACCGGGCGATAGTTAGTCTATGTACTCCAATTGAAAAAAAAAAAGAAAAGAAAAGAGTGAAAAGATTGGAAAAGAGAGAGCCGGAAACCACATCCTAAACAGGAAACAAGGGATGAGCCTCTTCACCGGTTCAATAGACGTGGGTGGAGTGTGAACCGGGCGATAGTTAGTCTATCTACTCCAACTGAAAAAAAAAAAGAAAAGAGTAAAAAGATTGGAAAAGAGAAAGCCGGAAACCACATCCTAAACAGAAAACAAGGGATGAGCTTCTTCACCTGTTCAATAGACGTGGGTGGCGTGTGAACTGGGCGATAGTTTAGTCTATCTACTCCATTTATACGAGGAAAGTTATGAAAAATAGTGGCAGGTTAGAGGAGGTTTCAGGAAGTTGATAAGAGAAGGATGAGAATACTGATGAGAGTCGAGAGAACAGAGATAGGAGCAAAAGAAAGGATACAAATTAGTGAGATAGGAGATGGCAATTGACTTTTCATTTGAATTTTTGAAGATTGTAGCTGTCAGGAAAGCAAGTAAACGGAAAGGAATTCCACAGACGGGAAGTGCAAGAAAAGAAGCTGATGGCGTAGAATTTGCTTTTACAATTTATTGGTTTCACAATAAAAGGGTGGGACCTAGTTGCTGATTTTGTGGCTCGAGGAAATTAATATATAGGGGGTACCAGTGAGCTAAGTTCATTGGCGCAGAAGCCGTGAAAGTAATTGTAAAAGAGACACAGGGAAGCCACACTGCGTTGGTGAGAAAGCGACTGTATCTTAACTGCCAAGTCGGGATCGATCACATTACAGATTCTTCGTTGGATTTTGTCAAGGATCCCTATATGGATAGCACGAGCACCCGACCAGATATGGCAGCAGTATTAAATGCACGGGAACAAACTTTGACCTGTCCTATCTTGAGACTAGCTAGGTTCAGATTAGATATGAAACATGTTTTTAATCACCGCAACCAAGGTAACAAACTTACTAAGACGCAAGGGTTTATAAGTGCGAGAGAATAAAAAATATTAAAGCGATAGAACATTAAAAGAACATTTCGATTTCAGAACAGATATAATTATTACGATGAATCGAAAATTGTGTTATATAAGCTTGATTTGACTTCGTTTAGTCATTCGTGGTCGAGAAGCCTATGACGCGCCAGATCAATTAATTGCTTTCATTATATATACCGAATGACACATTTTCGTAAAAAAAAAAAATATCGTAAATAATCAGGTCGGTAGAAATAAATATATCATACTGTCTGATTATATACAGAACTAGCAGTATAGTTCGGCTTAGCTCGGGTGTAATGAAAACTTTAAAACTAATCCATGGTCCTGGATTTGGACGTTAGCATGAAAGACTAAAAAGCAATAGTTATTTCCAGTTAAAGCGAAACCGTAGACTGAAAGAAAAATGAATGGATGTAAGTCAAATTTTGATTTCTTGATATCGATATCAAATAAGTTTTTTTTCACGTAAACTGAAGGCTAAATAAGTCCTCTGAGTAAATGGTATCATGGCTGAGACTAAGAGCTACAATTATACCTACTTACAGCCAAAACTGAAGCAAAAACTAAAATAAAAGGGCTGAAAAAATACAGACATGCATGCAGATAAACAGACACACACACAAACATCTTGCCTTTTATATATATATATATTATCGATTTTCTGCACTATTGTAAGAACTGCAACCTTGAAACTTTGTGAATATCGTTTTTTATGTCTTTGTCTATGAGTGTATGAAATTTGATTAAAATCGGACCACTCCTTTTATAACCCGATTTTTTTCGATTATCGATTTTCGATATTTATCGGGGGTACCTTTGTTTTGGTACGATTTGTTTTCCAGGAATGTAATATTTAGCTTGAAGCTTTTTTGATCTGATTTGCGAAATAAATATTTACTTGAAAATCGAAACTGCAGAAAAAAAAAATCGCGGATAAGAAGGGTTTACCCATACAGAATACGAAAATTATGCTTTCTGTGTTCGACAAATATTTTGAATTACAGCAAAAATTAAGTAAATACCTTGTTAGAATTTGATTCTCAAAATCGTTAAAAAAGTAGAGGTTCAAATATTATGTGAGCAAAAGTGTCATGCAAAGCACCTCATGTATATCTATATATATGAAAGGCAATATGTGAGTCTGTGTGTGACTGTTCCCTATGCACGACTACATTTTTTAAGCTACGCCATTCAAACTTTCTAGGGACACATATCTACAGGGAAGCCAGGTCGACACATACGTTTTGAGTTTAGTTTCAGCAATTTTCCCTTTCGCACTTTTTAGCCAATGGAGCCGATTGTTTACATTTGCTCCGTAAAACATCTAAGATTTAAGATGGTTGCTAAATTACGTCACAGAAATCAAATCACACGTGTCAAAAGCGATTGAAATAATTTTCATTAAAAAAAAAAAGTCGTTTTCCAAACAAAAACAAAAGATGTAAAAAAAAAGTGCCAATGGTTAATTTAATTATTTAAGTCTACTTTTTTAAAATAATTTTCAAAAACTTCAGAACTGAGAGCGTAATAGTTTTTATATTTCTAATTTCAGTAAAACACAATAGAGAATTTTTATTTTTATGTTAAATTCATTTAGTCAACAAAAAATGTTGCCTTCAGCACTAATGTTGAGGCGGGGACTACAGGCGCTCGGTAATCGCAACACGCTGCATTAATCAGCGCCATACGCGAAGCAGAAACAAACGAGGTGCGCCATTCCCGGTGTGTCGGTAATGCAACTGCCTTCTTCTTAATGCTGAAAATAGTTACTAAATCAGCTCTCCTTTCCAACTTTCAATAATCCATCTACACCTTTCATTGGCATCTTCTACTATTTGTTGCACGGGCAACGCCGGATTATGATGCTAGTGTTATAAAACAAAGCGCAGAGAAATTGATAAAAAGTGGAAATTTCACTATTTTATATAAACAGCGCTAGTAACAAAATGCAGTCTAAGTATCAGTCAGTCAGTTAAGTGCCATACGTGATACACGCTTGGGCGATCATGTCTCGAAAGAGACATGACTGACTGGGCAGAAGATTATCCCGCAGTAAGTTGTCATTGCTTTTTGCGGTAGACTGGTTGCCGACCAAGGCTATAGAACTCAATCTGTCCTGTTATTTAACCCATAACTGGAAGGAATCGACGGATTAATACCTTTCCCAAGGGTATTTGCGCGTAAGTGAATGCAATGAATTCGGCTGGAATTCGAACAGCGCTCCTAATTTTTTATTAAAATGTTATCACCCCGAGCAAGGCGGTAAGGCCACTGATGTGCTGCGGGCTACGTAATAGTGAAAAGATCGGAAAAGAGAAAGCCGGAAACCATATCCTAAACAGGGAACAAGGGATGAGCCTCTTAACCTGTTCAATAGACATGGGTGGAGTGTGAACCGGACGATAGATAGATCTATCTACTCCAATTAAAAAAAACAAAAACAAAGTGAGAAGCTTGGAAAAGAGCCGGAAACCACATCCTAAACAGGGAACAAGGGATGAGCCTCATAACCTGTTCAATAGACATGAGTGGAGTGTGCACCGGACGATAGATAGATCTATCTACTCCAATTAAAAAAACAAAAAAAAAACAAAGTGAGAAGATTAGAAAAGAGAAAGCCGGAAACCATATCCTAAACAGGGAACAAGGGATGGGCCTCATAACCTGTGCAATAGACATGGGTGGAGTGTGAACCGGGCGATAACATCTTTTAAAAACACAGTCACAGAAAAATGACTGAAAGAGACGATGATCTTACTACGGCAAAAAATTAAAAATTTGTTTCAGTTTACAATTTTTTGTAATTATTACCCGCGACTGCAGGCAAACAAGTGGATGACAAAATGGCGTCTCGAAAAGACAATAATGGGCGGATCACTAAATTATTTGTCAATTGTTGAGGCATTATCTCTCCAAATCCACATCGTTAATCCTCAAGTACTTAGTGACCCTGCAGCACGAATGTTGCAACAGTTTGTCGATATTTTTTACAGCAATTACTTAACAGGCAAAATTGACTACACAAAGTCGATAATAATGCAATATGGCTATCTAGAACGAAATTAAAATATATTTAAATGAAGCAGTGTGAAGTCAACATTTTGTCTTCATACAAGAAATATTCAATTTGCACACACACACACACACACACACACACACACACACACACACACATATGTTATCGTCATACAGTCAGTCGTGGTCCAATGGATATCGCCTTCGAGTAAAAAATTGGAGAGCCGGGTGGATTTCGTTTAATTCCAGTCGAATTCGTTTCAGTCACTAACGCACAAATACTCGTGGAAAAGGTATTAGTTCATCTGTTTATTATGGGTTAAATAACAGGATAGACTAAGTTTTGTAGCCTTGTTTGGCAACCAGTCTAGCGCAGATTCAGGATTATGTGTAAGTTCTTTTAGTGACAGGACCTATTTAGATGGGTACTGGTCAAAGCGAAGAAAATTCAAGATGAAAAGTATATTCATTTGGTAGCAAGAACTATTTTGACGGGTAGTGGCCAAAACGAAGAAGCATCAAGATGTAATGTATATTCATCTGGGGGCAGGATATTTTTTATGGGTACTCGTCAGAAAAGAACGAAGAAAAAAAAGGTTTAAGATTGTATTCATTTACGAGCAGGACCTATTCCGATGGGTACTGGTCAGAATGAAGAAGCTTCAAGAATAAAAGTATATTCATTTGAAATCAGGATATATTTTGCTGGCCAGAACAAACAAAATTCTAGATGAAATGTACACTCATTTTGGGCAGGATCTATTTTGATGGGTATTGCTCCTAACAAAGAAGCTTCAAGATGAAGAGTATATTCATTTGTAGAACGACGTATTTTGATGGGTAGTGATCAAAACGAAGAAAATTCAAGAGGAAGTGTATATTCATTTAGGGACAGGACATATTTTTATGGGTAGTGGTCAGAACTACGAAGATTAAGAGTGAAGAATATATTCATTTCGTGCCAGGACCAATTTTAAAGGGCAATGGTTAAAACGAAGAAAATTCATGATAAAGGGTATATTCATTTTGTGCCAGGACCAATTTTAAAGGGCAATGGATAAAACGAAGAAAATTCAAGACAAAGTATGTATTCATTTTGTGCCACGTCCAATTTTAAAGGGCAATGTTTAAAACGAAGAAAATTCAAGATAAAGCGTATATTCATTTTGTGCCAGGAGGAATTTTCAAGGGCAATGGTTAAAACGAAGAAAATTCAAGATAAAGAGTATATTCATTTTGTGCCAGGACCAATTTTAAAGGGCAATGGTTAAAACGAAGAAAACTCAAGATAAAATGTATATTCATTTTATGTCATGACCAATTTTTGAAGGGCGAATAAAATTCAAGATAATGCGTATATTCATTTTGTGCCAGGACCAATTGTCAAGGGCAATGCTTAAAACGAAGGAATTTAATGATAAAGTGTATATTCATTTTGTGCCAGGACCAATTTTAAAGAGCAATGCTTAAAACGAAGAAAATTCTCGATAAAGAATATATTTATATTGTGCCAGGACCAATTTTAAAGGGCAATGGATAAAACGAAGGAAATTCAAGATAAAGAGTATATTTATTTTGTGCCAGGACCAATTTTAACGGGCAATGCTAAAAAGAAGTAAATTCAAGATAAAGTGTTATTCATTTTGTGCCAGGACCAATTTTAAAGGGCAATGGTTAAAACGAAGAAAATTCAAAATAAAGAGTATGTTCAATTTTGTGCCAGGACCAATTTTAAAGGCCAATGGATAAAACGACGAAAATTCATGATAAATAGTATATTCATTTTGTGCCAGGACCAATTTTGATGGGCAATGGTTAAAACGAAGAAAATTCAAGATTAATAGTATATTCATTTTGTGCCAGGTCCAATTTTAAAGGCCAATTGCGAAAACCACGAAAATTCAAGATACAGTGTATATTCATTTTGTGCCAGGACCAATTTTAAAGGGCAATGGTTAAAACGAAGGAAATTCAAGGTAAAGTGTATGTTCATTTTTGTGCCAGGACCAATTTTAAAGGGCAATGGTTAAAACGAAGAACATTCAAGATAAACATTATATTCATTTTGTGCCAGGAGCAATTTTAAAGGGCAATGGATAAAACTAAGGAAATTCAAGATAAAGAATATATTCATTTTGTGCCAGGACCAATTTTAAAGGGCAATGTTTAAAACGTAGTAAATTCAAGATAAAGTGTATATTCATTTTGTGCCAGGACCAACTTTAAAGGGCAATGGTTAAAACGAAGAAAATTCAAGATAAAGTGTATATTCATTTCGGTTCACCACCTATTTTGATGGGTACTTGTCAGAAAAAAAATTTCAACATGAAGTGTTTATTCATTTGGATGAAAAACATATTTTGATGAGTACTGGTTTGACCGATTAAGCCTCGAGATGAATAGTATATTCATTTAGGGAAGAACCTTTTTTGATGGGTAGTGGTCAGAACGAAGTATATTTAAGAAGGGTGTATATTCCTTTGGGCGAAGGACTTATTTTGATTGGTACTGGTCAGAACGAAGAAAATTCAAGATGAAGTGTATATTCATTTAGGGCCAGAACATATTTTAATGGGTACTGGTCAGAAGGAAGAATCTTTAATATGAAGTGTATATTCATCTGTTTCAGTACTGTTTTTATGGGTATTGTTCAGAACAGAATGAAGAAAATTCAAGATTAAAAGTACATTTATCTGAGGGCAGAACCTATTTTGATAGCCACTGGTCCGAACGAAGGAAAATTAAAGATGAAGGCTATATTCATTTGAGAGCAGGACGTATTTTGATGGGTACTAGTCAGAACGAAGAGATTCAGAATGAAAAGTGTATCCATTTGGAGGCAAAACCTGCTTTGATGGGTACTGGTCAGAATGCAGAAGCTTCAAGATGAAAAGTGTATACTTTTGGAATCAAGACTTATTTTGACGGGTAGTGGTCAGAACGAAGAAAATTCACCCCATTTCCTTTGTATTTCATTAATAAGGAGCATGTTCCATTCGAAAAGTTACTTTCCAAGAACTTCTGCTTTATGGAACAGACTCTGAACTGGATGTTTTCCCGATCACTATAATCTTGACATCGTCAACCCTCGGTTTAACCAATATCTGTCCTGCGTAACTTCAAGAACTGCATGTTTTTTCTTAACATTCCGAGAAAACTACCAGATAACACACTATCTTGAGTGGCACTTGTGGCTTGTATTGGGTGAGTATTGGGATAATAAAATCTCAGGAAATAGCGTACACATACCTCCGAAATTACATATACACTTCTCAAGTCGCACATTCAAATTCACAATCACACACACGCGCACACAAATAAAAATAAGCAATCACACATATATACAAAGTTTCTAACATACACACAGTCACACAGTTACAAATATACCAATACAAAGTCACAAACACACATACAAAGTCGTAAGTACATATAGAGAAAATCGCATATGCACGCACATTTTCGGCAACACACACACACACACACACACACACACACACACACACACACACACACACACACACACACACACAAAATCTCAAACATACACTCGAATAGAAATGCACTCATATATGTCTGTACGCATATGTAAATGCACACACTCATAAATTTGCATACATCAAATTCACTCTTAAAGTCTCAGATACATACACTCGCACGCACACATAAGATGACATTAGCATATTCACCAGTTTGAAAACGCGCACACAAAATTTTGTATACACACACATAAATACAAACATTCACACACATATGCAAAGATTTTCAAATATACATAATCTATATCATATAGGGATGTGCGTTGTGGTGCAGTGGATATCGACTTCCAACGACAAATCGGGGAGCCGAATTCGAATTCCAATTAAATTCATTGCATTCACTTACGCACAAATACCCTTAGGAAAAGTATTAATTCGTCTATTCCCTCCAGTTATGGGTTAAATGAGAGGACAGATTGGGTTCTATAGCCTTGGTTGGCAACTAGTCTACCGCAGAAAGCAATAGCAACTTACTGCGGGATAACCTTCTGCCCAGTCAGTCATGTCTCTTTCGAGACATGATCGCCTTAGCGTGTATCACGTATGGCACTTAACTGACTGATATTATATAGACCCAAACTCGTAAATATGCATATAAGTTCAAATATAGACAGAAAGAAAGAAAATTCGCAAACACATATATACCCACAGACCGGGTCGCAATTACACATATATGTAATAAATCGTAAACACGCATCAACAAAATAAAAATTACATATACACACGCATAAACACAGACACATTTTATAGCTACATATACGCATGCGCAGTAAGAACTCGGCAAAATAACATATTTTTCTACATCATAATATTTGTTTATTCCTGTCGACGTGCGAAGGCATTTTTGACCCAATTCAGAAGACGAGCAAAATGACGTTTTTGTTTGTTTTTAAATGAATCTAAATTTATAAGTGTATAAATAGAACAGTGACATTTAACGAACATCTGAATCATATCGAAATACCTGCGTTCATTTTTCATACAAATATGCAACAGAGTAATTTTAAACTTATGATTATTGACAAAACGAAAAGAAAAAATGATTTTTTTTTTCGTTGAAGTCAGGCCACGAAACAAGCATAGAAAAATATTCTCGACAGTCTCGGGTTTGTTTGGGTCGATAAAATTCTACAGGCAAGTTTACTAGGCTTAACCTAATCTGGTAGAAGGCATTAATTCTGGAGCGCATATTTATACTGAACCTCTATGATAGCCGTAATGCTGAAGATTGACAAAGTTTAGCTAAATCTGGAAAATGGTCAAGATAGTAGTGTGAGGAATCCAGATGTATTTTCTGACAATTATTTAATGATGCTAGTTTGCTTTAACCAGCATTTTACTAAATTAATACCAACCGGTTGAACTCATTGCATTCATTGAATTCATTGCATTCACTTACTCAAAAATACCTTCCCTCCATCTCTTTCCTCCAGTTATGGGTTAAATAACAGAACAGATTGGGTTTTTTAGCCTTATTCGGCAAAAAGTCTATTGCAGAATGCAATGGCAACCTACTGCGAGATAATCTCGCCCAAAACGTGTATCACGTATGGCACTTAACTGACTGACTGAATATAATAGTTGGAAACAGAATTAAAACTTCAACTCGGCATAAAGTGGGGGATTAGTTTTCTATTGTTACAAAGTAATACACTGATTCCCCACTAGTTATACTTAATATAATAATGTAATATAATCTATATCTTCTCCTTCCAGTTAGGGGTTAAATAATAGGACAGATTGGGTTCTACAGCCTTGGCTGGCAAACAGTCTACCGCAGAAAGCAATGGCAACCTACTGCGGGATAATCTTCTGCCCAGTCAGTCATGTCTCTTTCGAGACATTGTCATCCATAGCGTGTATAACGTATGGCACTTAACTGACTGACTGAATATAATAGTTCGAAACATAATTAAAACTTTTACTGAACATAAAGTGGGGGATCGGTTTTCTATTGTCATGAAGTAATAAACTGATCCCCCTATAATTACTACTTAATAATATCATACATATCATCTCCCTCTAGCTATGAGTCAAATAAGAGGACAGATTGGGTTCTATAGCTTTGGCTGGCAACCAGTCTACCGCAGAAAGCAATGGCAACCTACTGCGGGATAATCTTCTGCCCAGTTAGTCATGTCTCGAAAGAGACATGATCTCCTAAAGCGCGTATTGCGTATGACACTTAACTGACTGACTGAATAACAACCGGCCTAAATCAAGAAGTCCACGAGAAAAAAACTGTGACACTCGAGAGGAATCAAACGTATATGACTTTCTCTTTCATGGAATTTCACTGTTTAAGGAAATAAATAGAGGTAGCAAGTCAAAAACATCTGCACAGTTTAAATAAAGGTTATAGCAATTAGAAATAACATTTGATATATATATTTTTTTCTAAACATATAATATTTAATATATTACACAATGAATGTCTATTATGTTTAATCATGAGCCGTTCTAAACATCATATTTTGGCTTTAATTTCAGGTGAAAATAAAAACAAAAATTGTCCAACATTTGGATATTTTTTATTAAGTTGATTCTAAGCTTTCCGCTCACATGAGCCATCTCCAAAGAGGTTACAGGGACGTTAACATAAAGGCATCCACCATATATATATATATATATATATATATATATATATATATGTGTGTGTGTGTGTGTGTGTGTGTGTGTGTGTGTGTGTGTGTGTGTGTGTAAAAATATACTCAGTTATGATCTGATATTAAGGACAGGATGGTTAAATAAGATAAAGACAGGAGGAAAACTATGTTTTAAATCGCCTACGCGTTTCGTCCTGTGATAGGCTTTATCAAAGCAAAAAGACGAAATGAGCTTTATTCTAAATTACGTATCTAGAAACAAACAGTGTTGGCAACCACAAAGACGCTCAAAAATCATTTCAAAAGATTAACAGAATATTCTACACATGAAAGAATTCTAAAAACTAAAATATTCTGTTAATCTTTTGAAATGACTTGTGAGTGTCTTTGTGGTTGCCAACACTGTTTGTTTCTAGATACGTAATTTAGAATAAAGCTCATTTCCTTTTTTTTACCTTGATAAAGTCCATCACAGGACGAAATGCGTAGGCGATTTAAAACATAGTTTTCTTCGTGTCTTTATTTTATTTAACCAAATATATATATATATATATATATATATTGGTAAAACGTGATTTGATAGCAAATTTTACTTTTATGGTAAAATGTACCTTGAAGGTAAACGTTAACTTTTCGGCTAAACTTGATTAGATGGTAAATTTGAATTTTATGGGAAACTTGATGGTAAAATTTAACATTTTACTAAAACGTAATTTGATAGTAAAGTGTGACTAGAAAGGTAAAATCTGATGTCATGTTAAAATGAGATTTGATGGTAACATTGAATTTTATGGTAAAATGTTACTTTTTGGTTAAATTTGATTAGATGTTAAATTTGATGATAAAATTAACTTTTATAGTAAAATGTAACTAGATGGGAAATAGTATGTATGAATGGCTCATTTTAATATTTGCATCAAATCCTCTGTAGGCTGGATGTAATTCACACCGTAGAAGGATGGATAAGGTCACAAATTTATGATTGTCATTTTTCATAATGATTCGATTTCTGTCACACTACCTACCAAATCTGCGGGAAGACCTAAGGCAGGTCGTGGTGTGCCGTTATGGCTCTATTTCATGTTTTTTCTATCTCCCCTAACATCCCGAGTGTTACATAGACAAAGTTCTCCTTAGTGTGTGGGCTGTACTTAACAAGACAATTTTTTGTATATCTCTTAAGCTGGGTTTTCTAGGGATTCTTTCAATGTGTTTTGTTCTATTTTTTTAGCATTCCAAGTGCACCTACTTTTACTGGCACTGTTCTTGTTTTCAATTTCCACATTTTTTCTATTTCAATTTCCAGGTCTTTATATTTTGACTGTTTTTTCGAATTCCTTGGTTGCTATGTTACAATCCGCTGGACAAGCCATATCAATTAATAGGCAAGTTTTTTCTTTCTGGTTTTTAACAATTATGTCCGGCCTGTTTGCTTCAATTTTTCTGTCTGTGTAGATGGTGTAATCCTATAGAATGGGATAATAATAATCTTCTATTTCTGTAACCGGTGCTGGGCGATGTTCATACCAGTGTTTGTTTCCATATTTTCCGTAGTGTTTGCAAATTGTCCAATGTAAATATTGCCCCACTCTATCGTGACGATTTTTATATTCATTTGGGGCAAGTACAGAACATTCTGAGATTAAATGGTCTATTGTTTCTTGTTATTTATCACAGGACCTGCATTTCGTATCCGCATTATTATGCATGATATTAGTCTGAAAGTTCCTCGTGAAAAGAATTTGGTCTTATTATTATTATTATTATTATTATTATTATTATTATTATTATTATTTTAATTGATATTTCTCCGAATGTTGATGTTTTGGTCGGGTGATCATGATCATTTCTCAATTCCAACCTGCAGTTTTGTGATACAACCCTTTCCCTAGCATAAGAACTGTTACAAGCACCTCGGCAATCTACGCACTACCAATCACCAAAGCATCTTGTGTGGCGAAAAATTCCTGAAAATTATCCTGAGTGCGCCAACAACAAATGAAACAAGTTGAGCTGCTGCTTGGTATATTCTCCAGATTTGTCCTGCCAAGTCTTGGTATTTTTGTATTTCCACCTGCTTCATTTTCACGATGTTCTTATCTCAAAGTACTTGAAAGTAAAACACTGCACCTCCTCGATTTAACTCTCACAACAGACCTCAAGTGGAATGACTATATAGAATCCATAGCTAAATACGCTGCCAAGAAGGTCGGTTTTCTGTGCAGGGCCAGGAAGTTTTGAAACAATTCTGCACGTATATAATACCATCCGCCCGTGCATTGAATACTGCTGCGATATCTGGTCGGGTGCTCCTGCTATCCACCTAGGGCTCCTTGAAAAAAATCCAATGGAGAATCTGTAACGTGATCGATCCCGACTTGGCAGCTCAGATACAGTCACTTTGTCACCGGCGCAATGTGGCTTCCCTTTGTCTCTTCTACAAATATTTTCATGGTTTTTGCTCAGATGAACTTAGATCACTGGTACCCTCTATACATGAATTTACTCGAGCCACAAGATTAGCAACTAGGTCCTACCCTTTTACTGTGAAACCAATAAATTGTAAACGCAAATTCTACTCCAGCAGCTTCTTTTCCCACCTGTGGAATTCCCTTCCATTGACTTGCTTCCCCGACAGCCACAATCTCCAACAATTTAAATGTAAAGTCAATAGCCATCTCCTATCTCACTAACTTGCATCCTCTCTCTATCACTCTCTCTCTCTCTCTCATGCTCTTTTCTTCGTCCACTCCAGTCGCATTAGTATCCTCATCCTTCTCCTATCCTCTTCCTAACCCCCACCCCTGTAACCGCTCACTCATTCTCATAACTTACCTCCTATAAAACACCCTGCTCAACAGTGGCAGTAAAATGCCTTTTTTGGGGCGACACGGTTATAAAAGAAAATATTTCTATACTATTATAATGTGGGTACAAAATGGAGGATCAATTCTACATTTTAATCAATATATAAACTGATCCCTCACTTTATGGCCACAGTCATCCTTCTCTTATCCACTTCCTGACACCCCCTATAACTTGTCACTCTTTCTCATAACTTACCTCCTATGTAACCCCCTACTCAACAGTAGCAGTAAAATGCCTTACTTGGGGTGATATGATAATAAAAAAAATCTCAGGTATCATTTATTGCTGCAATTATTATTATTATGATGCAAAACCCACACTCATACGCATCTACCAAAAAAAATGAAATAAAAACAAACTCTAAGAATAATCATATATGTCTTCCTCACCGGTAAATGACGCACTAAGTGTCATGTTATGAAGCTTCGAGTATTATCGAGCGGTGACGAACAAATATACAAGGTGCGTCTGCTATCTGATAATATGTGACTGTACGCCAGCAGTTACGTGATAATCAATTAATATGCTTTTATCTTTTCAGCGGATCAATGCCGAGCTATCAGTTAACGCATGAGATGAAAAGACATGCTGTAATTGTTGCGAAACACGAAAAGCAGAACGATTTTGAGATTGCATGATTTTTGGAAGTTGCCAGACCATTTGTACACAAAGTTTGAAAGCAGCTGGAAGCCTCCAGCGGGGATGTATTGCCTGCAGCGAAGCACAGGAAATACCCACAGCGCCCGAACACTATCAAGACACCACAATTCATGCAGAAGATTCAGAATATTATCGATGTGGGTCACTACCAGAGTTTGCCAGGTGTCCGAGAACACAATCATCAATGATTTGCATGCGGACATCTGGTTCAAGTCAGACACGATATGGATTGGGCAGTTCATGCCTGTACAGACACAAGAACAACAGCTGTTCCGAGCAAAATGGTTAGTAAACAAGTTAAAATACCCAGAAGAACTTGAAATGTTGTTTCTTGTTTTGTTTTTGTTTTGTTTTTACTTTTTTGTACAGTATAACCCGGGTATAATATACCCGGATATAAGAGAAAACTGATATAAGAGAGATTCCGGTCTCAAATTACAGCCTGTGGTAATGTGGTAATGTATTTAAAATAGACAAAAACCGGATATAAGAGAAAACCGGATATAAGAGAAAACCGGATATAAGATAATTATTATGCGATTCCGACAACTCTCTTACATCCGGGTTACACTGTAATTCTTTAATCGGAAGCTAGGGTGGGACTGTAAGAGAAAAGCAAAGAGTAAAAATAGAGGGAACAAGTTGCCGTAGATGTTTAGGAAAGAGAAAGACTGGAATCAAGGAGACAGAAGTTGACAATTTAGGTTGGACTTAAAATTTTGGAGATTGTAGCTATAAGTGAAGCAAATATTAAAAAAGGACTACATGCGGGAAGTGTGAGAAAAGAAACTGTTAGAGAAGAAGAGGTGGTTACATTTTACTATATTGTAAAAACGTGAGACCTAGTTGCCAATCTAGTAGCATGAATGAATGTAGTTGGTGCACCAGGGAAAGAAGCTCGTCAGAGCAGAAGTCATGAAAATATTTGTCGAAAAGACAGAGAGAAGCCACATCCCGTCGGTGCGAAAGTGACTGAAGTCGAACTGCTATATTCGTGATCATTGCTGATACTCATTTTAATTTTGTCGAGAACCCCGAGATGATAACAGGAGCAGCCGACCAAATATAACAACAGTATTCAATGTACGGACGAATAGTGTATTTAAAAATGTGCAAGATGGATTCTGGCGAAAGAACACTCCTGGCCCGACACAGAGACCCAACCTTCTTAGCAGGAGATGAAGTTAGTGTAGTTTTCTATCAAACGAAAACGAAATCCAGTAAAGAGTAAAAAAAGTTAACCCAAGAAATGGCATGTGGGTATGTGCACATTCTTCTGATATCCCCAATGTTATGCACACCTCTGATTATTTTAGGGGTTGTGAGTAGTGAAAAATACGTCATGTCAAACAAAGTCTTGCAATAAGGCATTCGAAAGAATTATGTTGACTCGACTGTGGTACTGCAAACAGGTGTGAAAACCTATATATATAATGGAGAACCAAATGTCTTTCAGCAGGAATCTGCACATGACCACAAAGCTGGCAGGATTCAAGATTAGATGCCGACCAATCTGCATACCACCGCACACCAAACAAACGGCGAGCTAACTTGTCAGAACTAAATCCCTTCACTATTACATGTGGGGGTCTGCGTTCTGGTGCAATGTATATCGGAATGAGAAACTGAAGAGCAAAGTTTGAATTCCTGACGAATTCGTTACTTTCACTTACTCACAAATGCTCTTAGGAAAGGTATTAATCCATTTCTTCTCCTTTCAACTATGGGTTAAATTGCAGGACAGGTTGTGTTCTATAGCCTTGGTTGGCAACCATACTACCTCAGAAAGAAATGGTAACTTACTTCGGAAAAGTAAACGCTCTCTTCTAATATGCCTTGAGACAGCCTTGAAGAGTAGGCTCATAAAATTAATATGAAACAATATCTCAGGTTCAGGCGCAGTCAACATATTAAATATCTCACTATCTCTCTTCACGCACACACACACACACACACACACACTATATATATATATATATATATATATATATATATATATATATATAGATAGATAGATAGATAGATAGATATATTTAGTGTACCGAGGCAGCAAATAATTTTCTAAACATATACTGTTAAATATAAGAGACAATAAATGTTTATTATGTCTCATCAAGAGTCGTTCTAAACGTCCTATTTTGGCTTTAATTTCAATTGAAAATAAAGACAAAAATTCTCTAATATTTGGATAATTTTTTAATTAATTTCGTTTTAAGCTTTCGGCTCACATGAGCCATCTTCAGAGAGCTTATTAAGACGGTAACACAATAACATCCACCATCAGCGACGATTTTATTTTGTGTTGACATAAAACTCCGCTAGGCAACGGCAATTGTTACCAAAAATAACAAACGCAGTTCGCAAATTTCCAATGCGGTTCTATGACGTCACACCGCGTGATAGCGCGAAATGACAACAGAACCATGTATTCAAATGCAATGTAATGTCTTATGACCGGATTAAAAATTAAATTAAATTATAATTTAATTTAATTTAAAAAATATGACGTTTAGAACGGCTCATGATTAAACATAATAGACATTCATTCTCTTATATTTAACAGTATATGTTTAGAATATATATGCTATAGTTATCCGCAGACAGATCTGTTTCGCTGTCGGCTTAGACTCCGTTCGCTTCCTAAACCAGGATTGAAACCCGACCAAATCGGCGTCAGTCGGTGATTCTACCCCTAGGCCACGAGCGTCCAGTCGAAGAAGGTAGGCTTTTTAGCGCGTATAAACACGCCCAATAGCTAGAGTGCTCCAATTCATTATCGAATGAGAGGTGCGTAAATGCCGGAGTAGCTACTGTTTACAAAGTCTCCCACTCTTCCAGAGTGCTCAATCAGTGTGTGAGAGCGTAAATACTATCTATATATGTATCGAAAGCATATCACTCTTTGGGACTACAACGAATCAATATCTGCAAATTACAGCTGTTTACGTTTCAGATAGGGAAATAAAGCTTGCAGATATAGATTCGTAGTAGACCTAAAAAGATAAGTGCATTATATATATATATTGTAACTAAGTTGTTGAACTCGTAGGTTTATTTACCTTTTTGTTCATGCATTTACTTTTATAAAGAGTGTTCGATATATATATATATATATATATATATATATATATATATATATATATATATATATATATATATATAGTTTTTGAGTTGTGTTTTGAGTGGTTTTACTGATTAAGTTTATTTTGAAAAGCAGGTTTTTTATTGTCAAGTGCTCGATATCAGTGCGTTGAAAAGTTCAAAGTGCGTATCTCTTTAACTGAGCAGATTCATGCCGTCTTCGAAGTTTCGTGAGTAAACCGTTATGATGCTCTTACATGTCAGGGCTAGTCTGCCCGTTGATATGTACCAAGAGTTTGTCACTTTAACCGACCAGGTTCATGTTGACTTACAATTTTATGGAGGACACCGTTATGATGCTTCTTGTATTTATCAACGCTCTCTATCCCCTATTGAGCACTTTACAATACCGAGCAGTTTACGATTAAAAAAAAACCTGCCTGCCAAAATATTTTTATCTATAAAACCACTGAAAAAATCAACTGGCGCTAAACGTTATTACAATTAAACACTATATATATATATATATATATATATATATATATACGCTGTTAAATATAAGAGACAATGAATGTCTATTATGTTTAATCATGAGCCGTTATAAACGTCGTATTTTTGCTTTAATTTCAGTTGAAAATAAAGACAAAAATTCTCTAACATTTGGATAATTATTTATTGGTTTTCTTCTAAGCTTTCGGCTGACATGAGCCATCTTCAGAGAGGTTGTTTAAACTGAAATATTATAAAATCCACCATCACCGACGATATTATTTTGTGTTGACATAAAACTCCGCTTGGCAACGGCAATAGTTACCAAAAATAATAAACGCAGTTTTTAAGTTTGCGATGCGGTTTTATGACGTCACACCGCGGGATAGCACGAAATGACAACAAAACCGTGTAGTCTGAAATTAAAGCAAAAATACGACGTTTAGAACGGCTCATGATGAAACATAATAGACATTCATTGTCTCTTATATTTAACAGCGTATGTTTAGAAAATTACTTGCTGCCTCGATATACTATATATATATATATATATATATATATATATATATATAGAAAAATTAGAGAAAATTTTCAAAATTCAAAGGTGTCGGATGTACATTTCGACATAGGATCTCTAATGGAGACTCTACATCACGTCAGCGACATTGTTTTTCCAAATGGCGAAGGCCCTGAGTTAGAGTGTGGAGGGGTTTTAGGTTAACAACGGTCACAAAGTGGAAAAGGACAGAGTTCTGTATTCTTAATACATTGAGCTCTCTGCCTGCATCACTTTTTAATATTGATTAGGATCAGTTTCTTGGAATTTAACTTCCTACTCTTCTACTTCGGATTAAAGAAAAACATATATATATATATATATATATATATATATAGAGAGAGAGAGAGAGAGAGAGAGAGAGAGTGAGAGAGAGAGAGAGAGAGAGAGAGAGCTGATCTCAACGTATAAATTTCATTCAAGCTTTAATAACGGGCATGTAAAAAATTATATTTACAAAATTATGCACACACACACACACACACACACACACGCGCGCGCGTGTGTGTGTGTGTGTGTGTGTTTAAATGCCCGTTATTAAAGCTTGAATGAAATTTTATACGTTGAGGTCAGCTCTTACGCGAGACGATGAAGGACACATTTTATAGGCTGATAGAGACAATCCGGGTGTCAGTAAACCTCAAGTGCTCGTAACATGTACATGTTATAGTATCGCATGCAGTGTAATTCAAGAGCAGCCCCTGCATCCGTATCTTATCTTACGTCTGCTGGGTATTTTGCCCTATGATAATTCACCCAGGAGAACTTTTGCCGTTGGTTGATTGCACAATCTGCCAATTCAATATCTTTCATCCTTTTTTATAGAGAAAGCAACATTTGCAAGAGACTGAATAACAAATTTGCACAACAAACATTTATGGGAGGGTCAGAATCCCCATGATGCAACAAAGGCTAGACACCAACATCTGTTTACGATTAATGTGCAGACTGGAATTGTAGTTGACTGTCTGGTAGGTCCATATGTACTCACCCACGTTTTACAGGAGCAGTCTACAGAGTTTTTAGTTCAAACACACTGCCACACATGCTAGAGGATGCACCCCAGCTAATACAAAGTAATGTGGATTATTTGAGTCGCATTCTTTGCGATGTCTACCATGAAAGATGGACAGGTAAGGGAGGACTAGTTCCTAGGCCTGCACGTTCCACTGACCTCAGTCCTTTATATTTTTTTTATGTGGGGCCACCAATAATAATTGTTTTATGCAGCAGACATTAATACTGCAGAGATGATTCATCAACATGTCATGGGGCCTGTGAAACCGTTCAACACCTTGTGTGATTACTGGAAAGTGTCCACCAGTTAATGATTCGACGGGTGCACGCCTGTTTAGAAGCAAGCGTAGGATATTTGGATTTTTTTGTTATGGGTTGCTGTGTTTAGGAACAAAGATGGATTTTTAAACATATGTTCATATGGACATTTTACCTTGGTTTGGTGTGAAAAACCCGCCTTCAAAGTTTGTAAAAGTATTTTTGATTGTATCTTGGATTGTACATTTAACAACGTCTACCGTAAACTTTAAACTTGGTAACTCAAAAACGAAGGATTTGATGACATACCTTTTGCGGAATTTTGTTTTTGTTTTGGTGCGAGACACCCGCTCTCAATGATTGTAAAACGATTTTTTATATACCATAAGGTATCAGACAGGCCTCTACCGAAAATACTGAGAACTGAAAGAATATCTACAGGTAAATTGGAAGCTTATAGGCACGACACGTACTCCTAATAGCCTAGGTGATAGATGTAATCTATATTTAAAAAAAAAAATGTTTGCTGTATCAATATCAAAATGTACTTCTCAATTAACGCCAAGAAATCATTAATATGTGTTGTCACTGTAATAAATTTAAACTTCAATAATTATCTCCTTCTTCTATTTCATAATAGAAATTGTCTTTTACGTAAATTAAATTTTAAAATTAGGTGAATCAGTAACCTTTTCCCTCCTACCTACCATTACTAACCCAAATTTTTGACACATTTTTTATTATGCTTTCGGTTCACATGAGTCACCTTTAGAGAGGTTACAGGGACGTTGATATAAGGACATCTTGTGTTGACATAAAACATTGCTATGCGACGATAACAGCATAATAAAAATGTCCAAACGATGTTTAAAACAGCTCATGTTTAAATATAATAGACACTCATTGTCTGTTATAATTAACAATATATAAAAGTCATCCGCAGAAAGATCTGTTTTGTTATATCACAGCTCATCAGAAAGGTTGGACATCCGATTGCTTCTAGCCAGGATTACGTACGAGTGTAAAGTAACTCAATTCTTTGAACCAAGTTGCAAATCTACTCTTATATATGATTTGTTTATAATGGTGAGGGCGTGCGCAAAAATCAAATACAGAAAACTGATGTGCATAGTGAATCACATAGTCACCACACGATCCTCGTCAGGTTTTGAGTTTGATGTTATTCTTCTCATATAATGGTTGCCACCAAAATCTGTAGGAATCAGTCTGACATATTTACTCATAGTTTGCAGGAGAATAGATGGATAAATAAATTTCACTGAAGTTAATGTAATAAACCCAAAAGGAATTCGAACTCTGCTCTCCGATTCTTCAATCAGACAGGTTATTCATTACTCCACCGCGCCTCTCTGCCCCTCTTTCTTTGCATCTCTCTCTTCCTCTATACAGTAATTTAAAAAACTTAACTAAGATGAAGCACAAGGCCAGAATTATTGAGCACTGGGTGAGGACCGAACTCATTACTCAGTCGTAACTGATCTAGTGAGACAAGCCTGTGAACTATTACACAACGTTGAAGTATCTCTCTCTCTCTATCTATCTATCTTTCTATCTATTAGTTTATTAGTCATCCACATACAAGCCTATTTTACTGTATCACAACAACTCAGAGTGACTAGACACATCCACTTGCTTCTGGCCGGGATCGAAACTCGACCGATTTAATGTCAGTTGGAGTCGCTACCCTCCCGCTAAGCCATAGGTGTGGAATTAGAGAAGGGAAATTTTAGGTAAGCTGTGTATGCACACGCCAGTCACCGAAAGAAAATTTATTTCTGAAGAGTCACGCATATATCGCAAAAGTGGAAAATGTTTTTAAAATTTTCTTCTCTCGAGAGCTCAATCGTAATGAGAGCATATATATATATATATATATATATATATATATATATATATATATAATGACTTTTTATAGGCTAATCAGAAAAATCTTTTAATAAGATAAAGCTAGTGAATAACTGTCAACTGACAGAATTGATGGATAGAATTTGCAACAACTGGGATTTTAATTTTCAGTTTTTGTCTTGAAAAAAGCGACCATTGAGAATTGAGGTTAAAGTTTTCCCATCCTGGTACTTTTCGTCTAACCGAACCGCATGGTTTCTATTCATTTCGCTTAATTTTCTTGCTTTTGTTTATCGGAGCATCTGATTATTTTCACGCACATCACCATGATTGATCTTGCAATTTCTGAACGGCTATTTTACTTGTTATCTTTTTCCTTTATCAAATTTCGATTTCTCCAGAGAATCCTTATTTATATGATCGATTTTGTATGATTGGATTGACGTCACAATGATACGTTTTAAAGATTTGAATTGTTTCTGGTTGGTTTCTGGAATGAATCTGAAAAAAACGGAAACAACTTTTAGCCGACTGTGAATTCAACTTTCATAAACTTTTTTTTATAATCGTATGGCCCCAAGCAATGCATTTTACTGCCACTTTTGTGCAGGGGGTTACATAGGAAAAATTTATGAGAAAGAGTGACAGGTTACGGGGGTGACAAGAAGGAAGTATGAGAAGGAAGAGAATACTGATGAGAGAGTAGTGGACGGAGAAAAGAGCATGACAGAGAGAGGATGTATGTTAGTGAGATAGGAGATGACTATTGACTTTACATTTGAATTCTTGGAGATTACAGCTGTTGGGGAAGCAAGTAAACGGAAGGGAATTCCACAGGCGGGAAGTGCGAGAAAAGAAGCTGGTAGAGTAGAATTTGCGTTTACAATTTATCAGTTTCACAGTAAAAGAGTGAGACCTAGTTGCTAATCTTTTGGCAAGAGGAAATTTATATATAGTGGGTACCAGTGAGCTAAGTTCATCGGAGCAAAAGCCATGAAAGTATCCTAGCTGCCAAGTCGGGATGGGATCGATCACATTACAGATTCTCCATTGGATTTTGTCAAGGACAACTATGTGTATAGTAGGAGCACTCGACCAGAAATGGCAGCAGTATTCAATGCACGAGTGGATAAGGACTTCTAGGTGGATAGCAGGAGCACCCGTCCAGATATGGCGGCAGTATTCAATGCACGTGTGGATAAGGACCCCTAGGTGTATAGCAGGAGCACCTGACCAGATATGGCAGCAGTATTCAATGCACGTGTAGATAAGGACCCCTAAGCGGATAGTAGGAGCACCCGACCAGATATGGCAGCAGTATTCAATGCACGGGCAGATAAGGGCCCCTAGGTGGATAGCAGGAGCACCTGACCAGATATGACAGCAGTATTCAATGCAAAGGCGGATAAGGACCCCTAGGTGGATAGCAGGAGCACCCGACCAGATATGGTAGCAATATTCAATGCACGGGCAGATGCTAAGTCGGGATCGATCACATTACAGATTCTCCGTTGGATTTTGTCAAGAACCCCTAGCTGGATAGCAGGAACACCCGACCAGATATGGCAGCAGAACCAGATATGGCATCAAACGGGATTTATAAAATGATTCCTATGTTAAAAATACGTATCCGTGTTATTCCTTAGCTAGATATACTTATAATCGTCTAGTATTGTGGCTGAAACCATAAAGCTCTATCTTTCTTGTTTAAGAACATTGATAAACTTTTGAAAAAAAAATTATGATGTGAAATTGTAATTAAAATAGTGATGACATATACTCTGAATTCATAGAAAATAATATTCAGGATGTGGAATTATTATTGATGTTCGGAAGGAGTAGGATCTTTCTGTAACATGAAATAATAAAATGTTAATATTTTTATTTTTTAATCATAAATCCATTACGAACAGAAAATATATACTTTCATGAGAAGAATATGCTTCTCTATTTTTTCACAACAAATAAAATCTTGATTTAATATTTGTGAATATTGATCTCAAGGCAATTTGAATGTTGAGACAGTGTTCTTTATGAGGTTTTAACGGCATGATTTACGCGCTCAATTTTAACATTGAACGGATTTTGCTTCCAATAAAACTGATCCTTTCTTTTCGAATGATTTCTGGAAATTGCTTTCTTTTTTCTCCAAATGTGTAATATTTATTTGGTCAAATCAAATTCATATTTAATTAAAAATAAATTCACTTTTATATAGAAACATTTTAATGTATCATTTTCTATTTTCTATTGACCTATATCTTGTTTCTTAATAAAAGCTTGAATTTTAGATTTAAGTCGTAAGATTTAGTTATTTTTTCAAATAGCGTAATTTTGGTCAAATCAAATTCATGTTATATTAAAAAATAAACTCAGATTTATAATTGAAACATTTTTATTGTATCATTTTCTATTCTGTACTGGGGTATGTCTATTCTTTTTTAATAAAAGCTTGAATTTTAGATTTAAGTAGAAAAATTTAGTTATTTTTTCAAATAGCGTAATTTTCTCAGCCTCTTAACTGCCAAAATGCTGCTTGTTGAAAAGGATATGATTTGGAAAATCTTCAGCTTACCACACATGGGTCACATGGGCCAATTTGAAAAAAAGCAGGATCTTGCTGGATCATGAACTGCCGCCAGTTCACTCAAGGCAATACCATCGGTGCAAACGCGTCCATCCAAAATTTCAAAAAATGAACGGATTCCAAGCCTACCTGAAGACCCGTAAATATTGCATTGTGGTGCAGTGGATATCGGCTCAGAACGAGAAATTGGAGAGTCGAATTCAATTTCAAGTTGAATTCGTTGCATTCACTTACGCGCTATGGGTTAAATTGCAGAACAGATTAGATTCTATAGCCCTGGTTTGCAACCAGCCTATGGCAAACTACTGCGGGAAAACCTTCTGGCCAGTCAATCATATCTCTTTCGAGACATGATCGCCCAAAGGTGTATCGCTTAACCCACTGACTGATAACAAATTTAGTATAGCAGATAAGGAAATCCAGCCTAGAATAGCTGAGGGTAGTTTTACACAACACGGTAACTTGCTACAAAATCAATACGTTGACTTTTAAAATCCAGGCATTTTCTTAAACCTACTTGTCAGATCGAATTTTTCATGTAAACACTATGCATGGAGTTAGACCCATTCAAATTATCTAAATTGTCAACTCTGTCTTATTAGAATTGTTTTTCTGATCGATGATTAGAATGTCTTTGAGCGATCGAAAGAATTCCTTTGTGTAAATATTCTTCTTCTTCTTCTTCTTCTTCTTCTTCTTCTTCTTCTTCTTCTATGTGTCTTGTCCTTTCAGGACGTAGTCGATCATAGCCTTCCGCGTCTCCGTATTCCTGGTAGCTCTGAGCACACTTTCTCCTGTTACACCACGCAAACCCAGTTCTGTCATCCACCTGCTCAGGTCCTTCAAATATGTTATCCGCTTCTTTCCTCTGTCTCTTTCTCCTACTATATGCCCTGTTAGTATCAGGTTCTCCAAGCCATCCTTCCTTATTGCATGTCCCAGGAACTGTAATTTTCTCTTCTTGATGCTCAATATTAATTTCCTTTTTGCTTACATCCTTTGCAAAACCTCATTATTGGTCACATGCTCGGTCCACGATATCCGCATCATCCTTCTGTAGAACCACATTTCAGCTGTTTCCAGTTTTTCCTTCATATTTGATGATACTGTCCAACATTCACTGCCATATTGAAGAACTGACATCACATAGCAATCTAGTATTCTTTATTTGTTTCTAGTTAAAGTTTCCTGTCTCTTAATACTTTACTCAGCTTCTGAAACGCGTCTTTCGCCATTCCTATTCGCCTTCAGATCTCTGTGTTGCAATTCCGTCCTCTGCTAGAACCCTCCCCAGGTATATAAATTTTTGTACCTACATGATTTTAGTATCCCACACCTGTATTTGGCATTTTGGGCTGCTCGTTTTGCTGATGACCATGCATTCGTTTTTCTTGCAGTTTATTTGTAGTGCTTTCTTGTCACTCTTCAGCCACATTCTGTAGGAGGTCTTGTAGTTTCGTTTCCGTGTCTGCCATCTGCACAGTATCATCTGCGTACCTTTTGTTGTTCAAATAGTGGCCTTCAATGACAAATCCTGGCATAATATCTAGGGCCCTCAGAATAGTCTCGCTGTATAAGTTGAATAGATCCAGTAAAAAGACACATCCAGTCATCTATTATGTTTCGGGAATCAACCCTTTATATAGTAAATATTTACGATCTCCAGGAACATTTATCGTGCAAACAATATTTACAGACTCACTATGCTTCTACGTAAAAATGATTAACCCAAAGCAATAATTATTTACACCATTATATTGTTCGGAGGGTTACTTGCTCCTACCACAACAATTATGTATCTAAACTTATTTATAAATAGAACTTTGTCGGTGTGTGTGTGTGTGTGTGTGTGTGTGTGTGTGTGTGTGTGTGTGGGTGTGTCCGTTACCTATAGACTCCAAAACGGCTGAACCAATTTTCTTCAAAATTTACACAGTTGTACTATAAGCGTCTGCGAGTGTTCTTATCGAGGTTTTGTGTCGAGGTACACCCGATATATATCGAAAATCGAAAATCGAAAAAATCGGGTTATAGAAGGAGTGGTCCGATTTTAATCAAATTTGATACACTCATAGACAAAGACATAAGAAACGATATTCAGAAGTTTCAAGGTTGCAGTTCATACAATAGTGCAGAAAACTGATAATATATATATATATATATATATATATATATATATATATATATATAAAAGGCAAGATGTTTGTGTGTGTGCGTCTGTTTATCTGCCTGTATGTCTGTATTTTTTTGAGCCCTTTTATTTTAGTTTTTGCTTCGGGTTTGGCTCTAAGTAGGTATCATTGTAGTTCTTAGTCTCAGCTATGATACCATTTATTCAGAGGACTTATTTAGCCTGCAAAATTTAGTTTACGACGAAAAAAACTTATTTGAAATCGATACCAGGAAATCAAAATTTGACTTACATCCATTCTTTTTTCTTTCAGTCTACGGTTTCGCTTTAACTGGAAACAACTGTTGCTTTTTAGTCTTTCGTGCCAACGTCCAAAGAGTCTGAGCTCCAGGACCATGGATTAGTTTTAAAGCTTTCATTACACTCGAGCAACGCCGGGCTATACTGCTAGTTTCGTATATTTTTACCACCGCTTCACTTCTTTCGCGTACAGATCTTTCATTCAATAATAAAAATTATAATTAGGAAACTCAAACCAGACTTCACACGCGTTAACAAAGAAATACAAAAAAATGACATCTCACTTATGTGGTTATTCCTGATAACGATAACATCAAAGTTAAAGAAATAGAGAATTTTAAGAAATATACCGACCACCGGACTGAAGATGCCAGAATGTGGGTCATTCGCACCATAACTGTCTAATTATTGGGCGTTGAGGTTTGTTTCATCAAAGGTAAAAACCTACATTATGAAAAATGGAAAAAACGCCTAGTATCCCATCGCTTCAGAAGTTTGCGTTGCTTGGCGCTAAAAATATTCTGCCGAAGTCGTATGACTTCTGTCTGAGATAGTATGACTTCAGTCAGTTAAATGCCATACGCTTGGGCGATCATGTCTCTTTCGAGACATGACTGACTGGGCAGAAGATTATCCCGCAGTAGGTTGCCATTGCTTTCTGCGGTAGACTGGTTGCCAGCCAAGACTATAGAACCCAATCTGTCCTATTATTTAACCCATAACTAGAAGGAATAGACGGATTAATACCTTTCCCAAGGGTCTTTGCGCGTAAGTGAATGCAATGAATTCAACTGGAATTCGAACTCGGCTTTCCGATTTCTCTTTCCTAGTCGATATCCAGTGCACCACAACGCACATCCTTAGTATGACTTACCCATTCTAAATTATGAAAACATATAATGTAAGATCTTTTTATTATTCTATTTGCCCTGTCCTTTCGGGACGTAGGCGCTTATGGCTTTCCATATCTCCCTATCCCTGGTGGCTCTTAGCATGCTTTCTCCTGTTATATCACGCAAGCCTAGTTCCATCATCCACCTGGTAAGGTCCTTCAAATAAGTTATCCGATGCTTTCCTCAGTCTCTATTCCCCTTTATCTGGCCTGTTAGTCTCAGGTTCTCCAAGCCCTCCTTTCTCATTGCATGTTCCAGGAACTTTAGCTGTCTCTTCCTGATGCTTAGTATTAATTTCCTTTTCGTTTCCATCCTTTCCAAAACCTTATCATTGCTCACATGCTCGATCCATGATATTCGCAGCATCCTTTTGTAGAACCACATTTCAGTTGTTGCAAGTTTTTCCTTCATCTTTGATGATATTGTCCAGTTTTCACTGCCATATTGAAGACCTGAAAACACATAGCAATCCAGTACTCTCTTCTTTGTTTCTCGAAAAATTGTCCTGTTTCTTAATACTTTGCTCAACTTCTGGAACGCTTCCTTCGCCATGCTAATTCATCTTATATCCATTTAAAAAACAAATACATGCAAAATAATAATAATAATAATAATAATAATAATAATAATAATAATAATAATAATAATAATAATAAAGCTCTTGAACAGATGAAGTAACGCTGGTATAACAAACCTCTGCTTTTCCAATATCCAGAACATGCTAATAAACCCGATGTTGATAAAGTTAATACTCATCGATGGTTATGTGCATCTGGATTAAAGTCTGAAACTGAAGGCTTTATTCTTGCAACGTGAGATCAGTCTTTTCAGTAGGAACTTTCAGGCAAATGCCATACAGAATAAGTTGCATCTAAAATGCAGGTTCTGTGACAAATATCAGAAAAAATAGACTATCTAATCTCAGGATGCACTGTACTTTCCCCAAATGAATATAAAAATTGTCACGATAGAGTGGGTCAGTATTTACACTGGACAATGTACAATCAATTTGGAAAATATGCAAAGAAACATTGGTATGAAATTCACCTAGCACCGGTTATAGAAATAAATTCTATGATCATCCCTTGTTCCCTGTTTAGGATGTGGTTTCCGGCTTTCTCTTTTCCAATCTTCTCACTTTGGTTTCTTTTTTTTTTTTCAATTGGAGAAGATAGATCTATCTATCGCCCGGTTCACACTCCACCCACGTCTATTGAACAGGTTAAGAGGCTCATCCCTTGTTCCCTGCTTAGGATGTGGTTTCCGGCTTTCTCTTTTCCAATATTTTCACTATTACGTAGCCCCCTGCACATCAGTGGCGTTACCGCTTTGCTCGGGTTGATACGATTAAAAAAAAAAAAAATCTTCATGAAACGTTTCCTGAGAAGTAGATTAGTAGAAGAGATTCAGTTAATTGGCTGACAGGTTCACCTGACTTGATCCCAATGGATTTCTTCTTTGTGGGTGGGGGGACACAAGGCCAAAATTTATAATCGAAAACCAAAAAGTGTTGGTGATATAAAAGATTCCATAAAGATGCATTTCAAGAAATCAATACACAAAGAGACGAGGGTAAAATGTTTGTCAAAGCGTCATGGGTAGATTTCAAAACTGTAAATTATGACGGACAACCATTTAAGCCCTGCTTTGGTGACATTTAAGTACTTCTGTATTTATTGTACACAATAGAATTTAAATTCCAATGTAATAATTGTGTTAGAAAATATAATTGTGTAATCTGAAAATACTGTCCATCTACTTTTGGACCACACTGTGTGTATGTTTTAATTGTCAACATAATAATTGTATTTGTAAATATAATTGTATATGTAATCTGAAAATAAATATTATCATTTACTGTTCACCAACTTTTGGACCGTCCTGAATGTATAATCGATTGTCAACATAATAATTGTATTTCTAAATAAAATTTTATACGTAGTCTCAAAATAAATGTTATCATTTACAGTCCACCCACTTTTGGACCACCCTTTGTGCGTATTCAATTGTCAACATAATAATTGTATTTCTAAATAAAATTTTATACGTAGTCTCAAAATAAATGTTATCATTTACAGTCCACCCACTTTTGGACCACCCTTTGTGCGTATTCAATTGTCAACATAATAATTGTATTCGTTAATAAAATTGTTTATGTAATCTCAAAATAAATGTTATCATTTACTGTTCACCTATTTTCGACCACCCTGTATGTATTTGACAAACTAAGATTGGTTTATATATCGTCAGATAGATTTAAACTGGAGAGAAATACAGATTGAAGAAACTCTTTACTGCTTTAAATAATTGTTTAGGTATTGATATATTTTTATATTATATTATTTTATGGTTTGTGGCTGAAGTTGCAATGATTTGTCTTTAAGTAATAAGTTCAGAATCTAATGTCCAATTGTTGCCTCGGTTTGATTTGATACTGAGAAGTGAAGCGACGGCACAAGTCAACTTTAACATGGCGTGTCTTTAACAATGTTCAAATAAAAAGCATGGAAAAAATGGAATTGGGAGCGAGTTGAACGTTAACGTTGTCTGATGTCAAACGGGGGTAGCAGAGATCAAAATGACAAAAGAAAGAACGACAAGGGAAGAATATCTAGAAAAAGGACAACGTTAGTAAACGATGTGTCGGAGTCGAAGCGTTAAACCCAAATGGATTTGTCATGTTGTTCCGGTGAACGCCCAAGCTCAGAGATGCGTGTAAGTGGCACTTCGAAGAAATTGATCCACGTGCTTATCTTGCAAACCATTGATAATGAACACAAGATTTTCATTCTGCCTCATAAACTCCGCCTTATGATAGAAGTAGTTTTATTTTCGTGAAGCAAATTTCCTATTCGTACGTAAATTAAAAACAAATACACACAGCGGCAAAACAGACACACATTTACATACACACTTCTCTGTTTTCAAATAGAGGCACATGTTGCACTGTTTCATCGGCTAGTTATACTACTTTCAACCTTTTCCAGCCACGAGAGTTCCAGCCCAGATAAATGATTGAATTTGAATTTATTATTATTTCATAAACGGACTTTTTAAGTTTATAATTACGCATGTGGTTGTGCGTTGTGGTGCAGTATATATCGGCTCAGAAAGAGAAAATGGAGGGCCGAGTTCGAATTACAGTTGAATTCGTTCGTTTCTACTTTCTTGTTGCTTACACGCTTCGTCAATAGACTTTTCAGATTATTCTGACGAACAACATCAATGTTGCTACAGGTTTTCTCTTATATGGCTGTGAATACTGGAATAGTCGTTGATTTTTTGGACATAATAATGGTTTAGTGACACAAGTTTTACTAATTAATCCATAGCTAAGAGGGAGAGAAGAGGTGGATTCATTCCTTTTCCAAGTGTATTTGCGCTGTTTTGATTGAGATTTTGAATATATTCAACACCTGATACTAGAAATCAAAACTAAAATTAATGAAGCAAATCACCAAACCTAGTTTGGCGAAGAATATATCGGGTTAAGGTTAAGGAGTTGAAATTACCTCCTCAGTTATCCAATGAAGCTGCTGCCCACAATATATATATATATATATATATATATATATATATATATGATTGACGCCATTTCGGTCGGGTTTCAGTCCTGGGTTAAAAAGCAATCGGAGTCTGATGAGAATCGGATAAAAATTGTGGATCTGTATAAAGGGCATACAGACAGATAAACAGACACACACACAAACATTTTGCCTTTTATATATATATTTTATATATATATTTATATATATCTCTTGTCTGGCTCAACAGCTTAAATCACTGGAGAAGCAACTAACACAAGTCACCATGGAGAGGCAGGTTCGCAGAAAGCAAAATGACAGCTCCGACAGACCAGAAACAAAGCATAAATGCAGCCTCTGCAACAAAGACAATCACTTCTGCATCGGTTTCTTTAGTCACAGACGCCGATGTTCCAGCCAAGCAGACAACTAGGATGCTATCCATGGTCAACCTTGACCGACGGAAGCTTACTACTGATTATTTCTTGTATACGGATAAAAATTACAAAACAATATTTTTAAATGAAATCTTAATTTCAATTCATAAAAATGGGTGTGAACATTACATGGTTACCCACATTACATGCATCTGTATGTAGACAAAATTTTATTACATTTTATAAAAAAAAACATATATCCTTCAGGATATAGGTATAAGCTGTGTTATCTAAACTTATTTATAAATAGAACGTTGTCTGTGTGTGTGTATCTGTGTGTGTGTGTGTGTGTGTGTGTGTCCCCGTTATCTATAGACTCCGAAATGGCTGAACCGATTTTCTTGAAAATTTACACAGTTGTACTATAAGCGTCTGCGAGTGTTCTTAGCTAGGATTTGTGTCGAGGTACCTCCGGTAAATATCGAAAATCGAAAAAATTGGGTTATATAAGAAGTGGTCCGATTTTAATCAAATTTGATACACTCATAGACAAAGACATAAGAAACGATATTCAGAAGTTTCAAGATTGCAGTTCGTACAATAATGCGGAAAATCGATAATATATATATATAAAGGGCAAGATGTTTGTGTGTGTGTCTGTTTATCTGCCTGTAATCTGTATTTTTTTCATCCCTTTTATTTTATATTTTGCTTCGGGTTTGACTCTAAGTAGGTCTAATTGTAGTTCTTAGTCTCAGCCATGATACCATTTACTCGGAGGACGTATTTAACCTTCAAAATTCAGTTTACGTTGATAAAAACTTATTTAATATCGATACCAGGAAATCAAAATTTAATTTACATCCATTCATTTTTCTTTCAGTCTACGGTTTCGTTTTAACTGGAAACAACTATTGCTTTTAGTCTTTCGTGCCAACGTCTAAAGAGTCTGAGCTCCAGGACCATGGATTAGTTTTAAAGCTTTCATTACACCCGAGCAACGCCGGGCTATACTGTTAGTATATATATATATATATATATATATATATATATATATATATATATACACACACACGCACACACTAGGTGCGATTGGTAAATTGTCGCAATTATTTTATTATTTCAAATATTCTTTAGGCTGAGTCTGAGCTCCAGGACCATGGATTAGTTTTAATGCTTTCATTACACCCGAGCAACGCCGGGCTATACTGCAAGTATACTTATAATTACTTATTGTATCATATGTTTTTGTTAACTTCCTTTGTTGCCTTCCATTGTTTTTTTAGCCTCCATGTCATTCTTTTCAAATTTCTTTAATTCCTTCTCCACTTATATGTATTTTTTTAGTATTTTGTTATTTTATCTTATGTTAAGTGCCATACGTGATACACGCTTGGGCGATCATGTCGCAAAAGTGACATGACTGACTGGGCAGAAGGTCATCCTGTAGCAGGTGCCATTGCTTTCTTTGGTAGACTGGTTGCCAGCCAAGACTACAGAACCCAATCTGTTCTGTTATTTAACCCATAACTGGAAGGAATAGACGGATTACTATTTTTCTCAAGGCTATTTGCGCGTAAGTGAATGCAAGGAATTCAACTGGAATTCGAACTCGGCTCCCCGATTTCACATTCCGTGTCGATAAGTTTTTCAGTTTTAACATATTCCTTCTCCATCCTCCTAATGTTCCTGCTTCTGCTCATTCTCTTTGTTATCCACTCTTTCCTTATTTTATTTTTCATTCTATTTATTTGTTCTTTTATATTTCTTTTTTATGATTTTTTCTATTTAATTTTCTCCATTCTTCTTCATTTTTTCTTCTTATTATTCTTTTCGTCCATAATTGTTGGCTTCAGATTTTAATATTACGTCTCATAAATCTCTTTCAAGGCGCCCTATCCTTTCCCTAAAAAAAAGAAACAGCACCACATCATCAGCTGTGGGAACAGAATGTATGAGAAAGAGAGTTGGGCTTGGGGTTCTGGACACTTAAACGTCCGTTCATTTCTGTTGTCCCCCATCTGATGAATATTGTCACCCATATCATCGCGGATCGTCATGGGGGCATGGTAGCATCCCCAATTTGCCACCAGCAGCACGTCTTAAACACTTCTAGAAACAAGCAGTGGCATGTACGCATACATATACACGTGTGAATACGCATGTGAAGATGTGTGTGCGACTAAGTATGTTTACACACTAGAGCCACAGCCACAGATATAACCTGAACAAATCAAACATCTTTAACGTTTCCACACAAAAGAGAGGTAACGTCTGAATTGGAAAGTGCACAGAGGCTTTTACTTTGTTATAGGGACACTGAGGTAGTTTTGGGAGGAAGAAAGAAATACTTTCGAGTGAGCAAGAGGACGATGGGAGAGAAAAAAAGAGAGACAGAGAGAGGCAGAAAAAGTAGAAAAATATTTTGGATCGAATGAGAGAGAGAGAATAAGAGAGGTAGGGGGAAAGACAGAGTAGAAAAAATATTTTGGATCGAATGAGAGAGAAATAGAGAGATAGAGTGGGAAAGAAAGAGTAGAAACATTGCTTTGGATCGAATGAGAAAGGGGGAGAGAGAGGGAAAAGAAGAAAAAGTACAAAAATTGTTTTGGATCGAATGAGAGAGAGAGAGAGAGAGAGAGAGAGAGAGAGAGAGTGAGAGAAAAAGAGTAGAAAAATATTTTGGATCAAATTAAAGTCACAGAGAGGAAGAAAGAGTAGAAACAATATTTTGAATTGAATAAGAGAGACAGTGAAGGGTGAGAACAGATATAAATAAAGAAAAAAAGACTTAAAAAGAAAAAAGAAAGAAAGAGAACGAAAAAAAGAAAGAAAGCGAGAAAGAGAAAGTTGTGAACTCAAAAGAGACTGTTAGGAAACAAGGAAAAACGAAAAAAGAAAAAAGAGACTAAAGAAACTAAAAGAAAATTGAAAAAACTCCAAGAAGAAGAAAAAAAAAAGAAAATTAAAAATTAAAAAGAGTGTAAAAAAAGAAGTAAAAAATGAAATGATTGGTAAAAAAAAAGACAAAGAAAAAGAAAAGAAAGAAGAAAGAAGGAAGACAAAAAAGTTAAGAGAGATAATAGACAACAAAGAAAAAAGTTAAAAGTCAAACAGGCTCACACAATCAGTAAAGTGCTATTAATGATATACGCTTAAGCTTTTATGTCTCAAAAAGAGACATGACTGATTCGGCAGAAGATTTTCCTACAGAAGTTTGGCATTGCTTGCTAACCTGGCTGTAGAACCCAATCTGTCCAGTTATTTGACTCATAGATGGAGGAAATAGGCATATTAATGTCTTTCTCAAGGGTATTTACGCGTAATATAAGTAATTTCCTAAATATACGTGATTTACTCTAAAATCCATTGCATTATAAAAACTGTATAAAATTATTTCATTATATATATAAATTATTTCATCTATATGTATAAAACTATTACAATATATATATATATATATATATATATATGAAATGAATTGTTTGAACATTATTTTTTATCGATACTCGTATTTAAGTCGACATTCTGTTTTTTTAATTAAACAGTATTATATATTTATATCTACTGGCCTGATTATTTACGATAAATCGTTATTACGAAAATGTATGTCATTCGGCAGGATTCGAACCTGTGATCCCGATCTACATAGGGGAAGCATATATAATATTGTTTAATTAAAAAACAAAATATCTACTTAATTACGAGAATCGATAAAAAATATTGTTCAAACAATTCATTTCAAATTGTCGGTTGTTTATAACCAAGTTTCGTTAAAATTCGTTAATTTCAGTAACACACACACACACACACACACAGATATATATATATATATATATATATATATATATATATATATATATATTGTAGTAGTTTTATTATACTTAGTTACAATAAAACATTTTGACCAGCCATCGCCTGTCGGAAATCACTCAATTGTACTATGTAAAATGTTTTTATTATAACTCAGTCAGTTAAGTGCCATACGTGATATACGCTTGGGCGATCATGTTCCGAAAGAGACATGACTGACTGGGTAGAAGGTTATCTCGCAGAAGGTTACCATTGCTTTCTGCGGTAGACTGGTTGCCAGCCAAGGCTATAGAACCCAATCTGTCCTATTATTTAACTCATAAATGGAAGGAAGAGACGGATTAATACCTTTCCTAAGGGTATTTGTGCGTAAGTGAATACAATGAATTCAACTGGAATTCGAACTCGGCTCCCCGATTTTTCACTTCGAGTCGATCTCCACTGCACCACAACGCACATCCTGTAAGTATAATAAAGATATAACAATAATAATATTGCTCTACTCTGCATAGAGCACTTTTAAAGAGTAAATACTAGGGACTGGAACTTTACCTTATTTTTTCTTGCTGTTACTAATATATATATATAAAGTAGTATTCTTGGTACTTTGTAAGGTCAATTCCACATTGGACTGTAATCCAGTGAAAGCTCAATGTTAGAATTTAACAGTGTATTATAATGGAAATAAATTGGATGCCTTTATAATCGGTAATAGTTTATTTCGCAGAGCTCTTACAGACCGCTCTTCAGACCAAATTCTTCACAAAGAACGGTCTGTAAGAGCTCAACAAAATAAGCTATTAACAATGGATTTATAAAGGTATCCAATTTATTTTCATTTATATATATATATATATATATATATATATATATATATATATATGTGTGTGTGTGTGTGTGTGTGATATAAAGAAATAAAGTTTATATTTCGTAAATATAAATAATTTACACTCAAATCTCTTGTTATATAATAGGTGAATAAGATTATTTCATCATATATATATTTTTTTGACAATGTGACAATGAATGTCTATTATGTTTAATCAAAACATCGTATTTTGGCTTTATTTTTGGGTGAAAATAAAAACAAAAATTGTCCAGGATTTTATGTCAGCACAAGATAAAATCATCTTTGGTGGTGAATGTCTATATATTAACGTCCCTGTAAGCTCTCTGAAGATGGCTGATGTGAGCCGAAAGCTTAGAACCAGAAAAATAAAAAAAATTATGCAAACTTAATGGGAGTAGATAGACTAAACTATCGCCCGGTTCAAACTCCACCCACGTCTATTGTACAGGTGTAGAGGCTCATCCCTTGTTCACTGTTCAGGATGTGGTTTCCGGCTTTCTCTTTTCCAATCTTTTCACTTTTCCTTTTTTCTTTTTCATTTTTTTTTTTAATTGTAGTAGATAGACTAAACTATCGCCCGGTTCACACTCCACCCACGTCTATTGTACGGTGTAGAGGCTCATCCATTGTTCCCTGTTTAGGATGTGGTTTCCGGCTTTCTCTTTTCCAAATCTTTTCACTCTCACGTAGCCCCCTGCACATCAGTGGCGTTACCGCCTTGCTCGGGGTGATATGATTAAAAAAGAAAAAAAAATGAACAATTTTATTCCTTATTTTCACCTAAAATAAAAGCCAAAATACGATATTTAGAACGACTTATGATTAAACATAATAGACATTAATTGTCTGTTATATTTAACAGTATATGTTTAGAAAATTAACTGGTGCTCAATATATATTTGATAAGTAACAAATAGAAAACATGTTTAAAACTAACATGTTTTTTATTTAATCAATATGGAGATGAAAAGAAAATTCTGGTATTTTTTATTTTTGCCTAATTTGCTTTTAATTGGTTAAGTAAACCTCACATGTGTTTGTCTTTTCGTGCAATGTTCGAAATAAATATTTTTTAAATGTACATATGGTATATCTTTTTGTTCATTATTTTGTCATTCTGTTGGCATCTAATCCATATTTGATACATATTGAATCCCAATTCTTTTTAAGAAAGTGTAGAAACTGTTCGTAGTAATTGTTGTCCCAAAATACTTTCACTTAATTATTTAACCATTATAAAGAGATTTCCTTTTTTTTTTGCTTTTTCTTTTTTTTTTTTTTTTTTGTATCCTGTATTGTTTTGTTCAGGAGAAGTAGCAGTTTCGTTTATATTGAACATTTTGTCTCAATGATCAAATATTTTTTTGTAATGATCAAAGAATTTATTAGGCGTGCTTCAATTGTTCCTCAGTCACACTCTCTCAGCTGAACTAAAATGGAATCAATAGATACAGCAATTGTTACAAAGGTTGGGTCACTCTGTCGCTCCAGGACGTTTTTCTCGTCAGAATGCATCTCGCACAAATCTACCATTCCTCCGTGCGTTGAATACTGCTGCCATATCTAGTCGGGCGCTCCTGCAATTCATCTCGGGTTTCTCGACAAATTTCAACGGAGGATCTGCAGTGGAATCGATCCCAAATTGGCAGCTCGACTCCAGTCACTTTCCCATTTCCTTTTCTTTTTCTAATTCTTTTTCTTTCTCTTTTTTCAGTTTATGATTTTTTTCATATTTTTCTTTTTCTTTCTTTCTTTTGTTTATTTTGAGTCGGGGAGGAAATGTTTTTCGGAGGTTACCGTTATTGGATCCATTGTATTCACTTACACGCAAATACCCTTGGGAAAGGTATTAATCCGTCTCTTCCTTCCAGTTATGGGTTAAATAGCAGGACAGATTGGGTTCTATAGCCTTGGTCGGCAAACAGTCTGCCGCAGAAAGCAATGGCAACCTACTGCAGGATAATCTTCTACCTAGTCAGTTATGTCTCTTTCGAGACATGATCACCCAAGCGTGTATCACGTATGGCACTTAACTGACTGACTGACCGTTACAAATATATATTCTCGTTATGGGCACGTGAGTGTCTGTATGTGATTCTTTTCTGGATGATTTTGAATATTAACAGTTGTATCTTTTGGGTCTGACGAACAGCACCTTTGGCTGCGAAATACGTATTACACATGAACTTGTAGAATATCTAAAAAATGTTCTAGATTATATTACTCTGTTAAATTAAATGAATAAATTTAACATTGAGTACTTTTGAGTTCGTCTCTATCGGAATTTACCTGACTTAAAAGCCATATATTCTACATCATATATATATATATATATATATATATATATATATATGAGCTGTCTAATTATAAAAAAAACACAATATCTACTCAAATACGAGTATCCATAAAAAATAATGTTCAAATAAATATATATATGTGCATATATATATATATATATATATATATATATATATATATATATAATTTCACCTAAAGCAAGGAAGCAAGGAGCCGGACGAGAGTTTTACAAGCGAAAAGTGCGATAGAAGAAACTGTTAGCAGAGGACGTACAGTTCGATATAGCAATTTCCACTATAAAATGATGAGGCATAGCCAACAATATACTACTGCACTTGAGTTCATAAATTCAGAACAATTACCATGAAAATATTTACAAAAATCGAGAGGAAAGCTACGTTAAGGCGATAAAAAACGGACTGATGCCAATATACGAAAAATCTTAATAAAATCTCATAAACTTTCACTCCTCTATCACATTCAATGAAACCTGTATAAAAGAAAGAAATAGTCTGAAACACACACACACACACACACACACACACACACACACACACACACACACACACACACATATATATATATATATATATATATACGCGTTAATATATATATATATATATATATATATATATATATATATATGTAAGCGTTAAAAATCCAGGATAGGATTGGTAAATCATCCGGTATAAGGTTAGTTATTAATTCAGGAGAATCCTAGTAATATGGTATATATATATATAATTTACAGAGCAGATATTTATTTATTTTTCTGTAAATTCAGATAAAATTTAGAGGGGAAATAGCGCTTTTCAACATGTCAGTTGAAGACACCACGTTCAAACAAATTCTTTCTTTAAACGGGATTGACAATGCATATCTTAAACTGACATGTTGAAAATGGCAATTTCCCCTCTAAATTTTATCTGAATTTACAGATAAATAAATAAATAAATTAATAAATATATATATATATATATACATATATATCTATATATATATATACACGCACCTATAGATGTGTGCGTATATTATTATTATTATTATTATTATTATTATTATTATTATTATTATTATGCAAAGTAACTCTATTACATTTACATTTAGAAAGAATCTGTCGAAACACATAAAATTTGTTGCTACTATATTAAAAACAATAAAATTATTAGTCAATTCTAAATAAAACAATGAGACCAAATTTACTCTATCATCCTAATAACTGTCACAAAAACATGCATAGGAGAAACCTCAAGGAATCTAAATAAATGATTAAATGAACACAATAGAGACATTTTGCAAAACAATACATAAAATGCGTTGGTTGTCCACCATAACGAAACTGACCACAAATTTGACTTAAAAAAATTCTATTTAGATTCAAGGAGAAAATAATTATTCCTGCAAAGCCCGAATGATCGTGGTCAAGTGGTCTAAGACACGTCAGATCTAGTGACGGTTTCCCGTAGGGAACGCAGGTTCGAATTTTGCCGCGGTGCGCATATTTTCTTGCAAAAAAGATTTCTTGATTATTCAGGCTACTAGATGTAAATAAATATGCTGTTTAATAAAATCAAAACTACTCAAAGATGAGCATCAATTAAAAAAATTGTTTGAACCAATAAATTTTAAAAAATGTATCGTATTTAATCGATTTCGCAATGGCCTTCGTAAATAAATTGTTTTTGTTTACATTAGGATATGAAACAGAGCAGATATGAATATCTCGAAAATCGGGAAAGATGTGTTCAAAGGCACTATTCGGGCTTTGTCTGATCGGGAGGTCCTACGTGATCAAACTATCTGAGACATGTGAAATCTAATAACGGTTTAACCGATGGGATGCGTGTTTCTGCCGGAGTACGCATGTTTTCCTGACAAGATTTCCCGATTATTTAAGGTAGTAGATGTAATTAAATATAATGCTTAATAATAATAATAACAATAATAATAATAATAATAATAACATTAAAAACAAAAACAAAAAATATGTGTATCAATTAAAAATAATGTCAGATCTAATAAAGGTTTAACTGATCGGATGCGTGTTCGAACCCTGCCGGAGTGCGTATTCTTTTCAAGCAAGATTTCCCGATTATTCAGGCCAGTAGATGCAATTAAATATAATGTTTAATAATAATAATCATAATAATAAAACTAAAAAAACAAAAATATGAGTATCAATTAAAAATAATGTCAGATCTAATAAAAGTTTAAACGATCGGACGCATGTTCGAATCCTGCCGAAGTACGCATGTTTTGCTAACAAGATTTCTCGATTATTCAGGCTAGTAGATGTAATTAAATATAATACTTAATAATAATAATAATAATAATAATAATAATAATAATAATAATAATCACAGAAGAGGATGTTAAATGTGCACTGAAAAAAGCACAAAATTGGAAATTTCCAGGAACAGATAAAATTCCTAACTTTTTGCTATATTTTTAAATACAATATACAAGATATCACCCGTCAACATCAATTTCATCCAACAATATATGTCGATATGGAAAACAACTCTTTACCTCAATCATATAAATGGAACCTATAAGTCTTGTGAAATAAACATCACACGAGGTATATTTCAAGGTGACACTTTGTCTCCCTTACTATTCTGCATATCATTAATAGCACTAACCAGTCAACTTAACAAGACAGAATGGGTTAGAAAATAGCCCAAAAGAAAATAAGCCATCTATTTTACATGGATGACTTAAAGTTGTATGCTAAGAATGATAATGAGCTGGAAGGTCTTCTGCAAACTGTAAAATGCTTCAGCGAAGACATTGGAATGAAATTCAATTTGAATAAATGTGCTAAAGCTACAGTTTTACGTGGATCGCTACAACAAACATCCTCAATTAGCTTAGACCCAGCTGTAACAATAAAAGATTGAGAGCCAGAAGAAGCTTGTAAATAACCAGGTGTAAATGAGAGTGAAAACATTCACCATAAATAAATGAAAGAAATAGTGCGTAAAGAGTACTATAGAAGGCTACGACTGATATTAAAAACTGAATTGAATTCTCAGAACAGAATTATGGCCATTAATAGCCTTGCCATCGCAGTTGTCGAATATAGTTTCAACATCTTAAACTCGACTCTAAATGACATCAGGCGAATTGAAAGCAAGAAAGCTTCTTTCTAAGCATAAGATGCATCATCCAAAGGCTGATGTAGACCGTCTATAAAGAAGGTGGAAGAGGTCTTATGCAGCTGGAATTGTCATACAAAACAACAACTATTGGCTTACTAACATACATAGAAACAACAAAGGATTGGATGATACAATTAGTCAAACAACATGAAAACAGAGAGAAAAATATTCAATTATGAAAGAAGGCAGTAAATACAAACAATATTTACAGTTAGTAGATTCTGTAGAAAAGCAAAACAGAAGCCAAGAACCAACTATTGCAGCAAAAAAATATGAAAATGAAAGCCAAGGATAAAGCTCTTGAACAGATGAAACAACGCTGGCAATACAAACCTCTGCATGGCCAATATCCAGAACGTACCAAATAAATCCAATGTTGATAAAGTTAATACACATCGATGGTTACGTGCATCTGGATTAAAGTCTGAGACTGAAGGTTTTATTCTTGCAGCGCAAGACCAAAATCTTTTCACTAGAAACTTTCAGGCAAATATTATGCATAATAATGTGAATCCAAAATGTAGCTTCTCTGAAAAATACCAAGAAACAATAGACCATCTAATCTCAGGATGTTCTGTATTGCCCAAAATGAATATAAAAATCGTCACGATAGAGTGGGGCAATATTTACATTGGACAATGTGCAAGCACTATGGAAAATGTAAACAAACACTGGTATGAACATCACCCAGCACCGGTTACAAAAATAGAAGGTGTCACCATTCTATACAGACAGAAAAATTGAAGCAAATAGGCCGGACATTATTGTTAAAAACCAGAAAGAAAAAACTTGTCTATTAATTGATATGGCTTGTCCAGCGGATTGTAAAATAGCAACCAAGGAATTCGAAAAACTATCAAAATATAAAGACCTGGAAATTGAAATATAAAAAAATGTGGAAATTGAAAACAATAATTGTACCAGTGATAGTAGGTCAACTTGGAATGATAAAAAATGGAATAAAACAACACATTGAAAGAATCCCTGGAAACCTCAGCTTAAGAGATATAGAATAAATTGTTTTGTTAAGTACAGCCCACACACTAAAGAGAACTTTGACTATGTAACGCTAGAGAAAATACGTCGTCGTCCTGCGGCCATTGGTCGTGATAGAACTTACTACACCCCTCCAGTATTCCCTGTGCATTTGGAACCATGTTGCAGTTTTGCAGCGAAATTCATAATCTTGTCAAATAGCTGAATACTTGATGCTTCGCCAGGGTTACCAAGTGTGTTTTTTTTATTGTGACACTAACAGTAGATGGGTTACCTCCAGGCCCCATCCTGTTATTTAACCCATAACTGGAGGGAAGGTACTAGTGCTGAAGTGAATGCGGGGTACTCAACTGGAATTCGAACTCGGCTCACCGATTTCTCTTTCCAAGCCTATAATAGGGATGATAAAGGAGATATAATAAACATGAAATAGAGCCATAACAACACACCAAGACCTGCAATTAGGTTTTCTTGCGACAATAGCAGAAATCGAAATATGATCTAAAATGACAACATATTAATAATAATAATAATAATAATAATAATAATAATAATAATAATAATAATAATAAACAAAAAACAGAGATCTACGCAAATATGAGTGTCCATTAAAAATAATGTTTAAATTAAAACTATGTTGGGTTTAATGGATTTCGTAAATACATATATGATAAAATATAGTTTTATGGTTAAGGTATGCTATATTTATGGATGGATGTGCGTTGTGTTGCGGCTCGGAGCGAGAAATCGGGGAGCCGAGTTCGAATTTCAGTTGAAATCACTTACGCACAAATACCTTTGCGAAAGGTATTAATCCGTCTTTTCCCTCCAGTTATGGGTTAAATAAAGGGATAGATTGTGTTCTTTAGCCTTGGCTGGCAACCATTCTACCGCAGAAAGTAATGGCAACTTATTGTGAGATAAACTTCTGCTAGTCAGTTATGTCTCTTTCGATCGTCCAAAGCGTGTATCACGTATGGCACTTAACTGACTGATATTTATGGATAAAAGTGCTCAATATCAGTGACAGAGCGTATGTAAATATAAAAGTGAACAGCGATGTCATCACCGATCAGCGACACCTGTTCATTTTTTAACGCTGACTTCATACCCATAAGATTTTGTTCATGAACGAATTAGATAGTAACAGAAGCAAGAAACCGGAAAAGAATTGCACAGTTGAGAGGTACATCAGAAGATACTATTAGTGTAGAACTTGCGGTTACATCTAGCTATTTCAGCAATAAAAAGATGAGACTTAGTCTCCACCAGAGCATTTGACATGGAAATATTTATAGAGAAGACGGAAGGGAACCATGTCAACGGAGTCTGAAAAAACAGAGATGCCAGGTCAGTACCGATAATATTATATACCTTTCTTTGGATGGTGTCGAGATTCTAGAGATATATATCAGGAGCACCAAACCAGATATTTATCTTTTTAATAATCTATTCCACAGGTAGAAATCCTCTGATACGCCATTATTTTAATATGTTCAACATTTGATAAGGGCTCATATTCCTATTTTGAATTTGTCTTTTCGTTATATGTATTTAAGTGTACTATTTTTAAAAATTGTTCTAAATAAGGAAGAGGGAAAAAATTTAAGCGAAATAGAAGATAGAGGAAAAAAGGAATGAAAGAAAGAAAGAAAGAAAGAAAGAAAGAAAGAAAGAAAGAAGGAAAATTAACATTATCTTGGTGAAATAAACTAAATATGCAAATTGTAAAATCAAATGCGAAGCTTTAAATGAAAACGAGACATTCAAAGCGGGAAGAAGGAAGAGTAAGGTGTGGAAACCGGAGAGTAACGAGTTAAATGAAGGGAGAGCCTTTAAAGTTCGTAGGCTAAGGAAGCGATTTAACATTGTCGCCTTTTCTTTTTCTTTATCTTTTCATTCGCGTCTCTTGTCAGTTTATGCAAATAAGACGGAGCCAAGCAGTGGACTGCGTCTCGTTCACCTCCCGGATCATAACAATGCCACATTTCATTATCTCTAAAATGCTTCTTCGAATTGGATGGATCGCGTCCAGTCGTTTTATGCTTTCATTTTTTTCCTTTGCTATTTAGTCCCGGATTTTCTTTCTTTATTTGACGAAAAGGCGCCCTTATATTGAGGTAAAGCGCGTTGAAAAGTCGTAAATCGGCACACAGGAGACATGAAATCTCCACTTGGGAACGGCAAATATGCCCACTTATTTATTATAGAAGTTGCTGCTGTGGCTGTTATGATAATAATAATAATAATGTTGTAGTAGTAGTACGGCCTGTGAATAGATTATAAAACAATATTTCTAAGACGTTCATGTAATACCTCGAAATTAGCATATGATCCGGACGGAAGGTCAGACTATCAAATCAACACAGTTACCTGAATTTTAATTCTTTCTCAAACAGATTATTTCTTCCCAATATTCCGACGTGTCTGCATTTAAACTTCTTTCTGTCTACTCATTTCTTCTGAGTTAAGCTGAGATGTTCAAGCTACGGTTGATATTTCCGAAGGGTGGGGTAATTCTTTAAACCTCTTTCTGTCTACTCATTTCTTCTTCTGAGTTTAACTGAGATGTTCAAGCAAACGGTTAATGTTTCTGGAGTGGGGTAATTCTTTGGATTTTTATTTATATCGTAACTGGAATATTTTTCAAGATACAAAATCAAGTGTTGTCGTTTCTTTTTATTTGATTATGTAAAAAGGAAAGTTCATTAAAATCTTTAAAGGTTTTTTTTCATTATGCTGTTGGCATTTATTTATTTTCAAGAAATAATTTCTTGATTTTTAATTTTTCTAATGTTTAGAATCAGTCAGTTAATGCCATGAGTGATACACGCTTGGGAGATCATGTCTTTTTCGAGTTTTGACTAAGATGTGGGCTGTATTGTAATGGATATCGCTTTGGAATGTGCGTTGTGGTGTATTAGATATCTGTTCGGAATGGTAAATCAAAGAACCGAGTTCGAATTCCAGTTGAATTTATTGCATTCCCTTACGTGCAAAGATATTAATCATCTCTTCCTCCAGGTATACATTGAATAGTATAACAGATTTGGCTTCTGTAGATTGGTTGGCAACCAGTTTACCGCCGAAAGAAACGACCGCGGGAAAGTTACTGCGGGTAAATCGTCTGCCTAATTAGTCATGGATCGAAAGAGACATGATCGTCCAAGCGTGTATCACGTATGATACTTAACTGAATATTTAGAATAATTTCCATATTCTTTAATTTAAAGAGTAGATAGGATCGCTGGATGTGCGTTGTGATGCAATGAATATCGACTCGGACCGACAAATCGGGGAGCCGAGTTCGAATTCCAGTTGAATTTCTTGCATTCGCTTACGCCCAAATACCCTTTGGAAAGGTATTAATCCGTCTCTTCCCTCCAGTTATGGGATTATATAATAGGACAGATTGGGTTCTATAGTATTGGCTGGCAACCAGTCTACCGCAGAAAGCAATTACAACCTACTGCGGGATAATCTTCTGCCCAGTCAGCCATGTCTCGAAAGAGACATGATCGCCCAAAGCGTGTGACACTTAACTGACTGACTGACAGATAGGTTCGCCTATCATGCACTTCACACTTCTCTCCGGTCTTTTGAACATGAATAACGATTTCAAAGGATTGGGTTTCCCGATCTTTTTAAATCTACTTCAGCACTATACTTATTTGTCTAGCGTTTCCGCATAAACTCTGAATATATATTTATTAATTATTTTTCCTCGTGTGGAATAAATACGTCCACCTGCTTTCCGCTTAACTCTTGTCCACGGTCTTTTTATCAGTATAGGTTTATATTCATCTCATTCTACTTCACTCCTTGCGTCTTAGTGGCATTGTCACCTTGCTTGGGGAGAATTAATTAAAAATGGGCCGTGTTTCTTCAAGATGTAGGGAGATCATGGCGCTCAACAACTTTTTCCATCACAGCTGCAAGCAATATTTATCTTCGAACTTCATTCCCTGTTTCTGTTTTACCATTCATTTACGTAAGCCTATAATTGTTTTCCTTTGTTACTTTTGTCTTCTTGTGGGTGTCAAATTTTCTAAGCCTTCTTTTCTCATTATGTATCCCAGCAATATCGATTCTTCATTTCTGATTCATTTCATATTTGCTTAAATTAGCGGGAAATTTTCGCTGTAAGTCCCGACGCTTTCCCCCCTTCAAATTTATCCAAAATAGCATTATCACTGTGCAAATGTATATGCTGAATTCAAATCAACTGTTAGTTATTGAAGAAACTTACCTTTTTTTTTTTATCTAAATGTCTATAAAAACATGAACTATATCTTGCACCTTTCTCTCCCGTAACTTTCACGTAGTCATGTAATTAACTGCAGAATGACGTAATGCGTAATGCAACGAATTTTGGTAGATTTTTGGTCGATTTTTCTTCATTTACTGATACTTCCGGCGATGTACTTCCGGTAATGAAAGTAATGCGCTATTGTATTTCTACGCTTATTACTTTCATAAAAGGAAGTACATCGCCGGAAGTTTCAGTAAAGGAAGACAATCGACCAAAATTCGACAGAAACTTCTGCCTACGTAGAACGTCATTCTGCAGTTAATTACATGACTTCGGGAGAGAAAAAGTGAGAGATATAGTTCGTTTTTTTTATGGACTTTCAAAGCAAATAAGGTAAGTTTCTTCAATAACTAACTGTTGATTTGAGTTCAGCATATACATTTGCACAGAAATAATGCTATTTTGGATAAATTTGTAGTGGAAAAAGCCGTCGGCACCTAAAACGAACATTTACTAAATTTTCCAGGTCGCTCACATCCTCCGTTCATGATATCCTTAGCATCCTTCTGTAGAACCAAATTTCCTGTTGCTTTATGTCTAGTCTTCATCTCGGGGGAAAATGTTTTACATTCACTTGAGCTATGAGGATTAATAATACGTAAATAATCACACTGTATGAATTTCTGAGATAAGGAATTATCATTATTACTTTAACACTTTTTTCCGTCAAGCTTCCATGTGTTTATGTCAATATTTCTAAGATAAAGTACTGTATTTATTTACATTATTCAGGATGCTGTCGTCATATTTAATCCAAATTCACGACGTTTCGGCTGTTGTACGCTCGGACCTTCTTCAAAACATGTCTATATTTGTGAGGTCAGGTATTGTAGCTTTTTAGCCTTTTTACATTATTCAGATTGTTGTCCTCATCTTTATTTCCATATTCACGACGTTTCGGCTGTTGTACACTCTGACCTTCTTCAAAACATGTCTATATTTCTGAGAGCAGGTATTGTAATTACGCATACTATTTACGTCATTCGGGGTGTTTTCGTCATATTTACTGCCATATTCACGTTATTGACACTGTTTGGAATTTATATCCGAAACCCAGACATAGGTAATCCATCACAGTCAGAATACCCTGCCCACGATTCACTCCCGCCGTCGCTGACCATTAGTTATAGGGGATATCAGGAGGGGCGTAAAAGACGGATGAGAATACCAGTGGATGCGAGTTGACCTTACATTTGAATTCCTGGAGATTGTAGCTGTCGGGGAAGCAAGTATATAAAATGGAATTCCACAGGCGGAAAGTGCGAGGAAAGAAGAGTAGAATTTGCGGTTCATTTTATCGGTTTCACTGTTAAAGGGTAAGACCTAGTTGTTAATGTAGTAGCTCGTGTAAATTCACACCTCGGGGGCACTAGTGAGCTAAGTTCATGGGAGCAGAAGCTGTGAAAATATTTGTAGAAGAGGCACAGGGAAGCCACGTCACGCCGGTGAGAGAGCGACTGCAGCCGAGCTGCCAAGTCGGTATCGGTCACATTACAGATTCTCCGTTGGATTTTGTCAAGAACCCCGAGGTAAATAGCAGTGGCAGGGTATTCAATACACAGGCGGATGGTAGATTGATATATGTGCAGGATGAATTTAGACGGGAAAAACTTCCTGACTATGCACAGTGAACCGATCTTCTTAGCAGCGGATTTAGCTATGGATTCGATATAGTTATTTAACTTGAGGTCCACCGAGAGTGTTAGAACAAGGAGGCGTAGTGTTTTGCTCTCAGGGAGGCTAGCCTGATCCATGCTAATGTGGGGTAAGAGCGATTGTCTATGGTGGTTAATAGATAGCAGCTTCGTTTTGGAAGTAGTAAAATTTACGAACCATTTCTTACCCCATTCCACCGCAGATTGGAGGTCCTTCTCAAGCTCAGTGGCGAGATTAGCTTTGTCAACCTCAGTAGATTTTTGATCGAGGCGAGAGTAAATGGTGGTGTCGTCAGCGTATATGAGGATAGATAACAGATAAAACTCGCCTTGAAGAGCTTAACAAAGCTGAATAGTCGGGTAAGTAGACACTGTAAAGCCTGTTTCACAAAATAGCAGCCCTTCCGAAGAAGCTGCTTGAAGGGAAGATTCTTAATACCAACAGAGTACAAAGGGAATGTGAATAGTTCGCCACTGTGTAGACGAACTGGCAATTAAGTACCAATTATGAATAAAAAAACCTTTGGTGTATAACACTAGCAGTATAGCCCGGCGTTGCTCGGGTGTAATGAAAGCTTTAAAACTAATCCATGGTCCTGGAGCTCAGACACTTTGGACATTGGCACGAAAGACTAAAAAGCAATAGTTGTTTCCAGTTAAAGCGAAACCGTAGACTGAAAGAAAAATGAATGGATGTAAGTCAAATTTTGATTTCCTGGAATCGATATCAAGTTTTTTTCGTCGTAAACTGAAGTTTGAAGGCTAAATAAGTCCTCTGAGTAAATGGTATCATGGCTGAAACTAAGAACTACAATTATACCTACTTAGAGCCAAACCCGAAGCAAAAACTAAAATAAAAGAGCTGAAAAATATACAGACATACAGGCAGATAAACACACACACACACACACACACACACACACACACACACACACACACAGAAAATCGATAATATATATATATATATAAAAATATATATATATTATCGATTTTCTGCACTATTGTAAAAACTGACACCTTGAAACTTTTGAATATCGTTTCTTATGTCTTTGTCTATGAGTGTATCAAATTTGATTAAAATCGGACCACTCCTTCTATAACCCGATTTTTTCGATTATCGATTTTCGATATTTATCGGGGGTACCTCGACACAAATCCTAGCTAAGAACACTTTCAGACGCTTATAGTACAACTGTGTAAATTTTCAAGAAAATCGGTTCAGCCGTTTCGGAGTCTATAAGTAACGGACACACACACACACACACACACACACACACACACACACACACACACAGACAAAGTTCCATTTATAAATAAGTTTAGATAAAAAACATATTTTTTTAAGTTGTGCGTACATTTTACTATAATTACTTTGACAGCAGAAAAAACGCGGTGGCTGCAGACACACACCTACCTTCACATATACAAAGTGTTCACCCTCACAATGTGCACATGGACTTTGTCGAATAAAATCTGTGGTTATCAATTAAGATGATTAAACACTTTTCTGTGAAGGAATAAAAGTTAATAAACATTAATTAACATGTCTCATGTAATTATGCAGTAATTATCGTTGAATGAAAAATGTAAGCCTAAAATACACCTACACTGTCAATCAACATAAAAATTTATCAAGATTTTCGGAGGTCTAACGTATTCAGTCTTTCAAAATAAAGCGTCATAGATATCTAATCAAATTTTATTTAAAAAATATTTTTGACATATTATAGAAACACAATATATATATATATATATATATATATATATATATATATATAAAAGAGTTAATAACTATACTCGTGTCGAAAACCCGTCCATGTATCTATGAAGAAGGGAAAAATGGTTTTAAAAAAGAAAGAGCTAAGTACATGAACATCAGTCAAAAGAGCTCAGACCGAGTCAGCACGCAGCCCAAAGAAAAACTCCGACACGAGCAATCAAATAACAAAAAAGCGCTTAATACTTAGGTAGAGAGGAATAAATAAGCCAGCTTTCCCTGACGATCCGGGTTTTTTTTGTTTGTTTTTTTTTTAAATCGTATCACCCCGAGCAAGGTGGTAACGCCACTGATGTGCAGAGGGCTACGTAATAGTGAAAAGATTGGAAAAGAGAAAGCCGGAAACCACATCCTAAACAGTGAACAAGGGATGAGCCTCTTGACCTGTTCAATAGACATGGGTGGAGTGTGAACCGGGCGATAGATAGATCTATCTACTCCAATTGAAAAAAAAAGTGAGAAGATTAGAAAAGAGAAAGCCGGAAACCACATCCCAAACAGTGAACAAGGGATGAGCCTCTTAACTTGTTCAATAGATATGGGTGGAGTGTGAACCGGGCGATAGATCTATCTACTCCAATTGATCTATCTGTTTAGGTGAAACCTAGGTAAGTTGTCTCGCTCTCTAGGTATTCTTTATATATATAAGCAGAAAAGAACAGATAGGAAAAAATGTCTTTAATGTAGCATGTTTCACTTTAACAAGCTTCTTCAGAGACTTTTTAAAGACGAACAATTTAAAATTATCTAAAATTTATAAAAATCCAAAATGAGAGTATATTAATTGAGGTTTGATCTCATTGGTCAGACACTTGCCACGTGGAATAAAGCAACAGATGAACATTTTAAAAGTTAGAAAAAATATGTCTGTTTAAATGTGTGTGCCACGTGCAATAAAAGCAATAGTTGTTAATTTTAAATGTAAGAGTGTGTATGCGAAGACAATACATGTGTCAAGTATATTTAAACTACAGACATGTGTTGTTTTGTCATTCACACACATACTAACCTTACTGACATTTAAACACATTTAATTCCTCTATAGTTTAAATACGCTTGACATATGCATTGTTTCTGCATACACACACTTACATTTAAAATAAACATCTATTGCTTTTTTCCAAGTGGGACGCACATATAAACAGGTATAAGTTGTTTTTGTTTTTATTTTGCCTTTATTTAAAAATATTCATCTCTTGCTTTATTACAGATGACAATAATCTGACCAATGAAATCCAACCTCAATCAGCATACTGTCTTTTTAGATTTTTTAAAATTTAGAAAAAGATTTTTAAATCATTCGTCTTAAAAAACTCTGTAGAAGCTTGTTACAGTAAACATGTAAGATTAAAGTCACATTTTTTTCTACCTGTTCTTTACTTATTCTATTAGTCTTGTTGGATTTCAATCCATAAATTCAACTTATATATATCGGAAAGAGATTGAAAGTACTTGGGTCCATTGAGAAATGAATGGTAATAACAGCTGTCGACGTTACAGCTATTTTTGACATCTTTCAATTAAAATACGCGAAAGATTATCCATGAGTATGAAACGATTTTATTAAAAATAAGCAGACACAATGTTTGCAATTTATTTCATCTGACATGTCTAAAAGAAAACTTGCTGCCTAAATACACAAATATATATATATATATATATAGTTTGAAGGTATGGAATATGTCTGGATTACAATGGTCAATATTAGGATTAGAGCGCAATAAAATATTGAATAATAAATAACATAGATAATTAACAAAACTATAAATAGCAAAAAAACTACATTCGGTAACAATATTTTTCCATTCAATAGCCCCCAGAATAATTACAAGCCGTTAACGCCCACTAAAATAACCGTTCAAATAACACAACAGACTACTCACAATGCAATACAATAGAGTAACCACAATGAAATAGTGACCTGTATATATAAATACTCGAAAAAAAAAATACAACACTCATGGCCTGACGATAGTGTTGATTCAATGTCCACTGGCGTAATTTAATATTTTGGTATGTGAGTGGACATGATAATGATGCATTCAGGAAACTTCGAAGTCGGCATGAATCTGCTCAGTTAAATGACAAATTTCTCCACATTAATCTTATCAACGCTCTATCTCTATTTCGATATCGAGCACTTTACGACGAAAAATCTGCTTGACAAAATATCTCTTGATCAATAAACCATTGATAAAACCATAATCTTGGCACTAAGCGTCATCACAACCCAACACTATATATATATATATATATATATATATATATTGAATATAACCGCAAGGACAAGTGCATATATAAATATTTGTCTGGTGTTCATAAAAAGTGCTCAATATAATAAAACATAGTTATTAAGTATATATTTATGAATATATATATTAACATATTATCCGACGTCTATAGCACAACTCAATGCTTCATGCACTATGCAATCAACAGGTGCTTATTATGAACTTACCATTCCAGGATTTGGGTTTTTGGTTCTCGCGTCGTTCATGGTAGTTACATATTATAAGGCTAGACACTATTTTTTTTATTTTTAACTGTATAATTTAATTTGATTTGAATAAAATCTTAAACATGATATTAGAAAGTAAGATCTTAATAGTCAAATTAATTAAAATTTAGATTAATAGGTAGAATATTTTTGTTGGCTTGAAGAATTTAAGATTATCGAAAATAGGGAAGCATCTAATCGGGAATTTTTTTCATCCGGCAACCGTTCCGGAAAAAATAATTTTTTCTGACTGGAGCTTCCACCTGGAATAAGAACGAAATGACGATGAATGGCCTCAGTGTTTGTGGAGAGGCGGTTGGACTGGAAGGTCTGAACGGGTGGAATATCTGACATTAAATTTGTTTTATAACAGCGAAATGCTAGCAATGTTTGTTCTGTGTGAAAAGGTAAAAAACAATTTGGTTGAAGTTTGTAGATGAAGATTATGTAGCTCCATTCTTGTTCTTACACAGTAATACCCCATTTTTGTCTGTTCTGTTTTTTTGTTACGAGCCCCATCTCCCACAGAGACGCATTAAAGGCAAATATTATTCGTGACATGAGCAGATGCTTTGCAAAATAAAAAATAAATAAATAAAACAACTTTCTAATCATTGCTATGTGATAAATAAATTCACCAAAATATTAAAAATCTTGATTTCCGGCAAATTTCCTTCAATCGGAATTGTATTAATAAGCACATGCTGCGGCAAGCAAAATAACCCGGGCATATCGTTGTCACCTTGCTGTCAGCTAAATAATAAATAAATAAACACGAATTTGGTGTAAAGGTTTTGCGTGGGTGGTCTTGTTCCGTCCTTTGCTTATCTCAGTCATACACTGTACATGTAGATGATATAATTCGTGGATGGTGCTGGAGGTGGGCTAGAAAGTAGATACGGTCTTTATACGGCCACCCATGTTTAAAGAACCCTAACAAGCCGTATGCATTGAAAGGCAAATTATTTCACCCAAACCTGATGACGTCAAAAAGATCGAGACATTTATGTTTCACTCGATAGAAAAGAGGATGTCAAATTTTTAAAAAAATGAGGAGTTATCCGACTGAGGTCGAAACAAGACGACAATTCGCACTCGTTGGTTTGATATATTCTCTTGTCTACGAATAGGCAAACATTCTTTAGTGGGTGTTTTCGAGATAATAACAAATTTTTATCAAGAAAATAGCAGAATTTCTGTATCTCTCGTATAACTTCTTTAGAGATATCGTCGTGGTTGTGGTTGTCGTTTCAGGGTCACAAGTTCAGCTCTTAAAAAGAAAACCACGCTGAAGCCCGAGAATCGCTCGAACTACCCGGTGAGGTAAAACAACATTGGAGAGCGGATAGAATCCACCCTTTTAAAAACAAATGCATACAAACTGTAGCCCTTTATTTAAACAAAAGTGAAATATTCTATTTAATAGGAGTTAGCTTAGTCTGTTTATCACTTTTTAAAATAATGATTTTGGGTCGCACGTTCGAATCCTACCAGAGAGCTCATAGTAGTAATACGGTCTTAATCTGTCTTACATCTTACGATTGATTTTTCTGATACCATCAGTTGCCATCTTGGCTTGGAGGGTGTGCACCCTGTGTTTGCCGTTGAAAGGTTTTCTTTTTGAAACTGATGAATTTCTCATGGAAACTCGGAGAGCTTTTCGTGCTCAGTTTATGTTAGGTCGAGATGATGTTGTCCGAGCCAACAATGCAATAGGGCCACATGTTCAACTCTTAAAAGAAATCCACCTGGCAAATCACAAAGCACTCGTACTCGTAGGTGATGGAAAAATTAGAAATCGGCCATAATAATGTACAGCGAAAAAAAAAAACCTGCTGTGGGTTAAAATAGTAAGGTAGACTGGGATATCTAGCCTTGGATTTTAGACCGTCTAAGAGAAATCGGCATGATATCCCAGATAGAAAATCGATAGTGCTATGGGTTGGAAAATTTGGGCCACAAGTTCAGCTCTTAAAAGAAAGTCACTTGGAAGACTCCGAAGCACTCAAGCTTCTGGGTGAGGGAAAAAAAAACATTATATAGCGAATACAGGCCACCTCTTTAAAATCAAATGAATAAAAACTGTAGTCCTTTATTTTAAAAAAAGGGAAATATTCTATTTAATAGTAGTTAGATTTAGTAGTTAAACAATCTGAGGTACGCAGATGATACAGTGATGATAGCAGACACGGAATGGAAACTACAATACCTCCTACAGAAGGTAGCTGAAGAGAGTGACAAGAAAGGACTACAAATAAACTGCAAGAAAACCGAATGCATGGTCATCAGTAAAAAGGGCAGCCCAATATGCCAAATACAAATCGGGGGTACTAAAATCAATCAGGTACAAAAATTTAAATACCTGGGAAGTGTTATAACAGAAAACGGAAAGTGCGACACACAGATCCAAAGGCGAATTGACATGGCGAAGGAAGCATTCCAGAAGTTGAGTAAAGTATTAAGAAACAGGACAATTTCGCTAGAAACAAGGAAGACAGTACTGGATTGCGATGGGATGTCAGTTCTTCAATATGGCAGTGAATGCTGGACAACACCATCAAAGATGAAGGAAAAACTTGAAGCAACTGAAATGTGGTTCTACAGAAGGATGTTGCGAATATCATGGACCAAGCATGTTAGCAAAAATGAGGTTTTGGAAACGATGGAAACGAAAAGGAAATTAATACTGAGCATCAGGAAGAGACAGCTAAAGTTTCTGGGACATGCAATGAGGAAAGAAGGCTTGGAGAACCTGATACTAACAGGCCAGACAGAGGGGAAAAGAGACAAGGGAAAGCAGGGGATAACATATTTGAAGGACCTAATCAGGTGGATGATGGAACGAGGGTTGCATGGTGTAACAGGAGAAGGCGTGCTAAGAGCCACTAGGGATAGGGAGATGTAGAAAGCCATGATCGCCTACGTCCTGAAAGGACAGGGCACATAGAAGAAAAAGATTGGTCCATTTATCACCTTTTAAAATAATGGATTTGGGTCGCAGGTTCGAATCCTGCCAGAGTAGTAATACTGTCTTAATCTTACTTCTTACCATTGATTTTTCAGTTACCATCATTTGCGATCATATCTTGGACGGTGCACACCCCGTTTTTGCCGTTGAAATGTTTATTTATTTATTTTTTGAGAATGGTGAATCTATCATTGAAAGACAGAGAGAATTTCATGCTCATTTCATGTTTAATCGGCATGATGTCTCTATGTTTCAATTCCTGGTAATGGATGCGCGCTTCTGATGAAGTCGCAAATATAGAACGAAACGACCGTCCAGTGCTTTCTGCATTCTGTTGAAGTTCAATAAATTTCGATGAATTACTTAATATTTCAAATCCTCCTACAACTTCTCATATATATATGTATTTAATTACTAATAAATGGTGAGCATTAATAAATATAGATATATTTTTTAGTTTTACCTACCTCTGAATAAAATTATGGTTAATTATTTCAACTGCGCTAAAATTATACACGTGAAATTCAAGAATTATTAAAGAATTCAACAGAAAAAATTTGGATAGAGACTTTGGTTAGTTCTAGTGACTTTATCCGAAGCCTTGTGAGTTCAATACCAGGCTACAGGGATAGTGAACTTAGAGGGTGGGATTAGAGGGAGATAAATCATGGCTACCAAAACAGAATCGTAATAAATAGTTCGGCTCGAAATTCCTAGCACCTGAAGAAGGCTGGGGCGTACAATGTCAGAAGCGTCGTACAAATGACAACAAAAGTGAGGACCATAGTCCGAATAATGTAAATACTGTAAATACGACCTCATCTCAGAAATATAGACAAATAGAATGATCTATTATTTAACGTCGTACAAATGGCAACGAAGTTGAGGGCAATAGTCCAAATAATGTAAATATTGTAAATACTGCCTCATCTCAGAAATATATATATATATATATATTCCATTTTTAAACAAAAAACGTTCTACAATATAATCTTTTTGAACACTTTTTAATACAAATGTGCACTGGTCTAACCCGATTATGACCAAAAAACAATATATATATTGAGTTTAATTCGCTAACTTTTCGTCGTCGTTGCCCGTGGTACAGTTGGTATGACGTTTGTTTAATAACCTGACTGTCTGGGTTTCAATTCCTGGTAATGGATGCGCGCTTCTGATGATAGTCCCAAATATAGAACGCAACGGCCGTCCAGTGCTTTCTGTTGAGGTCGAATAAAACTCGATGAATTATCTAAATATTTTAAATCCATCTACTATTTCTGTTTTTTTGTAAAGAGTGCTCGATACAGAGTAGAGCTTAATATTGTAATTTTGTTATTACAATGGTTTATGGCTTAAGGCCGTATCACGTTGAATATACCGGTGCTCGCTTGATCACTGAAGTTAAGCAACGTTGAGCCTGGTCAGTACTTAGATGGGTGACCGCTTGGGAATACCAGGTGCTGTAAGCGTTTAGTGACGGATGTGCTTTGTGGTGCAGTGGATGTCGGCTCGGAAAGAGAAATCGGTGAGCCGAGTTCGAATTCCTGTTGAATACCCTGCATTCATTTCAGCACTGGTACCATTGGGAAAGGTATTAATCAGTCCCTTCCCCCAGTTATGGGTTAAATAACAGTGTAGGACTTGGGGACTCTGCCCTTAAAAACAAATCCCAATGAATCTTGATACTCGAAAAGAAAAAGTATTACTAGACACAAAACTTATATAAAACAACAATAAATTGTTGAAAAAAAAAAAAGGTATTACCAGCAATAAATAAATAAAATTTGGTTGGCAATAAGCGACTCGGTGAGGTTGATATGCCATAAAACAAAACAACCAACCAACAACGGTTTATAAAAGTATAATATCACTACACAAAATTTTCATGTTTTAAAACAAAACAGTTCCTCTTCAGGTGATAAATAAAAATAAATGGTGAAAATGAATTATTTTTAAAATACAAGATGAATTCATGGTTATTTAAAATAGACAATAATTTTTAACAAAAATTGTTAAAAAATATTGTCTAGCCATTTAAAAATTCTAAGGTCCCACTATGTGTCTTATCCAGACAAAATTAAAAAGTGACATGTCTAGATGGCAATTCAAATCTCAATGCTTCATCCACTCTCGGTCAGAACCACTGATGCAAAACAATATATTTCATGGCAAATAGCAGAATAATGATCAGAGAAATTAGGCTGGGCTGAGAACTTTTCGACACCCACTAATTGATGAACTGCGTGGTAGCTAGTATTATAGTTAGATTTATATTTTAAATAAAAAAAAATGTGACAGTATATGGAAGAGATATTCTCACGGACTATCATCCATTTACGTACATGCTCATACACACAATATGACACCACACACATATATAAGCACAATATATACTGTTTATATACACACACACGTGCATACATACGTATATCCTTGACTGCATTCCTATTCACATGTTTATTTTATGGTTTTATTTGTGTCTCCTGACTTGGTGAGACGATAGTGTTGAATTACTTAAACAAACGATTTCTGGCTTCGGAATTTCTCGTTTAACTGTGCGTTTTGTATGAAAACTTTTTTTCAAAGTTTACTGTTAATTTGTTATATTTTTAAGAATGTTGAAATAATATCGTCTCTTTTCTTTTTAGAAACCTAACTCTGCAAATGTACAGAAGTCCAATAAAAATTTAATCAAATCGATTAATAAAATCAATACATAATTAGATCGCTTCGGAAAATCTTTGCAGCCTCGTCAAACCCTTCCCCATTCCTACCTAAAAATTATTCAAAATAAAATAGACACATACATAATACGAGGAAGTTTCAATGCAGAAAAACGTCATGCAAATTTCCTTCGTTTTTAATTCAAATGCAGACGACAATTTTATTATTAGATGCCGATGCAATTTATTTTCAGTTGGATTTTATTTCGACAAATTATCACAAAACTTGATGCGATTAACAAAATACAAAAAAGAATTATACATTTTTTTATAACACGAGCAAGTATCATTAAAAGTACTGAAATTATAATCAAGAAGCTGATTAAATATTTGCCGGAGGTAACGGACATTCTTTGTTATCCATTAACCCGTCAAACGAATGAAGCAGCCGAATAAAACAATGCTGATGATGACGTTGAAATTGGCGGTTTCCTTACAGGTAATATTGATATTTATTGACGTTTCTGGCAGGTGAGTGATTGATTCGTTTTTTACGGATTATCAACAATTTGTAGGTTATTTAAAGCCAGAATTTTTTTTTTACATCGAAATATTTTTTTTTTTTTAGACAATAATGATTTAGTGATACAAGTTTTACAACAAATGACGAGAAAGAGAAGAGGTGGATTCTTAATTTTTCCAAGGGTGCGTAACTGAAAATGACAAATCCAACAGGAATTGGAACAGGGCATTTTTAGTTAATAATTCTGAGATTTTATCCATTGTAAGTGCGTTTTGCATTGTGATGCAGTATATATCGGCAGGGAACGAGAAATCGGAGAGCCGAGTTCGAATTTCAGTTGAATTCGTTGCATTCACTTACGCGCAAATAATTTTCGGAAATATATTAATCCGTCTCTTCTCCCTCCAGCAATGGCTTAAATAGCAGGACAGATTAGGTTCTTTAACGTTCGTCAGCAACCAGTCTACGGAAGCAACTTCGGGAAAATCTTCTGCCTAATCAGTCATGTCTCTATCGTTACATGATCGCCCAAGCATATATCACGTATGGCAATTAACAGATTGACTGAATATAATAGTTGAAAACATAAGCTTCTAATGAGCATAAAATGGGAATCGGTTCTCTATCGTTATGAAATAATAAACTAATCCCCCAATAATTACTACTTGTTAATATAATAATGGGGTTATATAGAATTGGTTGGCAAACAGTTGACAGCAGAAATTAATGGCAACCTACTGCAAGAAAATCTTCTGCCCAGTAAACCTTGACTCTTTCGAGACATGATCGCCCAAGCGTGTATCACGTATGGCACTTAACTGACTGAATATAATAGTTAGAAACACAAGTAAAGTTTTTACTGGGCATAAAATGGGGGATCGTTTTTCTATTGTTATGAAGTAATAAACTGATCCCCCAATAATTACTACTTATTAATATAATAATATGATATAATCCGTCTCTTCTCTCTCCAGCTATTACTTAAATAGCAGGACAGACTGGGTTCTGTAGCCTTGGTTGGGAACCAGTCGACTGCAGAAAGCAATGGCAGCCTAATGCGGGATAATCTTCTTCCCAGTCAGTCATGTCTCTTTCGAGACATGATCACCCAAGCGTGTATCACCTATAGCATTTCTTTAGCTAATCCATTATACCATTAATGTTACAGCATCTGATATTCTCAAGCGTTCACCCCTGTAGGTATTGACCATGTTCAATATTGCTTAACTTTACGTTAAGCAATATTGAACAGGTATTTCAACATGATTTGGCCATGTAACTTTTCTGGCAGTTGAAATCCATAAAAAACAAGTTGGTTATTAGTCATAATAATAATACTTTGTAATACTCATGGGACTTTCCTTCCAAGGCTTTTGTTTTAGGTAAAGTGAAATTTTAATATCATGATCGTATTCTTATTTTTCATTCAATTTTTACATGTCAGTGTTTTGTTTACCTGGTAAATTTCTTTTATTGGAATTATGTACATCAAGTTTTAGGGTCTGTTGAAAGACTATCTGCTTTAAAACCTGAATGATTCATTCGTTTGAGAAAACAGTTGAATGTAGCTGAGGGTTTAGGCATTTCTATAGAACTTGATATCCATCAAAGACATCCATATGTAAGTCGCGATTGAACGAGGCTGTTTCAAATATGATTCAAATTTTTAGGTAAAGATTTTGGTTTCGTAACAATGCTGGACAAAATTCCTCAGGTCTCTACCTATCTTGTGCTACATTTCTTTATCTACTACTGAGTTATAACTGTTACGAGGATGCATTTATATATAAAAATAATATTAATAAGTCTAAAAAGTTGTAGTAAGGGATCCATTTGAATCCTACTTGTTATTAAAAAAAATAATTCATAAGTAGTCGTAAAAAAAGGAAATTAGAAATAGAACATTTGGAAGATGATAGACTATTCGAGAAAATTCGAGTAAAATCTAGAGAATTCTAAAGGATTTTAGAATATGCAAATTAGGTGCTAGCCCCGATAAAAATAGGTTTTGGGGAGAGAGTAGTCAGTTGTTAACAGGATTTGCTGACATTATTAACTCCAGCCTAATTCGTGGATCTGTGCATCCAGCCGAGAGAATCTCTAAGAAAAGTTGCCGACCAACTAAACCTGAAAGAAAACCTCATGGAACGAAAAGGATAAATAGATATTTTAACTCTTTCGTTGACCATACTTAAAAATATTCTTTATATACACATTTGAGGATTTCCCAAAATTATAGCACTTAACTATTTCACTAACTCAACTGGGAAAAGATACGGACCCTTGCTTCCCCTTAGAAACACTTCGCCTGCCAGTAGTAGACTCTACGATATTGTTTTGAATGTAAAAAATGTGAATTTTGTATATATATATATATATATATATATATTTTAAAAAAGGATTAATTCAAAGATGTTGAATGGCCATTTCGATATGAAGATCCCCACAAGGGGACGACACATCACCTCAGCAACAGAAAAATCCTTTCAGAAACTCTGAAAGGTTTTTTCTGTTGCTGAGGTGATGTGTCGTCCCCCGTGGGGATCTTCATATCGAAATGGCCATTCAACATCTTTGAATTAATCATTTTTTAATATATATTTGCTCTGTAATATTTTATTACATGGAGCTCTCTTCCTGTATCATTTTTTAATATTAAAATAAATTTTTAATATTAATTAGGATCGGGTTTGTTTTAATTTACCTTCCTGCTTTTTTCCCTTGGATTGAAGTATCTGAATTAAAAAATATATATATATATATATATATATAAATATATATATTGAAGTATTTACTTCAATATATATATATATATATATATATATATATATATATATATTAGAAGTATTTACCTTCCAATATATATATATATATATATTGAAGTATTTACCTTATATATATATATATATATTGAAGAATTTACCTTCCTGCTTTTTTCCCTTGGATTGAAGTATCTGAATTAAAATATATATATATATATATATATATATATATATATATATATAATTGAAGTATTTACTTCAATATATATATATATATATATTGAAGTATTTACCTTCCAATATATATATATATATATATATTGAAGTATTTACCTTATATATATATATATATATATATTGAAGAATTTACCTTCCTGCTTTTTTCCCTTGGATTGAAGTATCTGAATTAAAATATATATATATATATATATATATATATATATATATATATATATATATTGAAGTATTTACCTTCCAATATATATATATATATATATTGAAGTATTTACCTTATATATATATATATTGAAGAATTTACCTTCCTGCTTTTTTCCCTTGGATTGAAGTATCTGAATTAAAATATATATATATATATATATATATATATATATATATATATATATATATTGAAGTATTTACTTCAATATATATATATATATATATATATTGAAGTATTTACCTTCCAATATATATATATATATATTGAAGTATTTACCTTATATATATATATATATATTGAAGAATTTACCTTCCTGCTTTTTTCCCTTGGATTGAAGTATCTGAATTAAAATATATATATATATATATATATATATATATATATATATATATATATAATTTTGTGTTTATCGTAAATTAAATATTTGTTTGTGATTTAACTCTGAGCTTTGGCCAACCATTTTTTTTCTTTTGTTACACTTAATACGTAACAATAATCGAAACATTTCTGTCTTTCTGACTGGTTCTTTATTGGCCGCTCACTTTTTAAATAATTAAAATTTTACTTGTTGTAATTTTAGTTGTTGTAATTAGGACTTAGGAGTAGAAAGGCAAAATTGTCAAAAACTATAAACAATGTCTATTGAAAAAATAATTAGCCATAGTCTCCTAACGAAAAGGTTAATAAAAAACACTGGAATCATTGAGAGATATTGGAATCAATTTCCATACACCAGATATCTTCTAAAAATTAACTACAGCAGCTATAGCAACATCGAATGATCAACGAGGGTGAAAAATGCCGTGTTGAAAGGGTCAGTCAGTCAGTTAAATGCCATACGTGATGCAAGCTTAGGTAATCATCTCCCGAAAGAGACTGACTGGGCAGAAGATTATCCCGCATTAGGTTGCCACTGCTTTCTGCGGTCGACTGGTTGCCAACCAAAGCTACAGAACCCAGTCTGTCCTGCTATTTAAGTCATTGCTGGAGAGAGAAGAGACGGATTATATCATATTATAATATTAATAAGTAGTAATTATTGGGGGATCAGTTTATTACTTCATAACAATAGAAAAACGATCCCCCATTTTATGCCCAGTAAAAACTTTACTTGTGTTTCTAACTATTATATTCAGTCAGTCAGTTAAGTGCCATACGTGATACACGCTTGGGCGATCATGTCTCGAAAGAGTCAAGGTTTACTGGGCAGAAGATTTTCTTGCAGTAGGTTGCCATTAATTTCTGCGGTAGACTGGTTGCCAGGCAAAGCTATAGAACACACTCTGTGCGGCTATTTAACCCATAACTGGAGGGAAGAGACGGATTAATACCTTTCCCAAGGGTATTTGCGCGTAAGTGAATCCAAGGAATTCAACTGGAATTCGAACTCGGCTCCCCGATTTCTCGTTCCGAGCCGATATCCACCGCACCACAAAAAAGCTACGTCTCTCATATTAATGAATATACCCAAATCAAAATGTAAGTTTGGACGTTTCGCGAATCTCCTGAGTCAAATAATGCAATTCATGCTGATGTGGAAGTGCCGAAACGAAAGAGTGCAATTTGTGTATTTGAGAATACGACACTTTGGGACACAGTGTGGACCCAAAAATGCTTTGCTGCTTTAAAGAAACGCGATTGTTTTAAATAAGAAAGAAAAAACGTCTCTATGACATCTATCAGCATGGCTGATGCTAACCTTCAGGAAAGTGATTCCTTGCGCCTCCTCCGGTTAAACTTTTCAACTGACATAAAGCAGAAATACCATATTGAACCCGTTGCTATGCCAACTACTAAGAAAGGTCGATCGAGATAATTCTTCTCTTTGGATTCTATCTTATATATCTATTAGTCTACCATTCTACCATTCGTCTATACTTAGACTATTCCCTCCACATATGGTCCGGTACACCCTGCTCTTCGATAAAACCCAAAGAAATATCTGCAATAAACTCGGTCCTGCTCTAGTGGTTCAGCCTCAGTCACTACCTCCGTAATTTTGCCTCCCTGTGCCTTTTCTAAACTACATTCATGTTTATTAATCGGATGAGTTCTTCGTTATGGTCCCTAGACTTTATAAATTTACATACAGTACGAGGTTTTATTAATTGAGCTGGCTAGATATGACTGTAGATGTTATGCGAAACAGTTTCTTTTCTTGCACTTCTCGCCTGTTGAATTCCCTTCTAGCTCTGTGTTTTCCATCCAACTTTAATCTGCAAAAAATTAAAGGCAATGTCAGTCGTTATCGGCTGTCCTCCTGATTACTCTTCTTTTATTCCTTATCATTAGCAGCATTACTCTTTTCCACATCCCGTAAACCCTGGTGTCTTCATGATTTTACTCCCTTGCATGGTGTTGTGGCGGATCTTCGTCGCCAAGTAGTTGTGGCCTGTTAGGGCCAGGAAAAAAGACACCTAAACGAGAAGGTAAGTTTAACCAGTCTATTAGAATAACAGAACATATATATACAAAGTAGAATGTTAGCAGTCAGCAAATGGAAGTGTAAGTCCGAACAGTATAGTTACACTGCGTCTCAACTGCTTTGCGACTGTCTCTACACTATCTCCTTACTGCCTCTTAATTGCCTTTCCGGAAGTCACGCTGGTTAGTATTTATTAACGGAGGAAGAGTCCATTCCTATAGAATAGGGCACCATATGTCTTAAAGCAGGGAAAAAATACATCGAAAAAAACCAGTACTTGCAACTAACATTCTCTAACACTATAATGTTAAACGAATCTGCTATCTATTAACCATCACAGAAAATCGCTCCTACCCTCCCATTAGCATGGATCAGGCTAGTCTCCCTCAAAGCAAAACACTACGCCTCCTCACAACAGACCTCATGTTGAGTGACTATATAGAATCCATCGCTAAATCAGCCGCTAAGAAGGTCGGTTCTCTGTGTAGGGCCAGGAAGTTTTTTCTGTCTGAAACAACCCTGCACATAAATAAATCTACTATTTGCCCGTGCATATCTGGTCGGGTTCTCCTGCTATCCACCTAGGGGTACTTGACAAACTCCAACGGAGAGACTATAATGTGATCGATCCCGACTTGGAAGCTCAGTTACAGTCACTTTCTCACCGGCGCAATGTGGCTTCCCTTTGTCTCTTCCACAAATACTTTCACGGCTTCTGCTCCGATAAACTTAGCTCACTGCTGCCCCCTACATATAAATTTACTCGAGCCACAAGATTAGCAACTAGGTCCTACATTCTTAATGTAAAATCAATAAGATGTAAACTCAAATTTTATTCCATCAGCTTCTTTTCTCGCACTTCCCGCCTATGGAATTCCCTTTCATTTACTTGCTCCCCAGACAGCTACAATCTCCAAGAATTTAAATGTAAAGTCAATAGTCATCTCCTATCTCACTAATCTGTATCCTTCCTCTCATGCTCCTTTCTCCGTCCACTCCACTCTCCTCAGTATTCTCATATTTCTCTTACCCACTTCCTGTCACCCCCTATAACCTGTCACTCTTTCTCATAACTTTCCTCCTATGTAACCCCCTGCAAAACAGTGGCGGTAAAATGCCTTACTTGGGGCGATATGATTATAAAAAAAATAGTATTCTTATCTGCCATCAATTTGTTTAACCGCCCCTGTCTCTCCAAACATTCCACAATTTTATAATGTATGCATTTTAAAGAATTCTTGTAAAAGATAGTTATTTAATTTTTAATGCCGGGTTCGAATTTAGAATTGTTCTTCTTCTACACTAGCGACCATCCATGACTGGAAAAATCTGTCTCTTGTGTTACCACCAAATTCTGTACGTATAAAAATGTTTGAAAGATGAACACAAAGTGTAGTTTAATTTTTGTTTTACCTTTTTATTCTTTGCAATTAAATGACGGTGGCATCATTGGTATGCTTGTTGGTAGAACTGGAGACCAAATATACGAATAAATTGTTTCCCTCTAGTTTTGATTGGTCATAAATAAATTGTCTCTTGTCTGGCCCAAAAGATATATAAAAAAAAGATAAGCTGGACAACATCGTATGACCTTCGTAATCTCCTTCCTTTCCCGGCTGGCATATCCAAAATCACGTTAATTTGAAGGCAAAAATGTCATCCTGTAGACGAAGATATGATTAGATGATATTTGGGTTGAAGGGAAACACATACAACGGTGTGTTTCAATGAGAAAATCTATCTATCTATCTATCTATCTATCTATCTATCTATCTATCTCAGCACGTTCACATCTATCTATCTATCTATCTATCTATCTATCTATCTATCTATCTATCTATCTCAGCACGTTCACATCTATCTATCTATCTATCTATCTATCTATCAACTGATAGATTATGATGAATAAACTGGGGATGGAAACAAATAAAAAGAATATGTATATATATATATATATATATATATATATATATATATATATATATATATATGTATCTTTCCTAAAAAATTTTTCTAAAAAATCACCTGAGGAAGAAGCCAACAACATAATGGGCTGGCTTCGAAACATGAAAATTTTTGTGTAGTGATACTATGAATTTATAAAAACATTGTAACAATCATTACAGTATATATATATATATATATATATATATATATATATATATATTATAAATTGGACATTGAAGTCAACATCTATAGCATAAAGATCGGTGTTTTTTAAATATAAAATATATATATATATATATATATATATATATATATTCATACACACCCACACCCACACACATATATATATAATAAATAGATTGCTTTAAGACATGCTATAATTATATGTAGAATATATAAATACCTAGGAAGTGTTCTAACAGGAGATGGAAAGTGAGATACAGAGATCCGAAGTTCGAATTGGCATGGCAAAGGACGCGTTCCAGAAGCTGAGGAAAGTACTAACACAGGAAAATTTCACTAGAAAAAAAAGAAAAGAGTGCTGGATTGCTATGTGATGTCAGTTCTTCAATACGGCAGTGAATGCTGGACAATATCATCGAAGATGAGGAAAAAACTTGAATCAGCGGAAATGTAGTTCTACAGAAGGATGCTGCGGATATCGTGACCCGAACATGCGAGCAACGATGAGGTGTTGGAAAGAATGGCAACGAAAAGGAAATTAATACTGGGCATCAGGAAGAGACAACTGAAGTTCCTGGGACATGCAATGAGGAAGGGGGGCTTGGAGAACCTGATACTAACAGGACAGATAGGAGGAAAAAGAGACAGAGGAAAGCAGCAGATAACATATTTGCAGGGCCTGATCAGGTGGATGACGGAACGGGGTTGCGAGGTGTAACAGGAGAAAATATACTAAGAACCACCAGGGATAGGGAGACGTGGAGAACCATAATCGCCTCCGTCCTGAAATGACATGACACATAGAAGAATAAGAAGATAATTATGGGTACTTTAAACCATAATTATTGCATGCCTCAAAACAATATCAGGGTTACAGCGTTTGCAAATATAAATGACCCAAAGATTATACATTTAAATAAAATATCTGACACACTAACTTTTATGTTACTATATAAATTCGGTTTTTCAAATGTTTCAAATATTAAATTGTCTTACATTTTCGTGTTTTGAAAATTTTATTGGGCTTTCTTATTTTAGCCGTTCTTTTTAGCAAATATTGCTTTTGTTTTTTTAATCGTTTCACACTACGCAAGGCGGTACCGCCACTGATGCATAAGAGGCAACATAAGAGAGGAAAAAAAATTAGCAGGGTTAGAGGGAACAGAAAAACGAGCCAGTAGTCAGATAGATGGCAAGATAAGGATGGAAACACAGGGGTAAAGATAGTTGCGAAGTTTGAGTGAGAAAGGAAAAGAACAAGAATCATGGGCTGAAGCAGAAAGGACAAGGGAAGGACTGAAGTCAAGTGGATAAGAGATTGGAATTGACATTGCATTTAAATTCCTGTAGGTTGCAGCTATCAAGAAAGAGTTTATACGGAATAGCGTTCAAATGTGGGAAGTGGAAGAAAAGAAGCTCATGGAGTAGAATTCTCGACTGCATTGGGTAGATTTAACTGTAAATGGGTGGGACCTTGTTGCCAGTCTGGTTGCTCGAGTAAATTCTTGTGTAGGTGGCACCAGTGACGTAAATTCGTCGGAGCAGAAGACATGAAAATATTTGTAGAAAAGGCAGAGGAAAGCCACATCCCACCGGCGAGAAATTCGAGCTGCCAGGTCTGGACCGATCACATGACAGATTCTTTGGAGCCTGTCGAGAAGCCCCAGATGAACAACAGGTACGCCTAAGAGGGAATTTGTAAATTATATATATATATATATCCGAGTGAGTACAGAACGAGGAAAGAAAATTTTTCCCGTCCAAAACATTAATTTAAAACAGTGCTCGATATATGGTGTATAGAGCTGTCTCCTGATGAAATGTTGGTAACACAACATTGAAACAAACATATGATTGTAGAGAAGAGGACATATATAGAAAAAATTATGTACATGTTCTAAAACATAATTTATAATATATATATATATATATATATATATATATATATATATATATATATATATAAGATGTTTGTCACTTAGCTGAACATAGTAATGTTGACTTTGATGTTTCGTGAGGGCATTATTTATTTTGCAAGGATTTTGTCCCTCTGTAGAGGAAACAAATTTCCTGGAGAGTGAAGACATCACAATAATGTTTTCACGAAACTTCGAAGTCGGCAGGACTCTGCTCTGTTAAGTGACAAACTTCCCCACATTAATTCTATTAACGCTCTATCTCTATCTCGATATCGAGCACTTTATGACAAAAAACCTACTTGCCAAAAACTACCATAAGTAAGCAATCTTAGCACAAAAAATAATCACAAGCTAACACCACACACACGCACACACACCCACACGCACACACACACACACACACACACACACTCTCTCTCTCTCTCTCTCTCACACACACACACACACACACACACACACACACACACACACACACACACACACACACATACACACACACACATATATATATATATATATATATATATACTACCGGTTATAATTATTAGGCAACCTCAGTTTTTTAAAAGAAATGATGTATTCCATACTATTTTTAAGTGGTTAATTCTAAATGAAAATAGAATGGTTCTTTTGTTACTATTATTTTGAAAAAATTTACAAGGCAAGGAAGCAAAGATGAACTCGTCCAAATCACCCTAAATTTTCTTCATTTTTTCATTGATGAAACTGCAATATAGATAATTATTAAATATTTATAAATTCATTTGATGCACATGTCATTGTGGAGTATTAACAAAAGAACCACTCTATTTTTATTTAGAATTATTCACTTGGAAATAAATACTAAAAATCGTATGGAATACTTCATTTTTTTTAAACACTGGGGTCGCCCAATAATTATGGCCGGTAGTGTATATATGTGTTTGTGTGTGTATGTGTGTGTGTGTGTGCGCACGCGCGTGCCTGTGTGTGTATATATGGATATTTTCGTTTAAATAACTCTTGTTTAAGAGACAAAATATATTTCTTAAATTTTAAATGCATTTTCTCTTGAAGAGGGATAAATTCTGTATCTTTTGATCGTTTATTCTTTGTCACGAAAGAAGCCTGAACAGTTCATGTTAATTATTTAAGTTCTGGCCCCAGCCATTATCATGAATAACAGAAATTGAGAGAAATGTACTGTCCATTAGTGATTGATTCCATTATGTGATTCTGAATGTATTTAGAGATTTGTTAACATCAATGAAATATTTAGACGAAATTCTCTTCTTAAATTTACATTAGTAATAAGAAACATTTTCTTCCGCATCGTCTCATGATCAAAATGTTATTAACACTCTATCCAAAAAATACTCTCGTTCAAACTCTTGACATCTTAACTAAAAACAGTGAATATACTCATCGCTATAAAACAGATTATATAAAAAAAATTAATATTCTTATTTTATGAGAGGTGTCTCTTCAGGATATGACTCTCCACGATTTCTAATCCATTCTTCTCCTTAATCGCTGCTCTGATACGCATTTACTCAAAACGGTTTGTTTAGTTTAGTCTCTATTCTCTGCTGTTTTTACATTCAATCTGTCCAGGGAGTACCAAATACTCTAAGTCTGCTTTACTCTCTTATGTGATCCAGAAATATCAACTGTCTTTTAATAATTCTAATTATCTATCAGTTAAGTGCCATACATGATACACGCTTTTGGGCGAACATGTCTCAAAAGAGACATGATTGACTGGGTAGAAGATTATCCCGCAGTATGTTGTCATTGCTTTCTGTGGTAGACGGGTTGCCAGCCAAGGTTATAGAACCCAATCTGTCCTATTATTTAAATCATAGCTAGATGGAGAAGTGATGTTTTATATTATTAAGTAGTAATTAGTGGGGGATCAGTTTATTACTTCATAACAATAGAAAACCGAACCCCCACTTTATGCCCAGTAAAAGACTTAATCAGGTTCCCAACTATTATATTCAGTCAGTTAGTTAAGTGCCATACATGATACACGCTTTTGGGCGATCATGTCTCAAAAGAGACATGATTGACTGGGTAGAAGATTATCTCGCAGTACGTTGCCATTGCTTTCTGTGGTAGACGGGTTGCCAGCCAAGGTTACAGAACCAAATCTGTCCTGTTATTTAACCCATCACTGGAAGGAGAAGACAGAGATTATATTACATTATTAAATTAAGTATAATTACTTAATTACTTCAGAACAATAGAAAACCGATCCCCCACTTTATGCCCAGTAAAGGTTTTAATTATGTTTCCGACTATTATATTCAGTCAATCAGTTAAGTGCCATACGTGACACAGGCTTTGGGAGATCATGTTTCGAAAGAGACATGACTGACTCGGCAGAAGATTATCCTGCAGTTGCCATTGCTTTCTGCGGCAGACTGGTTGCCAGCCAATGCTATAGAACCCAAACTGTCCTATTATTTGACTCATAGCTAGAGGGGGAAGAGATGAAGGTATTTGTGCGTAAGTGAATGCAACTGGTATTCGAACTCGGTTCCCCAATTTTTCTTTTCGAGTCGATATCCGTTGCACCACAACGCACATCCTATAATTCTAATTATAAGTGTCCTTATTTTTTTCTATTTTTTTAAAAAATACCCACGTTGCTCAAAATCCATTGTATTATCAAAATCCTTAGAACCATAACTCTGTTACCTCACGTCTCCGGAAATTGCGTGGAAATGATCCAGTATTTACGGCAATACACCAAGATTAATTGCACTCTCTTCGTTTTTCTAATGAGCTGTTTTTCCTGTTTCTTATTACATTGTTAAGCTTTTGGAAGGCATCTTTCATTTATTAAATGCGCCTGAAGGTTTTAGTGTAACATTTTCATCATTTTTTTTATATTTCTGAAATGAGTTATTTACATTGTTCAGACTCTCGTCATCACCTTTTTTGTCATATTCCTGACGTTTCGGCCATTGCACACTCCAACCTTCTTCAGTTGATTGGAATTTTGAATGAAACACTTCATTTCGATTCATTGAGTAAATTGTTCTCGTTCCACGAGTCATGCCACTTGAATCATTTCACTGGATCCAACCAGCGCTTTAATCCATTGTGCTATGTCTCCTTGAGGAGAAAAAAAACAAAACTGTTGGTTAAATGGAGATAGCTGAAATATCCGGAAGTGGAATGATTCATGAAACGAAAACATTCTACTCCAGTTATCAAAATAAAGGGTTCGGTTCAAAATTACACTCAACTGACGAAGTTCGGAGCTTACAACGGCCGAAACGTCGTGAATATGACAATAAATATGATGACAACAGTCTGAAATACTTAATATTCCTATCGTGTGTGAAAACTCTTTCCAAATAGTTGAATTTCTGTACCTGATTTATTATGGCGTCTGCAATTTGTTGCTTGCCTTTTTTTTTTATAGTAACATTAAAATAATCATCTATGATGTCTTTTCAAATTATCTCGTGGACGATCAAATGAGGTTTTATTTAAAGAAGATTAGTGACACGTATAGTATGGACAATAACATCATTAATTTATTTTTTTGTAACAAGATGCACTCAGTTTTCAAATAAGGTTAAATAGTTGTAAAAATGTAATACATAGATACATAAAGTCTGCAGACATTAATAAATATTTGCGATTTATGATCTATGGGACAAAGTTTTAAGTTCTTGCGTTGTTGCTACTAAAATCACATTAAAATCAAGTCCCCTATAAAAGTCGAATCTTATTTATGAATTCACTTATCCTAAATTTTAAATTCACCCTTATTAAGTCAAAACAACCAATTATAAAGAAAAAGAACTGCCATTCTAAAATTATCAGAAATTATGGTCACGTGATTAGTTGTAAAACTCTCCTCTACATCGTTAGCTCCTATGGACTGAAAGTAATCTGTCCAACTACACCTAAACTGTCAGTCACCTTTAATAATAATAATAATAATAATAATAATAAAATGTGGAAATTGAAAACAAGAGTTGTGCCAGTGATAGTAGGTGCACTTGGAATGATAAAAAATGGAACAACGCAACACATTGAAAGAATCCCTGGAAACCCCAGATTAAGAGATATACAAAAAATTGTCTTATTAAGTACAGCCCACACACTAAGGAAAACTTTATCTATGTAATGTTAGGGATGATAGGGAAGACAGAAAAACATGAAATGGAGTCATAACAACACGCCACGACCTGCCTTAAGTCTCCCCGCAGACTTGGTTGGTAGTGAGACCAAAGCAGAAATAGAAATATGATGAAAAATGACAGAATAATAATAATAATAATAATAATAATAAATGGCTTGTCCAGCGGATTGTAACATAGCAACCAAGGAATTCGAAAAACTGTCAAAATATAAAGACCTGGAAATTGAAGTAGAAAAAAGATAGATATATTACTGTTTGATTATAAAATAAATATCTACTTAAATACGAGTATCGATCAAAAATAATGTCCAAACAAATTATTTCAAATTGTCGGTTGTTTATAACCAGTTTCGTTAATCTTCATTAATTTCCGTAACATGTTTACATTTGTTGACATTACGATACATTTCAGAGCAGTGGTGCTTATTACGATGAATCGAAAATTGTGTTATAGGCTTAATTTGACTTTGTTTATTTTGATCGTCATTCCTTGTCGAGAAGTCTAAGACACGCCAGATCACGTGGTGATATATATATATATATATATACGTGTGTGTGTGTGTGTGTGTGTGCGCGCGCGCGCGTGAAGGTGCATTTGGAATGCTTCACAACCAATGATGCATTTAGAAGTATCAAATTGGACACCAAAATACGCGTTTAAACAGCAGCGGGTTTCTATTGCTCAGAATCGTGGATCCTATTCAGGTTCCAAATCAATCAGCTGAATGACTTCCACAAAGATTGTCTCCGTGCCATCGGTGGCTATATTTTGAGGATAGGGTTGCCAATCTTCTCTCAAAATGCAACACTGATGGAATTGCCACTTGTGTGATGCAATCACAACTTCGCTGGGTTGGTCACATTACGAGGATAAGTGATGGCAAAGTACCGAAGGTCCTCATACATAGCCAGCTTGACAGCGAACAGAGTTACTGCTGGACAGTCTTGGCTCAACATTAAAGACATGCTAAAGAACAAGATCTCAGCTGTCAACGTGCCTCATACAAACTTCGAGCGAATTGCCCTGGATAGAAATGACTGACGATATTTGTGCAAGAGGGTGTATCAGAAATTTTGAAATCACTCTTATTGACTGGCTAAGAGACGAAAGACATCGACGAAGAAAAGGGTCAGCCAACATCCCTCTTACTATAAACCAAGATCCTCGCTACTGTGCATTATGTAGACTTGTATGCAGGTCATTAGCGGGACTGAAGTGTCACATACGTCAGTCAGTTCAGTGCCATACGTGAAATACGTCCGGCCGATCATGTCTCGAAAGTGTCATGACTGACTAGGCAGATGATTATCCCGCAGTAGGTTGCCATTACTTTCTGCGGTAGACTGGTTGCTGACCAAAGCTATAGAACCCAATATGTCTTGTTATTTAACCCATAATTGGAGGGAAGAGACGGAATAATAACTTTCCCAAGGGTATTTGTGCGAAAGTGAACACAAGAATTTCAACTTGAATTCGAACTCGGCTCCCCTATTTGTCGTTCCAAGCCGATATCCACTGCAACACAACGTACATGTAAAATTAAATAATCGTTAGGTAATAGTTAAAAAGAAACAGTATTATTTCTTATTTCAATACAGGTATATTGGGTACACGTGTTATTGATTAGGTCCATTTAAGTTGACACCCTTGTTTATATATACACACAGGCCGAAATGAGCAAAGAGTCGCAAATTTATATTTTTTAGATAATCTTCTGCCCAGTCAGTCAAGTTTCTTTTGAGACATGATCGCCCAAGCATGTATTACGTATGGCACTTAACTGACTGACTGAATATAATAGTTGGAAACATAATTAAAATTTCTGCTGGGCATAATGTGGGGTATCGGTATTTTATTGTTATGAAGTAATAAACTGATCCCCCATTAATTATATTTAATATAATAATGTAATATAATCTATCGCTTCTTCTTCCAGTTATGGGTTAAATAATAAGAGAGATTTGGTTCTATAGCCTTGGCTGGCAATCAGTTTACCGCAGAAAGCAATGGCAACCTACATTGGGATAATCTTCTGTCCAGTCATTCATGTCTCTTTCGAGACATGACCCCCCAATCGTGTGTCACGTATGGCACTTAACTGACTGAAAGTAAGTTAGTAATTTAGATAGCGAAAATTTCCAACAAGATATATGCGTTTCTTTAATAAAGTGAGTGCGACTTGTCATTGCATGATGGATTCTTGTGGCTTAATTGTAAAATACGCAAGTCTTGCAAGTGGCTCCCCGTATTATAGTGGGGATGGGTACGTTTCTTTTTCGAGGGGTACGTTTCCTTGAGAAAGTCTTTTGTCCTCCATGTCGCTACGCACTAATTTCAGGATAAGAGCTTAAAATGTATTAGGCTACTTCTTTTTATATTGTTAACAACTGCCTAAAGCTATTTCTTGGCTTCTATCCTCCCCTCTTGCTATCTTTGTTTCTCTCTCTCTCTCTCTCTCTCTCTCTCTCAATATATATAAGTATATATATATATATATGTATATATATATATATATATATAGTGGCCAGTGTGTGTGTGTGTGCAGAGAATTCGCCCAGAGTTTTATGGCTGAGATATTGTAGCTGTTCTTGATGATGAAGTGGAAAAGAGCAAAAAGGAAAGGCATGAAGTAGCTTAAAGGACACAGTGCATGACGGGAAGCAGACGGTAGAAGCAAAGAGCGGGAAACCCGGCCGACGAAATGGTCGTCGATCATAACGAAATATGGCCGTGACTTATTGCCTGTCGCGTAAACCTAATTTGGGCGTTGTTCATATTTCATCGAGAAGCGCTCGTCCGACCTTCGGCGTTGGCTGTGTTGGCGGGAGTTTAATGTATAATACCAATTGCTGGTGTGTAGATCAGACCGACATTGGCACAAATGAAGCGACCGATGCGTCTGGATCATTACGCATGCGTATAAAACATCTTTTCTCTCACGCTCTCTTACTTTTTTTGACTCCTTCGCTGGAAGTTTTGCTCTTCACTGAGACGCATGCGCAAGTTTGAGGATACCAACGTTTGACGAGATATTTTTTATTCATTCTCCGTTTATGCATATGTTCAAGGCTTAAAACAATAAAGAAAAGATATAAAAGAAACCGGGAAATATATATATATATATATATATATATATATATATATATTGTTATCATCTGCAGACAGATCCGCCTCGCTGCACCACAGCTCATCAGTACGGCTAGACTCCGATTGCTTTTTAACCCAGGATTGAAACCCAACCGAACTGGCGTCAGTCGGCGATTCTACCCCTGGGCTATGGGCGTTCGGTGGAAGAAGGCAGACTTTTTAGCGCATTTATTATCATTATACGCGCCCAACAGCCAAAGTGCTCTAATTCATTTTACTGAATGAGAGATGCGTACACGCCAGAGTAGCTACTGTTTTTCAAAGTCTACCATTCTTCCAGAGTGCTCAATCAGGGTGTGAGAGTTTATCTCTCTCTCTCTCTCTCTATATATATATATATATATATATATATGGTTACAAATTTGATGCAATTATTGGAGAAGGGTATGAGAAATATAGCGTTTGAAGATAAAGACATCGGAATAAATACCATATTATTTCACTTTATTTCTCTCTTATGATTGAGAATTTGGTTAAATATAGCTTCGAAGCATGCACATAACACACACCAAGCAATGTAGATTCCTACATTCACACTGTTTATACTTTAATGACATATTTAAATTTAGTAAATTTAAACAGTAAACACACACACACACACACACACACACATACACACACAATTATATATATATATATATATATATATATATATATATATATTCCATGCTGTCTCCAGACGATTTACAATAATTGAATTTACCGTACGGTTTTTTTTTCTTTTCATAAGAACGCTCAAGTAATAGTGATTTTTTTTTTTGAACGCTCACGTGGCAGGGAATTTTTGAACGCGGGGTTTACAAGAAATTACAACCTTTTCCTCCATGGTTGTATGAACATAATAGGTATGTTTTTGTATAGTTACACTTAGTCGTAATTTCTAAATGTGCACTGGTGTAATCTTATTATGTCCAAAAACTAAGTCATTAAACAATATATATATATATATATATATATATATATATATATATATATATATAGTGTCATCCGCAGACAGATCTGTTTCACGGTATCACAGCTCATCAGTACGGTTAGACACCGATTGCTTTTAACCCAGGATTGAAACCGACCGAATTGGCGTCAGTCGGCGATTCTACCTCTGGGCTATGGGCGCTCGGTAGAAGAAGGCAGACTTTTTAGCGTGTATATTATCATTATACACTCCCAATAGCCAGAGTGCTCTAATTCATTACTGTATGAGCGATGCGTACATGCGAGAGTAGCAACTGTTTTTCATAGTCAACCATTCTTCCAGAGTGCTCAATCAGGGTGTGAGAGCGTATTTGTGTATTGAAGCAGCACATTTTCTAATGGACATGTCAAATTAAACAAGTTGCAAACATTGTGTCTGCTTATTCTTAATAAAATCCTTCCATACTCATGGATAATCTTTCGCGTATTATAATTAAAAGATGTAAGAAATGAGCTGCAACTTTGACAGATGATTTTATTATTCATTTCTTAGATGTTCCCAAGTATTTGAAGCAAGAACAAAATTTACAGTAATTTTTAGCAACACAGTTTTCCGTCGTCTCTTTTCCTTTAGGTTTATATATATATATATATATATATATATATATATATATATATAGGCAGAGAGCATAAAGATCAGAACGATGTTAAGAAAAGTCTAAATGTGAAATAACGTTTTTTATTTTAAAGCTTCATAGAACATTTTATCAAGGAAAAATAAGGATATAAAGGTAAATTATACCATTCCAAAAGTATAAAGTTCAATAAAATTATTTTGATAAAGTTATAAGAATAATTATATAATATTCGAAAAAAATAGATGATCAAAAACATCAGAACGATTAACAAAATCATACTATTATAATAGATACATTATATCTAAACGAAAATCGCGTTCATAATTCATAAATACTTGATGTGAAAATCCTTTACCTTTACTAACAGTTTGACATCTTTTGCTACATGAGCAAATTAATGTCTTGCAATCGTAAACGGATATTTTCTCCCATTCTCCTTTCAAATTAGGCCATAGTTCTTCGACGTTTGTTGGATACTTTTCCTTAGCTCTTTCATTTAGTAACTTCAAAACATCCTCTATAGGATTCATGTCTGGGCTTTGAGTAGGCCTCTCCATAACAGTAACATCTACCTCAGAAAGAAATGCGTTATCTTGCATAAATACAGTTGGCTGATTAATTGCCATTCTCAAATTAGGTACAACATATTTCTTCATTATCTCTTTGTATACAGTTGCGTTAATTTTACTGAGTTGCCTAACAAGTGGTTCCGTACCAGCAGATGAAATCATACCAAATTCCATCACACTTCCTCCTCTAAATTTAACGCTACTTTTAGTGCACTGAAGTAAATATCGTTCCTTAGAACTGCGTCGAACGAGCCTTCTCTTGTCACAACCAAACAGGTTAAACTTTGACTCATCGCTGAAATTAACACAATCCCACTGTTCCTCTGTCCATATGACGTGTTCAGTGGTAAACTGCAATCGGCTCATTTGGTTCTTTTTAGAAATGGAAAGCTTCGTAGAGGCTACTCGACTGTTAAGGTTTAAGTCTTCGGGAAATAGTGTGCCTTGATAATTTAATGCCAACGTTAGGATTAACTGTTTCAAAGACAGCGGTTGCTGTTGCAAATTGATCCATTTTTATTCTTTGCCAATCCGTCTTCGCTTGCAGTAGTTTTCCTAGGCCAGGTGGTTTATTGGCTTAACATGGCCCAGTTTCTCCGGGTTTTCTTAAAATACTATGAACAACACTTAGATTTCCCCACACTCTTTGAAATATCCCCAACCGAGAGTATCTTCATTACGTAACTTGACTATCGGTTTTCTAAGTTCCAATGACGTCACAGATTTTTTCGCCATGTTTACAATCTTAGTGCCAGTAAAAAGCCGGTGTAACTTAGTAAAATACCTGATCTTATATTCTTATCCTAAAATATTTTCAATAATGCAAAATAATTATTAAATTTTATTGTTGTATTTAATCGTTCTGATGTTTTTGATCATCTATTTTTTTCGAATGTTATATAATTATTCTTATAACTTTATCAAAAGTTTATTGAACTTTATATTTTGGAATTATATTATTTACATTTATATACTTTTGTTTCCTTGATAAAATGTTCTATGAAGCTTTAAAATAAAAAGTTCTTTTTCATTCTTAGACTTTTTCTTGATATCGTTCTGATCTTTATACTCGCTACTATATATATATATATATATATATATATATATACCCTTGTGCAAACTAATTGACTTTTTTCTGTTTTGTCTTTGTACGGCTAGGTTAGAATTTGTGTATATTGCGAGCATATATGGTCTTCTTGGGTGTGTGTTTGTGTGCATTTGCTTGTGTGGCAATCTCTACTTGTGTTGTGTTTGCATATTAGATTATTATTCATTTATGATTTATTTATGTATATGTGCGCGTGTTGGTGTGTGTATGTATTTCTAATTTTGGTGACATTTCCGGTACGATCGCTACATGTTAATGCTAAGCTGTATACTTCTCAAACATTCATCTAACCACAATAGTAGTAAATTTGTTCCCTGAGCTAAGCTTTTTTTAAAATATTCTGAATTTTTCACAAACTGACGAGGCGGACGCTTACCCGTCCGTCGAAATAAATCATATTTTATAATTACATTAATTATGTGTTGAGTTTCCTTTTAGGCATATCATATTGCTCCGGATAATATATATATATATATATATATACGCTCTCACACCCTGACTGAGCACTCTGGAAGAATGGTAGACTTAGAAAAACAGTAGCTACTCTAGCATTTATGCATCGTTCATCCAGCAATAAATTAGAACACTCTCAGATATTGGGCGTGTAAAATGATAATATACACGCTAAAAAGTCTGCCTTGTACCGAGCGCCCATAGTTCAGAGGTAGAATCGCCGACTGGCGCCAATTCGGTAGGGTTTTAATCCTGGGTAAAAAGTAATCAGCTGTCTAACCGTACTGTTTCTTTTCAAGGTTATTTTTTCAAGCCTGTTTCGCTGTATCACAACTCATCAGTGTGGCTAGACATCTTGCTTCTGACAGGGATCGAAACTCGACCGATTCAGGGTCAGTCGGAGTCGCTAACCCCTAAGTCATAGTCACTGAAAGAACTCAATTATTTCATGAAAACTAATGCACACATTATTATTTTATGTTTCTTTTATATTATATTTTTTATTTTATGTTTCTTTTTTTTATATACTTATATTTTTTATATTATATTATATTTTTTATTTTATGTTTCTTTTTTTTATATACTTATATTTTTTATATTATATTATATTTTTTATTTTATGTTTCTTTTTTTTATATACTTATATTTTTTATATTATATTATATTTTTTATTTTATGTTTCTTTTTTTATATACTTATATTTTTTATATTATATTATATTTTTTATTTTATGTTTCTTTTTTTTATATACTTATATTTTTTATATTATATTATATTTTTTATTTTATGTTTCTTTTTTTTATATACTTATATTTTTTATATTATATTATATTTTTTATTTTATGTTTCTTTTTTTATATACTTATATTTTTTATATTATATTATATTTTTTATTTTATGTTTCTTTTTTTTATATACTTATATTTTTTATATTATATTATATTTTTTATTTTATGTTTCTTTTTTTATATACTTATATTTTTTATATTATATTATATTTTTTATTTTATGTTTCTTTTTTTTATATACTTATATTTTTTATATTATATTATTTTATTTTATTTCATTTCTATTTATTTTATTTTATTTTTCCACTTTATTTTATTAGGTCTAATGAATTTATATCTTCATGTTGTGTTTTTTTAAATATCGTTTATTTTACGTTTTATGAATATTTTTTCTCTTTGCGTATGAGATTTCATTCTTTTTTTTTTAATGTCAAAAGATTTAACTTGAAACACTGCAACCGATGTTTTTATCTGTCGACAATTCACTTCCGGACAAAATTTAAAATTTCTCTCTCTTAGTCGTTTTCACTGACTCTTCCCTCTACATTTTCTCACTGATTTTCCTCTTCACTTTCTATTTCTTCTACATCTTTCCTTTTCATCTTTCTTTTCCTTTTCTTGATTTTTCTTCTTATATATCTTGATCTTTTATGTTCTCTTTCTTACCCTCTTTTTTGAGATATTTTTACCTGGTACAGAAAAAATTCAAAAAATAAAGGGAAGTTTTGTTCTTAAAAGAAATTTCTTTTTAAATAAAACGTTTATGACCATTAATGTTAACTACCTGATAAAACAATGTTTTTTCAATGTCAAAACAAAATGTACAGTTTTGTAGTAGGTTGCATTTTGCACATGTTCTAACGTAATAATTAATTAAAAAGTATTCATTGTTTTATTTTTGTATTTTAATTACATTTTAAATTAGTGTTTTGGACGTTGTAATTATTTTCTTCATTTGGATTTACGGTCTCACACTCTGATTGAGCACTCTGGAAGAATGGTTGACTTTGAAAAAACAGTAGCTACTCTACCATCTACGCATCGCTCATTCAGTAATGGATTAGAGCACTCTGGCTACTGGAGTATGATACATCATACTCTAAAATCTGCCTCCTTCAACCGAGCGCCCATAGCTCAGAGACAGATTTGCAGACTGACGGCCATTCGGTCGGGTTTCAATCCTGGGTTAGAAGCAATCTGATGTCTAACCGTACTGATGAGCTGTGATACAGCGAAACAGATCTGTCTGCGGATATATATATATATATATATATATATATATATATATATATATATATATATTAAATATAAAACTTTAATCCAAAAGGAAAAGCAGGAAGGTAAATCCCAAAGACCCGATCCTAATTAATATTAATTACATTAATATTAAAACTGATCAAGGTGGAGGGCTCAATGTAATTAATATTTAAATTACAGAGCCAATTATAAAATAAAATAAATTCCGATGTTCAAATCAGTTGTACGGCCATTTCTACATGAAATCCCTAAAAGAAATTTCACGCATCATCGGCAACTTCTTTATTTCAAAATAAACCAAGATATTTTACCGGCGGAAGTTCAAAAAAATACACATCACAGAAAAATTAATGGTGTGGGATTAATAAGAAAGCAGACAGAAATCAATGTCTATTTTTAGATTTTTGGAAAGCCATATTTTTAAACTGGGTTAAGAGTTGTCAGTAAAAATTTAGCCTTGTTTGGCTCTAAGAAATGAAAGGAGAAAAATAAAGGAAAGAAAGAAGTAAAAGAAGTGGGGCGGGGTGGTTGACAGGGGAAGTAAGCTAAGAAAAGAAAAGAAAGAAAAGAAAGGAAAGAAAAAGGGAAAAAATATTTCATCTCCATAGAAACGTTAACAGACAGCACTTGGATAGGTTTTGTAGTAAAAGATTGCGTTCCAGAATCTCTTAATGGTAGTTATGTCATCAAATTGGTTCTTTTGCTGGACTTCTTCATGTCTAAAGACGTCTTGTGTGCTTTAGAAACCTGGCGTTGGTTATCATCTGGCCATTCGCTGTGCACCATTGGACGCATTTCTCACCGCGGTCATCGGGGTGCCCTAATCCGAAATCGCCAACAGTCTCACATTCCATCCTTTGGCATACAGATCTCCCATGATAATTCTGATTTCTTGTGACTTGCATTCAGGCTTTGGCGTTGTCTAGCATGGAGGAGAAGGATTCGATTTTTTCTTCTTTTAAATAAATATTATTAGCTTTTCACTGTACTGAGCAGTCTTTTAAGAATAGTGTTTTTTTTTTTTGGTTATCAGAATTTTAATTCTTCCATACTAACCATATATATATATATATATATATATATATATATATATTAATGCAGGTTTCATTGAAAAATATAGACAAGTTCTGTCTATTAATTTTGTGTAGGATCCGTTCATACCGTCTGATATACTTGATAGTGATATCGTTGAAAGACAACAAAAAATCACAGTAATTGTTGATTTTTTTATCGGGTCTAAGCTTTCGGCTCACATAGCCATTATCAAAGAGTAAATATTAACACACAGTAAACATAGAACATTTAAGCTATTAACAATAAAGAGAATTAAATTGAAAATATAAGTCCATCCCTACCGTGGCGGATGGCCTAATTAATTTAAATTTAATTCTCTTTATAATTCTCTATAACTTAAATGTTCTATGTTTACTGTGTGTTAATATTTACTCTTTGATAATGGCTTATGTGAGCCGAAAGCTTAGACCCGATAAAAAAATCAACAATTACTGTGATTTTTTGTTGTCTTTCAACAATATTACCATCAAGTATATCAGACGGTATGAACGGATCCTACACAAAATTAATAGACAAAACTTGTCTATATTATTCAATGAAACCTGCATTAATGAAAAAATTCTGCCAAAATACACACAATATATATATATATATATATATATATATATCCAAAAACGAAAATGGCGTATAAGTAAAATCCCAAAACAGAACCTAGTAATATTAATCTCTTTATTATTAAAAAAGAAATCCCGGTAGAGAGCTGGATGTAAATAGTGTTATCTATTTACAAAGCCAAATATATTTATATACACTACCGTCCATAATGATTAGGAAACCCCAGATTTTTTAAAGAAAAGATGTATTTCATACTATTTTTAGTATTTATTGCCAATTGGATAATTCTAAATGAAAATAGAATGGTTCTTTTGTTATTATTACTTTGCAAAATTTTACAAGGCAAAGGAAACAAAGATGAACTCGTCCGAATAACCCCAAATCTTTTTCATTCTTTCATTGATGAAACTGCAATATAGGTAATAATTATATATTTATTAATTCATTTGATACACATCTTATTGTGAAGTATTAACAAAAAACATTCTATTTTCATTCATGTCAAATTGCACCTACCACGCCTCCTCTGTGACAGCCAAAACATTATATATTTTCTCTTCTGTTCAATATGTTCAAATAGTAGGTATATTGGTGAATCTGGAAATAGCTTTAGATTCCGTTTCAATAATCATAAATTTAGCATATTCCCCCATAGCTCAACACTTTAATCAACCGGGACACACATTAGAAAACTGCAAATGTTTACTAATAGTCTCCGATTTTAGTTCTACACACTCACGCAGAAAGAAAGAAAAATACAGAATTTTAAAATTAAATACACACAGGCTAGGGTTAAATAGGGACTTAGATGTTTTGAATCTTTACAAATATTTCAATAGCTAAACTTTTTTTAGATACACTTTAAAACATTTTCTCTAAAACAAAATTTATAAGTATTATTAAAGATCGGTTTACGTTTACAAATATTAAAAAAAAACTCTGTCGCTTTCTGCTTCACGTGATGTAAACAATCTCTCCATGAACGCTCTCGCGAAATACGTTTCTAATTTAAATCTTAAAATCATTTGTTTTTGATGAAAGGCCGGGGACGGTCTGAAATATCAAATATAATAATAGAAATAAATAAATACTGTCAGAAAAATACATTTTTAAACAGTATACATGGATCATCACTATGTTATATATATATATATATATATATATTGAGAGAAAGAGAGAGAGAGAGAAATAGAGAATAGGATGGAGGGAGAGAGAGAGAGACTATAGGAAAAAGGTTTGTGTCCACATTCTTTATTTAATAATTATTGTCTTGTTTGGTTTGACTGAGTTCTACTAAGGTAGAATGTTGAAAGTATTGAATCTATTAATGCATGTCTTTCCATTCTTTAGACCAGCGTTTCTCAAATTTTTTATCCTCGCATAACCCTTAAAATAAATTACATATCTCAAGGAACCTCTGCAAAAAACAAAATCATATACCATATTATATATATATATATATATATATATATATATATATATATATATATTCCCAATGATTGTTATATTTTTAATAACATAATAGGTAAGATAAGATGATGTGTATATGACAAAATTACAATAACCCTAATACATTAAGCGCGTTTAGTAATAATCTTCTTCATGTGCCCTGTTCATTCATGACGTTGGCGATCATGGACTTCCACTTGGCCCTGTCTCTTGTTGCTCGCAACATCCTTCCTCTTAGTATCTCTCCCAAACCTCGTTCCGCCATCCATTTGCTCAGGCCTATCAAGTAGGTCTCGCACTACTTTCCCTTTTCTCTCTTTCTCTCTATCTCTTTCTTTATCCTGTGAGCATTAAATTCTCCATGCCCTCCTTCCTCATTACATATCCTAGAAACATCATCTGTCTCTTCCTTATGTTAAGCATGAGTTTTCTCCCTCTCCAACAGCTCGTCGTTAGTTACGTGCTCAGTTCATGGTATCCTCAGTATCCTTCTGTAAAACAACATTTCTGCTGCATCAAACCTCTTCTTCATCCTTGAGGAGATCGTTCAATATTCACTGTCATACAGAAGGAAATATATCACAGAGTAACCCAGCACTGTTTGCTTTGTTTCCAATGAGATTTTCATGTCTTTTAGTACTCTGGTAAGCTTTTGAAATGCGACCTTGGCCATGCCAATGCGTCTCTGGATCTCAACATTGTACTTTCCATCCTCTGTCAGCACGCTTCTCAGCTACTTAAATTTATTAACTTGCTTTATTTTACATTCTCCGACCTGTAGTTTGCATTTTGGGGTCCTCTTTTTTTTTTATGACAATACATTCAGTGGTAAATTTTTGATTAGTTCCCCGAAGGCATTTACCCCTTCAAATTTTTCCAAAACATCCTTATTTCCGTGTAAATGTAAATGCTGAACTCAAATCGATAATTGTTTATCGAAGAAATCTCCCTTTTTTCATGTTATCGACCAGAAAAAAAATCGAACTTCTTATCGCTGTTTATCTCACCCCGTAACCACGCTTCAAAAATGTTATTCACTGTAGAATGACTTCACGCGTAGTTTTCCGATTTCTCGGCTTTTTGAATTCTTTTTTGCAATTACTACGCGGAAATTGAGTTCCGAAACCAAACAAATCGTGGAGTAATTGCTCAAAGGAAGTAATAGGCCGAAATAAGTATCCTACGCCTCAAGTCATTCAGCAGTGAATCAGATATGAGAACGGTGGTAAGGGGTGAGATATAGTCCGATTTATTTCTGGTCGATAACATGAAAAAAGGTAGGTTTCTTCGATAAAAAATTACCGATTTGAGTTCAGCATATTCAGCTTTTGCACGGAATTAAGAATGTTTTCGAAAGATTTGACGGGGTAAAGGCCTTCGGGGAACAAATCAAAAATTTACCCATTCAGTTTACTTGAAGTTTATGCTTAGTCCTTTCTTCATGCTTTCTGTTGCTACCTTCTGCAGGAGGTCCTGCATTTTCTTTTCTGTGTCTGCTATCACCACTGTGTCATCCGCATATCTTACATTGTTGAGATTGTGGCCACCACTTGTTCTCGCGGAACACATAGAGACTTTTTGCGAACTCTTAATTCTTCCGGGGAACCCCAATTGAGAAACGCTGCTTCGGAGGGTAGGAGGCTTTTAATTTCAAATCCGCTGGCGCTGAGGTTTCACTTTCCCAACACGTTCGATTAGACAATTAGACCTAAAATTTTAAGGACATTTTATGCAGTAATGAGTTAACATCATTATTATTGTTGTTGATATTAATATTAGTGAATTTATGATAGAAATTTTCGAAGAATGTCCCTCAGGACCGAAGTGTGCTAGAAAATTAGTTTTGAAAAAAGTTACGCAACCTTCAATTTTTTTTCGACCATTCTATGTAATCCAGAACATAAACCCCAAATCTTTGTGTATATATATATATATATATATATATATATATATATATATATATATATATCGTAAGAAAGTTATGGAACATGTAGGTTTTAAACCTACTGTTCATGCATTTACTTTTAAGAAGAGTGCTCGATACAACGTAGAGCTTTATATTGTAATGGTTGTTACAATGGTTTATAAAAGCATAGTAACACTACACAAAAATCTTCGCGTTTTGGAGCTACGTTTGCTCCTCATCTGGTGATAAATTGATTTTTCAACTTATCACCAGATGAGAAATAAACGTAGCTCCGAAACGAGAAAATTTTTGTATAGTGATACTATGCTTTTATAGATCATTGTAACAACGATTACAATATATATATATATATATATATATATATATGATCCTTTGCAGACAGTCCTGCTTTGCTGTAGCACAGTTTATCGGTACGGTTAGACATCCGATTGCTTCCAGCCAGGAATGAAGTCAGTCATACGTGCCATACGAGATACACGCTTCGGTGATCATGTCTCGAAAGGGACATGACTGACTGGACAAAAGATTTTCCCGCAGTAGGTTGCCATTGCTTTCTGCGGTTGACTGGTTGCCGACCAAGGTTATAGAACCCAATTTGTCCTATTATTTAAGCTATAGCTGGAGAGAAGAGACGGATTAATATCTTTCCCAAGGGAATACAACGAATTCTATTGGAATTCGAACTCGGCTCCCCGCTTTCTCGTTCCAAGCTGATATCCATTGTACCAGAACGCACGGCCGATTTGACATCAGTCTGCGATTGTACGTCTAAGCTAAGCGTGGTGGAGGAAGGCAGATTTTAGCGTGTTATATGCACAATGTAAACCCACCCCAGTAACCGAGGGTGCTCAAATTCATTACTGAATAAACGATGCGTAAATAGCGGTGAGTAGCTATTGTTTTTAAAGTTTACCATCTCTCCAGAGTGCTAACTCGACAGGCGAGAGCAATCGTTTCAGCCTAAGCAATGCGGTACTTCCACTGGTGCGCAGTGGGGTAGGAGAGCGAAGGAAAGGAAGGGCAGGTTACAGCGGGTGTCGGAGAATGGATAAGAGAAAGATGGGGATACTGGTGTAAAGAGAGTTTACCATCTCTCCAGAGTGCTAACACGAAGGCGAGAGCAATCGTTTCAGCCTAAGCAATGCGGTACTTCCACTGGTGCGCAGTGGGGTAGGAGAGCGAAGGAAAGGAAGGAGAGGTTACTGCGGGTGTCGGAGAATGGATAAGAGAAGGATGGGAAGACTGGTGTGAAGAGAGTTTCGTGTGATCAGAGTGAAAAGAGAGAACAAGATACAGTGGGTGTCGGTTAAAGGAGAAGATAAGGATGGGAGTCAGGGAGATAAGAGATGGCAGTTGACATTGCATTTAAACTCTTGGACGTTGTACGTATTGGGAAAGCAGATATCCAGAAGAGAATTCCACAGGCGGCAAGTGCGAAAAAAGAAGATGGTTGAATTGAAGACACAGCTACACTTGACTGTAAAAAGGTGGGACCTAATTGCCAGTCTAGTAATGAACGTGAAAGATAGTGAGATAGAGTGAGTAAGAGAGAAAGAGTGTGATTAAAAGAGAGAGAGTGAGTAAGAGAGAGAGTGAGTAAAAGAGAGACAGTGCGTAAGAGTGTGAGAGAGAGAGAGAGAGAGAGAGAGAGAGAGAGAGTGAGTTGTAGGTGTGGTTTGGTGGCTTTAATACTTCCTATTTTCAAATTTGATCCTGATCAAAAGATGATCTCCGATAATAGCCTACCCAGTTTTATAGTTCTGATTTTTGGAGATTGGAATTATCATATAACTAGCAGTATAGCCCAGCGTTGCTCGGATGAAATCTTTAAAACTAATCCATAGTCCTGGAGCTCAGACTCTTTGGACGTTGACACGAAAGACTAAAAAGCAATAGTTGTTTCCATTTAAAGCGAAACCGTAGACTGAAAAAAAATGAATGGATGTAAGTCAAATTTTGAATTCCTGGTATCGATATCAAATTTTCTGCACTATTATAAGAACTGCAACCTTGAAACTTCTGAATATCGTTTCTTAGGTCTTTGTCTATGAGTGTATCAAATTTGATTAAAATCGGACCACTTCTTCTATAACCCAATTTTTTCAATTATCGATTTTCGACATTTATCGGAGGTACCTCAACACAAAACCTAGCTAAGAACACTCGCAGACGCTTATAGTACAACTGTGTAAATTTTCAAGAAAATCGGTTCAGCTGTTTCGGAGTCTATAGGTAACGGACACACACACACACACACACACACACACACACACACACACACACACACACAAAGTTCCATTTATAAATAAGTTTATATATATATATATAAGTTTAGATATTAATTAATGGTGCCACATCATCTTCTATTGGATTATTTATTCTTGAAGAAGGAAATTACTGGAAAGTAATTGAAACTCATCTGAAGCGAGCTGAATATGTAATGCTCCTCATGCCAATGACGTTTCCACCGAACTTCTCTACGGTATATGACTTAATTGAATTTCTTTTAATGTGTTACTTTCGAATTTAGATTTAAATTCGTGTCACCAGGAGAGAATGTGCACCGTTTCGGAGCCGTCCTCTCAACAGTTTCACTTGCAAACCGGCCCCAATCACTGATGTGAGGCCCCTTTATAATGATAAACAAGTGGGTTGTAGTTCAAATGTCTAACGGCGAAATTACATTTACGAAAAATTTCGAAATGCTAAAATATATTGTATGTCAGTTAAGTACCATACGTGATACACCCTTGGGCGATCATGTTTCGAAAAAGACATTACTGACTAGACAGATTATCCCGCAGTAGGTTGCCATTGCTTTCTGCGGTAGACTGGGTGCCGACTAAGGCTAGAGAACCCAATCTGCTATTTAACCCGTAACTGGAAGGAAGAGACGGATTAATACCTCTCCCAAGGGTATTTGCGCGTAAGTGAATACAATGGATTCAACTGGAATTCGAACTCGGCCCCTAGGTTTCTCGTTCCGAGCCGATATCCACTGGACCACAACGCACACCCTGTACCGCAGTGCACATAAGCATATCCCGAGGTTTTCATTTGTGACAAGAAGAGAAACCATTTCACTTTGCTTTGTTTATACCGCCACTCGACTTATTGTCACCCGTTTTATATCCCTCATCATTTTCTTAATTTTAGACCTTAATACCTAATCAGTTCATTCTTTTATTCCTCCTTCATTCTCTCTCTCTCTTTCACCATCTCTCTCTCTCTCTATTTCTCTCTCTCTCTCTCTCTCTCTCTCTCTCTCACACACACACACACATACACATACACACGCGTTCTCGGTTTTTCAGCTTTTCATTCTCTCTTATTTTCATGAGGTTTTCATTATTTCTTTTTCTCATTTTACTTTCTCTTTTTCTTTCTTCCGTTTTCGTTCATTCTTTCTTTTGTTCTTCCTTTCGTTTTCATTCTTTCTTTCTTTCTCTCTTTCTTTCCTTTGTTTTCTTTCTTTCTTTCTTTCGTTTTCGGTCTTTTTTCTTTCGTTCTTTCTTTCTTTCTTTCTTTCGTTTTCGCTATTTATTTCTTCCTTTCGCTTTCGTTCTTTTTTCCTTTCGTTCTGTCTTTTCTTTCGTTTTCGCTCTTTCTTTTGTTCTTTCTTTCGTTTTATTTTTTTGTTTCGTTCTTCCTTTCTTTCGTTTTCGTTCTTTCTTTCGTTTTTGCTCTTTCTTTTTTCTGTTCTTCCTTTCTTTCCTTTTCGTTATTTTTCTTTTCGTTTTTCTTTCTTTCGTTCTACCTTTCTTTCGTTTTCGTTCATTTTTTCTTTCGCTTTTTCTTTCTTTCGTTTTCGTTCTTCCTCCCTTTCGTTTTAGTCCTTTCTTTCGTTTTCGTTCTTTCTTTCGTTTTTGTTCTTTCTTTTGTTTTTTCTTTCGTTTTCGTTTTTCTATCTTTGGTTCTGTTTTCGTTTTTTTTTTTCTGTCTTTTACAGAGAACCAACTTACCACCTTTCAGTCACTTAAACGCTTATCTTCTCTCTCCCTCACGCTAAGCTTTCTTTTGAAGAAGATGAGTCGACAACAAGCCGTCCTTGTGACACAAAATGGGTGTCTAGCTCTGCGTATTTCCTACAGAACAAAATAAGGACAAAAACGTGGGGAGGGGTGACAAGGGCTCTTTTTTTTTTTTTTTTTTTTTTTGCAATTAGATGCGTGTGTTTTTAGTAATCCCAGTTTCCAAGGTTCGTGTTTACGGCGACAGATACAAGGCCGACGAATCAAGTATTCCTGGCCTCTCACTTTGGGGTCAACTGTCACCTACCGCTATTAATACCTCTAAATATGTAATTCGCTTTTGGTGTCGACATTTTGGCCATGAAATATGAACAAACCGCCAAAGTGAGACATAGATAATTTCCATGACCTTTTCAATTTGATAATGCGTGGAGGTTGGCAGGGTTAGTAACAGAAAGACGGAGTCTTTTTTTATAATTTTTTGTTCTTTACAGAATGGTTGTTGGAGAGGTTACATTTTGGTGTGGAACCAATGTGTGTGTGTGTGTGTGTGTGTGTGTGTGTGTGTGTGTGTGTGCAAAAGGGGGATGCTTTGTAAGCCTATTTTGGTGTCTGTGTGTCGGCGGTGATGGCAGGGTAGGTGTGGATGAGATGGTAGCATATTAATAACGAAGGATATACGTTCGCCGGATTCCTTCCGGCATAGCCTTGTCAGAAGTGCGACTGAACATAAGTTTTTTTTTTTAAATTTATTTTGTTTATGTAGATAGTTCATAGTGGTGGTGGTGGTGGTCTGTCTAAGAGACGGAGCAGTCCGCTTTCCATGATACCCCCCGCCCTTTCTCCCATCGGCTCGCCACCCTGGTTTCCATCTACTCTCACCCACAGTCGCCTGAAATGCGTCAGTAGCTGATCTTATGTTGTGCGTATGGCGAGCAGGACGGATTGGGTTACAACTGTCAAAAACTGTGAAAGTGAAGAGGAAAAGTAGTTGGTGTAGTGGAGGCCGTGGTAGTGGAGGTAGTAGAGAAATTGGTTTGAGTTTTGAGAGGAATACAGATGGGTGGTTGCAAGAGATACAGATAAAGTAACAGAAGTAGAATACATAAAGAAAAAATGAAAGAGGAATCTCTAAATGTCGTCAACACGATCTCTCTCTCTGTCTCTCTCTCTATATATATATATACATAATATTACATATATATAATATATATAAATATATATATATATATAACAAAAGTCGAATAAACAAAATTGAGAGAATGAAAGCGGAAAGCCTAAAATGTAGTCAACACGATCTCTCTCTCTCTCTCTCTCTCTCTCTCTCTATATATATATATATATATATATATATATATATATATACTAAAGTGGAATAAACAAAATTGAGAGAATGAAAGCGGAAAGCCTAAAATATACTCAACACGATCTCTCTCTCTCTCTCTATATATATATATACATAATATTATATATATATAATATATATAATATTATATATATATATATATATATATATATATATATATAACAAAAGTGGAATAAACAAAATTGAGAGAATGAAAGCGGAAAGCCTAAAATGTAGTCAATACGACTTCTCCCTCATTATATATATATATATATATATATATATATATATATACATACGATTTCTCACTCTTTCTCTATATCTCTTTATATATAGACGATTTCTCACTCTTTCTCTCTCATATATAAAGAGAGAGCGAAAGAGAAAGAAATCGTAAATAAATATATCCTATTATAATACAGTACCGGTCATAACTATTAGGCCATAACTATCAGGTCATTCCAGTGTTTTACAAAATGATTTATTTCATACTATTTTTTAATATTTATTGTCAAGTGAATACTTGTAACTTACCACCTTTCCGTCACTTAAACAGAAAATAGAATGGTCTTTTTGTTCATAATGCACAATAACATGTGCATCAAATGAATTTATAAATAATTAATAATTACCTATATTACAGTTTCATCAATGGAAGAATGAAAAAAATTTAGGGTGATTCGGACATGTTCATCTTTGCTTCCTTGCCTTGTAATATTTTGTAAGTAATAAATAACAAAAGAACAATTCTATTTTATCCACTTGGCAATAATATACTAAAAATAGTATGAAATATATATATATATATATATATATATATATATATATATAGAGAGAGAGAGAGAGAGAGAGAGAGAGAAATCGTGAGAAATCATATATATATATATATATATATATATATATATATATATATATATATATAAGAGAGATGATCGTATTGATTACATTGAGGCTTTCCTCTTTGATTATCTCATTTTTTGTTTATTCTACTTTTGTTTTCTATCTATCTATCTATCTATCTATCTATCTATCTATCTATCTATCTATAGGTACCGCTACTCATTTTTGATACTGCGTTTTTTTAATAAATTTTAATAAATAAAATAAATATTTCTTGACGCTTTCAATTTAGATTTAATTGAAAGATATGAGATTAGATCTTTTAATTCTCATAAGCAAAATACACTGGTGTATTTTAAACCGAAATTATATTGAGTGGAATTTAAAATTTTTTGATTTAAAATAAATTCACTATTTCTGCCATTTTTGATCAATCAACACATTTTGTAAACAGAAGCTAAGTCTTGGATTTAAAAATCTTGCAAAAGGAAAATATATATCGTTGACACGTTGTTTTAGTAGAATTACCAAATTTAAAGTTACCTTAATCTAATTTGAAAGAAATATTAATTGCTTACTGGCTGAAATGTAGCATAAAAGCGTTTCTTAATCACGCTGGTCCTGATATCAGTGTTATCTGAGGTGACATCTGCAACCTGTCAAAATCTAAATATTGGGGGGAAACGAATTGACATAAATGTATCTCACATAAGCGAACGTTTCATTTTTTTTTTAACTAATGAAGTTAAAAACCAAATTAAATTTAGCATAATAGTTTCAGCAATTATGTAATATTTTATAAAATTTTAGCTAGTTTAGTTTTATAGCTTTATTTTTAAAAATATTTTCTGAAAAATAAAAATTAAAATAATATAAAACATTTTAAAATTAATTTTACAATTTAATAACAATGAATGATATTATATAACATGACAGAGGTACTCAACAATTTATGAAATGCGATGTCATTTATTAATTTTTATTTTTCAAATCTATTTTTCATATTATTCTTTTTAGGTACCTCCACAAAATTGTGAATTTCACAATTTTTTTAACAAAATGTGGAAACTAGGAATTAAAAAAATATGTAACTTATTTTAGATTTTGAAGGAATGATTTGCAAAACTCGTTGAATGTTAAAACGTACAAGAAAAAAAAATGGAAGTGAACTGAAAAAAAATTGTACATAGTCAGAAAAGTTTATATAAGTGTTTTTCCCTGGAAGATTCGCAACCCTTAAAACACGGGACTGTTTAATAATATAACTCTTACGAGATTCCATACTTAAAAAAGAAGGAAAGCTTAAGTAAAAAGAATAAATTTTAAAATTAATTTAAAGATCTAAATGATACATGATTTGTATTAAGCTTTTTAATTTTCGATGTGTAAATAGAGTCTTTACTTAATAAATTAATAACCGAAGACACCAGGTGACTGAAAGAAATTTAAAAGAAGTTTGAAACTTTATAAATTATAAATGTGCAAAGAAAAAAATGAAAACAATTCTTATAAAAATTGATTATTCATCGAAATGTTTTTTTTCTTTGGAATATGATATTCTTCATATATATTATTTATAAATCAATTAAAGTTTATCTAAGTTAACAGTGGCGAAGTTTAAATTTCTTTTTTTGAAAACTTTTTGGAGAAGGTTTTCGGAAAAGTAGTGGCGTAGCGAAAACAAAACAAAAAAATTAACAACAAAAAAACAACATGATTTACATTCACACGGAGTCCTGCATCTGACTAATAAAACAAAATTAGGGATTAGTATTGAATTTCTAGAAATGTCATGAAATTAACTGGAGGTAGGGTAACAGAACAATAGCTACACTAGCATCTACACATCGGTCATTCAATAATGAATTAGAGCACGCTGACTACTGGCGTATGATACATCATACGCTAAAAGTATGTCTCCTTCTACCGAGCATTCATAGCTCAGAGGTAGAATCACCGACTGACTCTAATTCGGTCGGGTTTCAATCCTGGGTTAAAACCAATCGGATGTCTAACCGTACTGATGAGCTGCGAAACAGGTCTGCGGATGACTATATATATTTACTAAGATTTTCTAAAAATAATAATTGCATAAATAACTTTATTCATTTTAAAATAATCACTGAAAGTTTCATTAAAATCAGACAATTATTTTATTTTTACAAGAATTTCCAAATTAATCAATTTGTCTTCCAACGCCGAAAAAGAAACTTGCGTAATATTGCATTTGGCATAGTACGAACATCTATTAAACAGTGGGTGAATTGGTAATCAAAAAAAAAAAAAAAATTAACCAAAATTTCGAATGTGTTAGAAACAAATTAATTTAAAAAAAAAAGTAATGACAACAAATCTTTCCTTTTAATTATGTCATGGTGTATGTTGGGCGAATGAGTACATCTACCTATATATATATATATATATATATATTGGAGTAGATAGATCTATCGCCCGGTTCACACTCCACCCGCGTCTATTGAACAGGTTAAGAGGCTCATCCCTTGTTCCCTGTTTAGGATGTGGTTTCCGGCTTTCACTTTTCCAATCTTTTCACTATTACGTAGCCTCCTGCACATCAGTGGCGTTATCGCCTTGCTCGAGGTGATACGATTATATATATATATATATATATATATATATATATATATATATATATATATATAAAGGTTCCAATAATCAATTAAAGACTTTTGAATCAGTCTGCATATCCTTAGGAAAATCTTCTTATTGCCGGCAGAAAGATTTCGTTAAGCCTTTTATTTTAACTTTCCCTCGATAATTATTTAGACATCATTTTTACTCCTCTCGTTATAAATACATTTTTATATGTATATTTATTTTAACGTTCCCCCTATTTTTGCTCTTCATTTTCGTTGCTGTTTTTCGTTTGATTTTTGATTCCAACGATTTTCTCCTGATCAGATGTTGGGCGAAAGAGCTCTAGAGACTATAACTAAATTCCTTGTTTTTAAAGTTTTGTGTAAATTTAGTACCTTCAAACACATTTGTTTATATATATATATATATATATATATATATATATATATATATATATATATTGAGGAAAAAATATGAAAAACTACAAAAAAGGTTTCGTGTGATGCATCTTCTTTCTCAGGACTTCATCAGATTAAATTTGTCAGATTAGTGCCGCTACACATGTGCAAGAAGAAATAATGGTGGGAATTTTAAATTATTATTGTCATTTTTCATCATATTTCGATTTCTGCTTTGGTCTCACAACCAACCAAGGCAGGTCGTGGCGTGTTGTTATGACTCCATTTCATGTTTTTCTATCTTCCATATCATCCCTAGCATTACTTAGATAAAGTTTTCCTTAGTGTGTGGGCTGTACTTAATAAGACAATTTTTTGTATATCTCTTAAGCTGGGGTTTCCAGGGATTCTTTCAATGTGTTGTTTTGTTCCATTTTTTATCATTCCAAGTGCACCTACTATCACTGGCACAACTCTTGTTTTCAATTTCCACATTTTTTCTATTTCAATTTCCAGGTCTTTATATTTTGACAGTTTTTCAAATTCCTTGATTGCTATGTTACAATCCGCTGGACAAGCCATATCAATTAATAGACAAGTTTTCTCCTTCTGGTTTTTAACAATAATGTCTGGCCTGTTTGCTTCAATTTTTCTGTCTGTGTAGATGGTGTAATCCCATAGAATGGTTACATCTTCTATTTCTGTAACCGGTGCTGGGTGATGTTCATACCAGTGTTTGTTTACAGATTTTCCATAATGTTTATTATTATTTATTATAATATTATTATTATTATTATTATTATTATTATTATTATTATTATTATTATTAATTTGCATATAATTTGAGTGATTTTATTTGGAGGATTTTCTTTTTGTTTTCATCACTTTTTTTTTTTGGATATCCCATTCTGGAATTTCTATCAGGAATGGTGAAATGTAAGAGGCAGGTCACAGGTTTACTGAAAATGAACAAGTGATCACGGTGCTCTCTAAGCATTCTTGTCTTAGTGGAACAATTGTGGTCGATGTCACTACGGTGTGCAACGAAAAACTGGATTTATAACCATTTGATTATACGTTGAGTTTTCTTCTCTGTCTCTCTGTCTCTCTGTCTCTCTGTCTCTCTCTCTCTCTCTATATATATATACACACGCATATATATATATATATATATATATATATATATATCATTAAATTTGTTTTTTTTTTCATTTAAAATTAATATAGTTTATATTGCGAGACGGAAATTTCTATGTTTCGAGATTTTTATCTCATCATCAAGCCTTGTTATGTTGTGGTGTTTTTTCGGCGAATGAGTGCAGGTACCTTTATATATATATATATATATATATATATATATATATATATAGGTACAGGTGCCGCTATCTATCTATCTATCTATCTATCTATCTATATATATATATATATATATATATATATATATATATAGAACAATATTGAGGAAAAATATGAAAAACTACAAAAAAGGTTTCGTGTGATGCGACTTGTTCCTCAGGTCTACATCGGACGAAATTTGTTAGATTATTGCCGCTATACATGTGCAAGAACAAATATTGCTGGGAATTTTAAATTATTATTATTATTATTATTATTATTATTATTATTATTATTATTAATTTGCATATAATTTGACCTATTTTATTTGGAGTATTTTCTTTTTGTTTCCATCCCTTTTTTATTTTTAGATATCCCATTCTGGAAGTTCTACCAGGAATGGTAAAATGCAAGTGGCAGGTAACAGGTTTACTGAGAATGAACTAGCGATCAAGGTGTTCTCTAAGCATTCTCGTCTTAGCAGTCGATCGGTGTGCAACTAAGATGAAACGCGTCACATGAACACTTGTTTTTTACATTTTTTATACCTATTTTCCCCTAATATATATATATATATATATATATATATATATATATATATATATATATATGTTCCTTCTTAAATAATGTGTGGGCATCAATTCTATCTGGTTGTTGTTTTGTGCATGTATATCTCTTGTGTGTATAATTTCTTGTTAATTGTTTTATGTATGTGTGATTTAATTCCTTACTCCATATTGTGTTTTATGTGTGATTTGGTATATCTGTTCTCAATTGATTTCCCGTTTAAAAATCCCCCTGTTACGAACCATTTTTCCTTTTTTTTTTGAAGATACTCTTAGTAAAATTAACATTTATTTATTCATAATCGATCTAAACGAGGTAGTTGTAATTTTTTTTTTTACAGTGCTGAAATAAATTCTTGATTTATAACCATTTGATTATGCGTTTAGTTTTTCTCACTCTCTCTCTCTCACTTTCTCTCTCTCTCTTTCTATATATATATATATATATATATATGAAAGCACAAAATTCAGTGCAAAATATATTTACCAAATATGCAGTCACACCAAGCTACCCGGGTTTCAACTGTGAGGTATTTTCAGACAGAAGATACTTCTGGGTGTCTTGTAATTATATCCCTTTAACTCAAATCTAAGTTATTTGTTCACCACTGCTGTAGCCAGGTATTGAACTCTCACGGCATTTGGAAGTGACATTGCATACAGAATGAAAATGATATACCCCTGCGATCAAAATAAATGGTTCGGTTCGAAATTCTTAGCACCTGAAGAAGGCCGGAACGTGCAACAGCCGAAATGTAGTAAACATGACAATAAAGATGAGGAAAACTTAAAGAATGTAAATACTACCTCATCTCAGAAGTATAGACAAACAATTGCTTTCATTTGTCAATAAATCCTAAATGTTTCATTATAATCCAACAGTTACTTTTTGCAAGTGTTTTCAAATCAATATGTGTTTCACCGCAAAAAAGACGCAATCTACTCGCAGCGCTGGTGCGAAAAAAAGAAAAACAAGATTTTAAGGCAAAATTTAGAATGTTCTAAAAAGGAAAAACAAGATTTTAAGGCAAAATTTTGAATGTTTAAAAATAAAAGAAAAACAAGATTTTAAGGCAAAATTTTGAATGTTTAAAAATAAAAGAAAAACAAGATTTTAAGGCAAAATTTAGAATGTTCAAAAACAAAAAAAGAAAAACAAGATTTTAAGGCAAAATTTAGAATGTTCTAAAAAATAGAGCAAGATTTTAAGGCAAAATTTAGAATGTTCAAAAAAGAAAGGAAAAACAAGATTTTAAGGCAAAATTTAGAATGTTTAAAAAAAAGAAAAACAAGATTTTAAATCAAAATTTCGAATGTTCTAAAAAGGAAAAACAAGATTTTAAGGCAAAATTTTGAATGTTTAAAAATAAACGAAAAACAAGATTTTAAGGCAAAATTTAGAATGTTAAAAAAAAAAAAGAAATCAAGATTTTAAGTCAAAATTTAGAATGTTCAAAAAAGAAAGGAAAAACAAGATTTTAAGGCAAAATTTCAAATGTTCTTTAAAAAAAGAAAAACAAGATTTTAAGGCAAAATTTCTAAAAATAGAAAATGTTTTTATATAAAAAAAACAAGATTTTAAGGCAAAATTTCGAATGTTTTTATCTAAAAAAAACAAGATTTTAAGGCAAAATTTCGAATGTTCTAAAAAATATAGAAATAAAAGTTATAATTTAATAATTAAAAAATCATGTACTATTTCCTCCAAATAATGACACAAAGAAAAATAATGACACAATAAAACTCTTTTTGTTAAGTTTGGGGCATTTTTTATCCTGATATGATTACTTTTTAGCGAATCAGTGGAGGTGCACACACACACACTCACACACACACACACACACACACACACACATATATATATATATATATATATATATATATATATATATATATATCGTCCCACTGCTTTAATCCGTCAATGTTTAAACCAGGCCACGCTGGATGACAAAAATCACCCCTAAGAAAAAATTATGTAGAGCAACGATTGTAGAACTCTGAGAGTGTGGAGAGGAAATTAATGTCCAAATTTTTCTGAAGAGGAGTGGGGAAAAACTCAAGCAGGGTCTTTATTTTCATACTACACTACTATCATATACACAACTTGGGAATGATTTTATGCATAATTATGTTATTTCACTAAATTAAACGGAATAACTTTTCATTCATCGTAGTGGAGTTCTAATCATTCTTGACCTCTTTTCCACTCTCAAGCTGTTAGAACACAAGAAATGTTAATTTCAGATCAACATCAAATTGTAAATACTAGCGTCAATACTAGCAGACCAGTGTGGTTTTCCTGTTATGATTTTTTTTTCCTTTTCTGAAGTACAAAAAATAAATGCGAGAAAAAAAATTTGGGGATATTATTTCTAATTAACATCTTTTTTTTTTTAATCGTATCACCCCAAGCAAGGCATATACGTATATGCACGAACTCTCACAAAATTTATATATATATATATATATATATATATATATATGTATAAAATTCAAAATATTAAATGGCGACATTTACTCATCGCACCCTATAGATATATACACACACGCGAGTCGAAAACCCGCACATATATATATCTGTATATATGCACACACACACACACACACACACACACACACACACACACACACACACACACACACACACACATATATATATATATATATATATACACACATATATATATGTTTTTTTTTTACAGATGTATACTGTTTATTGTTTTGACCTTATTCTGGATCACTCATTATTAGATAATTGACATTCATGAGCATTTATTATTCAAAATTTAATCAATTACACTTTCATTTTAATATATCATGAAATTGTTTTATGACATCCGTGGGTGGAGTACAAGAAAACGTAGCGTTAATTGATTCATTCTTTTGTTTGAAAATAAACTTGATTAATTTTCTCACTGGTTTCAAGAAAAATTGAGGAAGTGAAAAATAGCATTAAAGTCTTATATTAATTTCTATGTGTTATTTTTTAACACACAGACGCACCCAAATAAAAATTACTTCATGGCAAGGATCTGAGTCCGCAGAAATCTATACAGTAACAACAATACGATCCGATACACTATAAATTATACTGCTAACACATCACTCAGTAAGTTCCCGGGCTTGTCATATAGATGGCAACACAAACAAAGCATCCATATAATTTTTATGCAGTACTAATCTTCAGATGGCACGTGACAAAATTTGGGTCCAATCGGATTATTAGTTTATAAATTACAGTTATTTAAGTGAAGCTGCTATTGCAAATTTTCAAAACAATGGAAAAATCTGAGGTTCGTCTGTTGAAAATGCATTGCTTTCTCATGGGAAAAATACTGTTTAAGCAAAGCAATGGCTTGCTAAGTGTTATTCGGACACTGCTCCGTCGGAAACAACGGTTAAGAGTAGGTTCCACTACAAAATCGCTGAAAAAATAGCATAGTATAAAAAAGGTCCCAAACTTAATACAATCAAACTTTTTTCCCATCAAAATGTTCATGTTATTATAAAGAGAAAAAATCTAAGTATTTTTTAGTTATCTAAAAAAAAAAAATTATCTTTTCTAACATATTTGAAATTTTGGTAAAAATCTTGTTTTGATTATCGCCAGCCAGTAACCAAATCGTCACGAGAGTTTACAATGGAAAACGTAATATTACATAACTCGCTTTTCTTCGGTGAGAAACACATTAATTTGGAAATTCTTGCAAAAAACAAATAACTTTCGAATCTTAATGAAACTTTCCATACGTATTTAAAATAAATTAAATTATTTTTAAAATCATTATTTTTAAAAATCTTGTTAGAAAAATATTTTTTTTACATCTGTTACTACACCTCCATGTAAATTCATGAAATTTAAAAGAAAAATCTGTAGGCAAAAATGGTTTTATTAGTTAAACGTAAAATTTATTGGGGAATGTAAATCATGTATTATTTTTTACCGAAAATCTACTTCGAATAGTAAAATAAAAAATACAATAAAACCATGACATTATTTAATAAGATAAGCTTTTAATTTCTTTAATAAATGGTATAAATGTTAGATATTTTAGTCTGAAAAAATTTTTTTTCGATTAATAAACTTTTAAGGAAGTTTTTTATTTTTGTTTTGTTTTCGTTTTTTAATTATAATAATTTTTAAAGTTTTAAAAATATTTCCAAATCTTGTAGACGTTAGGCTGGCAAGTTACATAGTGAAGATTATGTTTACTAATTGAAAATTGAAAAGTTTAATACAAAATTTTTTGGCATCGTATTTTTAAAATAATTTAAAATCATTTTTGTGTGTGTATTTGAAGTTTTTTTTTTTAAAGTAATTTCTATATGTAAATTAAAAGATCCTGTGTTTCAGGGTTACTTCCCTTTACTGAAAAAATTGCCGAAGAAATTGCGGTCGATAGGTTAGAAAGGTCAACTCTGTGTTTAAAAATAGTTTTATTGTAACTTTCATGAGATATATAAGTAATATTTGTGTAAATCAGATGAATGTAACATTAAATTTGCTAAGTCTTCAAAAATAATGTCTTACAGATGTATATTTTATTTTTGGAAGAATTTTAAAACCTAAAATTAAGCTTTGTTTACAAATATGTCGATAGCTGAAAAAATGACTGAAAAAATAAAAAATTAAAAGAACACCTCCAAACTTTACATTCCAATTAATATAATTTTTGTTTGAAATGCACCAAAGTATTTTGCTTACTGGAAATAGTAAATTTAATCATTTAGCTTTCAATTAATCTAAAATAACAGTTTGCAGAAAACTTTTTTTTTCATAAAAATTCAGTTTAAACTTTAGTTGTCCCGGAAAAAATAAAAAACTCCGCAACTCGTTTTGGCTGATCGTAAATTGAAGTTGCGTAAGATAGCAGAGGAGTTAAACATATCAGAAGGCAGTGTATTCGCCATTTTTGCATGAACATATGTCAATGAGAAAGATGTGTTTAAAGTGGATGCCACGTTTGTTCACAGTCAATAAAAACAACAACGCGTCGACGATTCAGAGCGTTGTTTGCAACTGTTTCAACGCAACAAGAAGGAGTGTGTTGCGTAAATATATGACAATGGATGAAACATTGATCCGCCAATTCACTTCAGAGTCAAATCGGCAGTCAGCTGTGTGGGCAGCAGCATGTAACGTCGTCTAAAGCTACCAAAGACACAAACATCAGCAGGTAAGGTTTTTGGTTTCTGTATTTTGGGATGCGCAAAATATTTTGTTAATGGATTACTTTGAGAAGGGAAGAACAATCAATAGAGAATATTATATAGTATTAGTGGTGCGTTTGAAGGAAGAAATCGCCAAAAATACAGCCACAAATAAAGAAGGAAAAAGTAACCTTTCACCAAGACAACCCACCGTGTCACAAGTCGATCGCAATGTTGACAAGACTACTAAATTGCACTTCGAATTGCTTCCGAATCCACCCTATTCTCCACATCTGGCCCCCAGCGATTGCAGGCTGTTTGCTAACGTCAAAAGAATGCTCCAGAAAAAGAGATGTGGCTCCAATGAAGAAGTGATATCAGAAATTGAGGCGTATTTTGAGGCCAAAGACAAATCCTTCTCCAAAAAAAGCACCGAAGTGTTAGAGAAGCGTTGGAATCAGTGTGTCACCCTCGAAGGAGACTGTGCTGATGAATAAAGTCAAATTTTGCCTAAAATTTGTTTTATTAGTTTAGTCCGGGATTTATTGAGTGATGTGTTAAGGTGTTTTGTTTCATGAATAAAAGTGCTCACTCTCCTTGACAGAGCGTATATAAATCTAAAAATGGACACTTCACTCCCCTTGATCAAGGATATACGTATTAGCTGACATCAGATAGCCAATTTTTAGTCGAGATCGTTGCATTTATCTACGCGCAAATAACCTTGAGAATTTCCATTCCCCCATCTATGAGTTAAATATCAGGACAGATTGAGTCCTATAGATAAAATTATGATAATGTCTCTTTCATTGAAAGAGACATTATGCCAAAGCGTATATCACGTATTGGACTTAACTGACTGATTAGCTGAACACTTTTAAAAAATGTGTTGTGGGATCTCCCCTTTTTGTATAGAATAATGGACTCAACTGAGTGTACATATAAACCTGTCATAGAGAGAACAGGAGATGGATTTGGAATCTCAATTGTAGTTGCAATGTTACTGTGGAGAGTAATCGTTGAGGTCCGTTCGAGTTATCGAAGAGTTCTGACAAATACCGAAGTTACCCAGAGACCAGACTAGCTCTGAGCTCCACTCAGCTAGAATACGTTACCCGGACATACTTTTTCCAAAGATTTCACTTCAAGACTTGTATATATTTATTTCTACTAATAATATTCCTGAATTGACTAACCCGCGTTCCAGTTTGTATATTAAGTCCAATAAAACCTACTTTCTGTCTCCATATATGTTTTTGTTGTTTATTATTTGGTGCGGTTCCTCATCCGAAATCCACAACAAAATGTCTCCACTCAAAGTAAAGTAAAATTGTAAGGACAATAAAAAAAAAAAAAAAAACAGAAAAAAGGGTAAATTTTTGGTTTTAGGTCCCGACGGGTTTCCCCCTTCAAATTTATCCAAAATAGCAATATTTCTGTGCAAATGTAAACGCTGAACTCAAATCAACAATTAGTTCTTGAAGAAACTTACTTTTTCTGATCTGAATGTCCATAAAAAAAAACGAACTATATCTTGCACTTTTTCACCTGTAACTCTCACGAAGTCATGTAATTAACTGCAGAATGACGTTCTGCGCAGGCAACAAATTTCGGCCGATTTACTTCTTTTCTGAAACTTCCGCCTATTTAATTCCTGTAATGAAAGTAATACGCGTAGAAATACAACAGTGTATTGCTTTCATTACAGGAAGTAAATAGCTGGAAGTTTCAGTAAAGGAAGTAAATCGGCCAAAAATAGACCGAAATTTGTTGTCCTACGCCGACAGACATTCAGCAGTTAATTACATAACTGCGTTAGAGTTACGGGAGACAAAATGTAGTTCGATTTTTTTCTGGACATTTCTTCAATAACTAATTGTTGATCTGAATTCAGCATATACACTTGCACAGAAATAATGCTATTTTGGATAAATTTGAAGGGGGAAAAGCCTTCGGGACCTGAAACGAAAATTTACAAACAAATCTTACAAAATAATTTTTTTTTCTTTCATATTTAATGTAACTTCTATAAAAGAAGGAACTTGCATAAAAAAGGTCCTACCTATCGCAAAGAAACGGCGAGATTTTCTAATTCGTCTGTCATGTATCGAAAGAGACAAGATCACCTCAGCGTTTAATATGAATGGTGTTGGCTTTGCCTTGAGTAAAAGTTTGAATTCCTTTGATGTCACATTATCAGTTATTATCAACGAGTGGGCCCATGCCATAAAAAACGGCGGCAAAATATTTCTATCGATATGCCGTCTAAAATGACGGCAACGTATATAATGATGTGTCTACTATTGAGTACCTTATATTACGACATAAGAAAAAAAAACTATTTTGAAAAGATTTCAAAAATAAGTTAATGAATGGCAACATTTGGAGGATATTATTTTAAAAACCAAATAAAAGTCAAACTAAAGCCTTTATTAAAAAACAAAAAAAGACAAAAAGTAGACAAAAACAGAGTAATAGATTTTTAATAGCATTTAACTTGGTCTTTTTGTCAAGCGTTAAAATATGGGAGTTATTTCTGCCGCATCCTGTCTATTTTTATTTAATCTGGTTCAAGATTTTAAAAGTCGAATTCTTTATAAGGATTGAAATCACTTCACGTTTTCAATCTATATTTCCCGACACTTTTTACGGGGTATTGTTTGTGGCCTTCTAATTCGGGCGTGGCCGGGCAAAAGCGGTGTTCATGAAGAGACGTAAAAAATTTGAATGATAAAAAAGCAGAAAAAAGAAAAGAAAAAAATGTGATTAATTCTGGACGGACGACAACGATCCACTTTTCGTCTTGCATAATTTTTTGTAATCATTTTTTTTTCATTGGTTCTTTTTTCCTAAAACGCCGTCACTTTTGTTTTATCGTTTATTTTCGCAACATTTGTTTTTCGTTCTTGGCGATTTTTTTTTAATTACTTTTTTTTTTTTTTTTTTTTTGTAGATTTATTTATTGTTGGCTTTATTTTTTTGCTTTCTTTTCTTTTTGACTCCTCTCTGTTTTTCTTCCTTTTTCATTCTTCAGATATTTTTCTTTTCTTTTTAATCTTATTATCCGCTTTTTCCTTGTTTATTGTCCTCCGTTTTGAATAATTATTATCAGTACAAGTCAAATATTATCATTTAGGGAAGACAGAACAGAAAGGAAACTCGAAATTGTTGCCAGAATGACATTGTCTTTAAACTTCCCTTAATAATTTTGGACAAGTACGGTGTGACTTTGTGTCAAGGACACTGGAACATGAAATATTATCAGAGAAAGAAAGAGAGAGAGGGAGAGAGAGAGAGAGAGAGACAGACAGACAGACAGACAGACAGACAGACAGACAGACAGATAGATACATTGACAGAAAGATATAGACATAGAGATAGACAGTCATAGACATAGACAGTCACAGACAGACCGAGACATAGACAGACAGACAGAGAGACAGAGAAACATTGACAAAAAGAGACATAGACAGATATATACATAGACAGTCATACGGACAGAGACACAGACAGACAGACAGGCAGACAGGTAGAAGGCAGACAGACAAAGACATTGATAAAAAGATAGAGACAGACAGACAGACAGATACATTGACAGAAAGATATAGACATAGAGATAGACAGTCATAGACATAGACAGTCACAGACAGACCGAGACATAGACAGACAGACAGAGAGACAGAGAAACATTGACAAAAAGAGACATAGACAGATATATACATAGACAGTCATACGGACAGAGACACAGAGAGACAGACAGACAGACAGGCAGACAGTCAGAAGGCAGACAGACAAAGATATTGATAAAAAGATAGAGACATAGCCATAGACAGTCATAGAGAGACAGAGACAGAGACAGACAGGGACATAGACAGTCATAAGCAGACAGAGACATAGTTAGACAGACAGAAACATACAAAATAATTTAATGTTTCATAGATTAAGCAAATGATTTGCAGAGATATGTGACAAGGATCTGTTTTAACTCTTAAAAAACTTGTTCTATAATGGAAGGATGTAAGCATAACCCAGAACAAATACTGGAAGCAAATCTCATGGATATGGAAAGAAATCTAATTGAGTAAATATACAAATATAAAAAAAGATGCGTCTCCTCACCGGATTTAATCAAACTTTGCATCAATATTATCCTGGGGAAACTAAAGAGCCTATCAGGATTTAGTATTTTCACAATAGGAGATACACCGATGATACTGTACTGATAGAAACAATAATAATAATAATAATAATAATAATAATAATAATAAAAGAAGGCAGTAAATTATTCAATAATAAAAGAAGGCAGTAAATTCAAACAAGATTTACAGTTAGTAGATTCTGTAGAAAAGCAAAACAGAAGCCAAGAACCAACTATTGCGGCAAAAAATATGAAAATGAAAGCCAAAGATAAAGCTCTTGAAAAGATGAAACAGCGCTGGCAAGACAAACCTCTGCATGGCCAATATCCAGTACGTGCCAATAAATCCAATGTTGATAAAGTTAATACACATCGATGGTTACGTGCATCTGGATTAAAGTCTGAGACTGAAGGTTTTATACTTGCAGCACAAGACCAAAGTCTTTTCACGAGAAACTTTCAGGCAAATATTATGCATAATAATATGGATCCAAAATGCAGGTTTTGTGATAAACACCAAGAAACAATAGACCACCTAATCTCAGGCTGTTCTGTGCTTGTCCCAAACGAATATAAAAATCGCCACGATAGAGTTGGGCAATATTTACATTGGACAATGTGCAAACATTATGGAAAAGCTGTAAACAAACACTGGTATGAACATCATCCATCACCGGTTACAGAAATAGAAGATGTAACCATTCTATGGGATTACACCATCTACACAGACAGAAAAATTGAAGCAAACAGGCCAGACATTATTGTTAAAAACCAGAAAGAAAAAACTTGTCTATTAATTGATATGGCTTGTCCAGCGGATTGTAACATAGCAATCAAGGAATTTGAAAAAACTGTCAAAATATAAAGACCTGGAAATTGAAATAGAAAAAATGTGGAAATTGAAAACAAGAGTTGTGCCAGTGATAGTAGGTGCACTTGGAATGATAAAAAATGGAACAAAACAACACATTGAAAGAATCCCTTTAAACCCCAGCTTAAGAGATATACAAAAAATTGTCTTATTAAGTACTGCCCACACACTAAGAAAAACTTTATCTATGTAATGCTAGGGATGATAGGGAAGATAGAAAAACATAAAATGGAGTCATAACAACACGCCACGACCTGCCTTAGGTCTCCCCGCAGACTTGGTTGGTAGTGAGACCAAAGCAGAAATCGAAATATGATGAAAAAATGACATAATAATAATAATAATAATAATAAAAATCACCTGGACAACGCAGTAAAGGAAAGCATAAAGAAGGGACTATCTATTATAAGAAAATATAATGTATAATTGTTAGCAAGAAAATTGTGGAATGCAACGCAGAAATTCGGGGGCGTAATAAATAGTGAAAGATGCCTGTCAAAATCTACGCAAAGTATTAAAAAAATCTCGTTAGAAACAAAGGAAAGAGTGTGGAAATGCTATGTTGTATCCCTCTACACTGAAAAAATACTGGACATTTTCCTACAGATTAAGAACTAATTTGAAGTGACAGGTGTGTTGTCCTACAGAAGGATGCTAAGAATACCAAGAACGGAGCATCTAAACACCAAGAAAGTTTGAATATATCGGAAAGATGTTTGTTGTGGTGCTCGGAATGTGAAATGGGGAAACAGAGTTCAAATTTCAGTTGAGCTCGTTGCATTTACTTACGCGCAAATACCCTTAAATCCATCTCTTCTCCCGCCAGCTATGGGCTAAATAGCAGAACAGAATGGGTTCTATAGCCTTGACTGTCAACTAGTCTACCGCAGAAAGAATTCGCAACCTACTGAGGGAAAATCTTCTACCATATCAGTCATGAATATCAGAACAGAATGGGTTCTATACCCTTGACGGGCAACCAGTGTACCGCAGAAAGAATTCGCAACCTACTGCAGGAAAATCTTCTACCTTATCAGTCATGAATAGCAGAACAGAATGGGTTCTATACCCTTGACGGGCAACCAGTGTACCGCAGAAAGAATTCGCAACCTACTGTAGGAAAATCTTCTACCTTATCAGTCATGAATAGCAGAACAGAATGGGTTCTATACCCTTGACGGGCAACCAGTGTACCGCAGAACGAATTCGCAACCTACTGTAGGAAAATCTTCTACCTTATCAGTCATGAATAGCAGAACAGAATGGGTTCTATACCCTTGACGGGCAACCAGTGTACCGCAGAAAGAATTCGCAACCTACTGTAGGAAAATCTTCTACCTTATCAGTCATGAATAGCAGAACAGAATGGGTTCTATACCCTTGACGGGCAACCAGTGTACCGCAGAAAGAATTCGCAACCTACTGCAGGAAAATCTTCTACCTTATCAGTCATGAATAGCACAACAGAATGGGTTCTATACCCTTGACGTGCAACTAGTGTACCGCAGAAAGAATTCGCAACCTACTGCAGGAAAATCTTCTACCTTATCAGTCATAAATAGCAGAACAGAATGGGTTCTATACCCTTGACGTGCACCCAGTGTACCGCAGAAAGAATTCGCAACCTACTGTAGGAAAATTTTCTACCTTATCAGTCATGAATAGCAGAACAGAATGGGTTCTATATCCTTGACTGGCAACCAGTCTACCAACTCCGGGAAAATTTTCTGCGGGAAAATCTTCTGCCTTGTCAGTAATGGATCGAAAGAGATATGATTGCCCAGCCGCGTATCACGTATGGCAATTAATTGACTGAGTTCACACAGCAAATGTATTTGTGAATCTCACTGGAGACCTCCTTGGATTTGTCTGTCATCGAGAAATAGTTTTTGTCAGGCTATTCTAGTTTCACTAGTGATGATGGGTGCATATTTTTTCTATATTCTCTCGCAAGATTCAGATATGTTTCCAGCTTTTATCTATGTTTTTATTTCACTCAATATTGGGTTAGAATGGCCAATTCCTCTATATGATGATCTGGATCATTTTTAGAACCCCAACTAACCTATTTACTGGTTCTTTTGAATATTAAATCTATGTAATTATACCATTTTTGACCATGTATAATTCGCATGCGCAGTTCAAATTAAAATAGTACTTCTGTCCTACTATATTTTTTTCTTATTCCAATATTCGCTAATTATATGATTAAATATTGAATTTTTGTAATTAAATGAGATGACACCCAGTCTGATAAAGGTATATTAGGCACATGCATCACAGCCAAGTATGAGTGATGTGATTGCAGTTTCTTCTTTTGAATAAGAGTAGAGTTTTCTTCCTGTTTAAGATTTGGTTCCGGTTTCTTTTAAAGTCTACTTCAATTTTATATTCCTAACTTCTCCGACTGACTTCTGTTCATTTATTATTTGTTTTTCATCTCTTCCAATAGAAATAAATAAGTTCCCCTATCATTCGGTTCAAACTCCTCTCTGACTTTTTGAACAGGAGTACAGGCTTATCCCTTTTTTTTTCCTGTTTAGAATGGCGTTTCATCCACACTTTAATCTAACTTCGGCCGAACTCTGAAATGTTCTTTGCTAATTAAATCTTCACCTCTTCAAGATTAGTGTTTGCCGTTATCTTTCTTGCATAGCCCCAAGAACTTCACCTTTTGAACTTTTTTATGCTCATTCAATACCACTACCTTTAGTGGCTCTCGGGCCTTGCGTTGTGCGAACATTAGTAAAAAAAAAAAGCAAAGAGGAGGCGATAACACTCTTATGTACTTTACATCTGCTTCAGTGAAATGGGAAACATTTATTTTTTTATTTGTACCTCCTTACTTATTTGAATGGTGACATAAATTCATATTTATCGTTTTGATAGAATTATTTTGTTAAACTTATTACGCTCAAATATCTAATGATGCGATAACTGCTCGTAATTGCTCTTGTACTGCTCTCTATATATATAAAGAGGAAGAGGCCATTCCTCATAGGAGGCCACTATAAAAATTAATATTATTATTATTCGCTAACTGCGATTTCGGTAGCACCCGCTCAATGTTATTTCATTTTTTTATGTAACTTATGTAATTAAATGCAATTAAATGTAATTAAATGTAATTAAATGCAAATGCTATTTTTCAGTTTTTCAAATATCATATTATAATTGTGCTTGTTCCTTCTTTAGTTACTTTGTTTGTTCGTCCGTTACGACACTTACTCTCTATACAAGCTCTTCCTTCTCCTCTATCTTTTTAAACGCTACTCTCTTCAGCCTTTCTCTCACCTTTGCCAAACGGAAGGGTAGTAAAGAGTGAGAGAGTAGGAGGGGAAAGTCTATAGCATTACCGTAGCAGCAGCAGCTTAAACTGTGTGTATATGTGTGTGTACTGTACAATATAGTATCGTTTTCGTATCCCGCGACCTAATATCGAAATTGCTGGCTTCTCAGTTGGTCTTTTCTGTTTACAATGGACATAGGAGCCTTTAAATTAACTTTAATTATTTAAAAAAAATTTTAATCACTTCTAATATTTTCGAAATTTTGTCAGAAAGTTTTGTTTTGATTTGCGTTAGCGGCTAAAGAAACGTTACGACTGTTTTACAATGGAAACGTAATGATTGCATCACCCACTTTTTTTTTCGATGGCAAACACATTAATTTTGAAATTCTCGCAGAAATCAAATAATTGTTGGATTTCAATGAAACTTTCAGTAATCATTCACAAATGGATAGAATTATTTTTGAAATTATTATTTTTTAAAAATCTTCATAAAAATATTTTTTACCTCTATTACCCCCTCTCCACGTAAATCCATGAAATCTTAATAAATTTTATATTGATGACTAACTTTTGTTTTATTTGTTCAATGCCGGATTCAATGCCGGATTCAATGCCGGATTCAATGCCGGATTCATTGGGGAATATAAACCATCCATTTTTTTATTTTAAGTTTGCAATCATTATCCGAAAATCTTTTCCGAAGAGTAAAATAAAAAATGCAATAAAACTAATTTGATTGCTGGAATAAATAATAACTATTAAAGACATTATACTATGAAGAAAAAAAATTTCGATTAATAATAAAAAGATTTTTATTAAACTTTTCAAATTTAGATAGGCAATATAATCATCAATTCTTAACTAAAAAGTCTACTCGCAATCTATTCTTTGAAGATTTTTAAAATATTTAAAAAAAATTTATATATTATTAAATTATTTAATAATAATAATAATAATAATAATAATAATAATAATAATGGAACAAAACAACACATTGAAAGAATCCCTGGAAACCCCAGCTTAAGAGATATACAAAAAATTGTCTTATTAAGTACAGCCCACACACTAAGGAAAACTTTATCTATGTAATGCTAGGGATGATAGGGAAGATAGAAAAACATGAAATGGAGTCATAATAACACGCCACGACCTGCCTTAGGTCTCCCTGCAGACTTGGTTGGTAGTGAGACCAAAGCAGAAATCGAAATATGATGAAAAATGACATAATAATAATAATGAAAAAATTATTTTAAAATTTTATTATTTCATTATTTTATTTATTAAGACCTTACTATCATTTGTAGTATGACAAAGTAAAACTTTTTCCAGGATATCATAATTATCTTGGAAATTCCACGGGTTCCGCTACATATTATTACTGAATTATCGCTACTTTTTTGACCCGAAGATGGAAACGAGTTAAAACAGATCCCAATGTTTATTTATCTAATTTTCATATTAAGAAATCCTAATGAAACAAAACTGCAATTAACAGTTAAAAAACCTACAGATACCTTTTTCTTTTTCTATGTGTCTTATTCTTTCAGGACGTAGGCGATCATAGCCCTCCACGTTTTCCTATCCCTGGTGGTTCTTGGCATCCTGTAACACCACGCAACCCCCGTTCTGTCGTCCATCTGCTCAGGCCCTTCAAATATGTTATCTGCTGCTTTCCCCTGTCTCTTTTTCCCTCTATCTGGCCTGTTAGTATCAGGTTCAACAAACCCTCCTTCCTCATTGCATGTCCCAGGAATTTAGATGTCTCTTCCTGATGCTCAGTATTAATTTCCTTTTCGTTTCTATCTTTCCCAAACTTCATCATGCTCTTTCCATGGTATCCGCAGCATCCTTCTGTAGAACCACATTTCAGCTGGTTCAAGTTTTTGCTTCATCTTTGATGATATTGTCCAACATTTATTGCCATATTGAAGAACTGACATCACATAGCAATTCAGTACTCAATGGAAATATAGTATGGAAACCCCTAACCTGATTGGATGAATATTTCAGAAATCATAGTCATAGAACCTTTTATTTATATTACACTAACAAACATTGCGCTAAAAATTATCGTTTTTATCTTGTTTTTTTTTTTTGTTATGCTTCTGCAACAAAAACAGAAAGACATACTGAGATCGTATTATGATATTAATTACTTTGTAAACATCAGTCGTAGGAGAAATACTTAAATTATTTTAAACCCGCCATTTCTTGTTATTCCTTGATCTTCTTCTTCTTCTTCTTCTTCTTCTTCTTCTTCTTCTTCTTCTGGTGCTGCTGCTGCTGCTGTGGCTGCTACTGCTGTTGTTGAAGAAAAGAAAGGTCACTGATTGTACTCGGATGGCGTGGATTGTGTCTAGCATGTCTTCCTACAATTATTATAATAACTGAGTTTTGTTGATAATTGGTCTGTTCATTGTCACGACTCTTTCTCGTCTCCTATATTTTCATCTTCATTACGAATCTCATTTCCATAATCCTTCGCATCATAACAACAGTGAAAATTAGTAATCATCGCCATCTTTTCGAGCGTTGCATTGAACAATATTAACGTCGTGATAGACCGGGAAATGGAAGGAGAAAAACGGAAGGGACATCTCAGCGGGAATTTGGATCGTTCGACATCCGTCTATGCCGAGTGCAATTGGCGCAACGGCCAAGGAAACAAATACAGACGACATTTTTGCCATCTTATATTTCTTTTTTTTTTCATCTATATTTTCGTCGCTATTTAATTAGTCTTTCATTTTTTCCTGTTTATTATCTTATTTTGCGTACATTATATAATTCTTCTTTTTCATTTTCTCTTGCTTACTTTTTATATCTTCTTTCTTTCTTTCTTTCTTTCTTTCTTTCTTTCTTTCTTTCTTTCTTTCCGACATCTTTATTTCTATACGTCATCATCTTGATATTGTTCCTCTTTTTCTTCTTTCTATCTTTGTTTCTTTCGTTCTAATTTCTTCCTTTCTTTAGAGCTTTTTCTTTCTTTCTTTCTTTCTTTCTTTTTTTCTTTCTTTCTTTTTCTTTTTTTTTTTTAATCGTATCACCCCGAGCAAGGCGGTAACGCCACTGATGTGCAGGGGGCTACGTAATAGTGAAAAGATTAGAAAAGAGAAAGCCGGAAACCACATCCTAAACAGGAAACAAGGGATGAGCCTCTTCACCTGTTCAATAGACGTGGGTGGAGTGTGAACCGGGCGATAGTTTAGTCTATCTACTCCAATTGAAATTTTTCTTTCTTTCTTTCTTTCTTTTTTTCTTTCTTTCTTTTTTCTTTCTTTCTTTACTTAATAGTCTTGATATTGTTCCCCTTTTTCTTCTTTCTATCTTTGTTTCTTTCGTTCTAATTTCTTCCTTTCTTTAGAGCTTTTTCTTTCTTTCTTTCTTTTTTTCTTTCTTTCTTTTTTCTTTCTTTCTTTACTTAATAGTCTTGATATTGTTCCCCTTTTTCTTCTTTCTATCTTTGTTTCTTTCGTTCTAATTTCTTCCTTTCTTTAGAGCTTTTTCTTTCTTTCTTTTTTTTCTTTCTTTCTATCTTTCTTTCTATCTTTCTTTATAGCTTTCTTTCTTTTTTTCTTTTTTCCTTTCTTTCTTTCTTTTTTTCTTTATTTCTATCTTTCTATCTTTCTTTCTTTCTTTCTTTCTTTCCTTAATCATCTTGATGTTGTTGCTGCTTTTCTTTCTTTCTTTCTTTCTTTCTTTCTTTCCAGAATTTTTGCTTTAGTTTTTTTTACTTTTGATTTATAGTGTTCTTTTCTTTCTTTCGTTACAGCTTTTTTGTTTGGTTTTTGTTGTTCTTTTTCTTCTTTTTCTAGCTTTGTCGTTTTTTCTTTCTTTTTTTCTTTCTTTCTTTCTATATTCTTTTTCTTCTTTCCAGCTCTTTCTTTTTTCGTTGTTTTTTTACATTTTATATCTGGCGTTTTTCATTCTTTCTTTCTTTCTTTCTTTCTTTCTTTCTTTCTTTCTTTAGAGATTTTTGTTTCTTCTTCTTCTTCTTTTTCTTCTTTTTCTTCTTCTTCTTCTTCTTCTTCACCACACCATTTGTCTTTTCTTTCTTTTAATCTATTTTTTCTTCATTTAAATCATTACTCGAGAACCTGGTTAAGTCAAGTTAATAAATAATTGATTTCTTCTGGCACAGATTCTGATGTTAACTGCTACTTAACATGAACAGTGTTTAAATTTCCTTGCCATTTGACAATATTCTCCTGAGTAGATGAACAATTGAACATGTTGGATTTTTCTGCATGTCTTGTAAACAGATTTTATTACTTTTCTTATGCCTACCTCTTTTTATCGTACCCAAGGCTCCAATTATTTTAGCCAAAACTTTAGTTATAAAGAAGCACATTTTTCAAATATCAGTTCTAGTATCCTTATATTTACTCACCTTTTTATAATTTTTAATATATATCCTTGCAAATAAGTTTTAGATAAAAACTAGCAGTATAACTCGGCGTTGCTCGGGTGTAATGAAAGTGTTAAAACCAGTCTATGGTCCTGGAGCTCAGACTCTTTGGACATTGG